>OX940979.1:26662209-27249505 GCA_954871275.1 Leptopterna dolabrata
TTGTCAGGTTAGCAACGGCATCGGTGAGCCACAGTCTGCCTCTGCATACCTCAGCGTCGAATGTAAGTCTCGTAGCTTAAATATATTATACTGAACCCCGAACTAAATTGTTTTATACTCCTGCCCATTTATAAGCATCTGAATTTGGTATCCGCCTAATCGTGGGATTTCTAATTGTAGACCCTGCCAAAGTGACGTTCACTCCGACTGTCCAGTATCTCCCCTTCCGCCTTGGGGGAGTTGTACAGTGCTATATAAAAGCGAACCCACCTCTTCAATACGTTACATGGACCAAAGACAAGCGCCTTCTGGAGCCTTATCAGACTAAGGATATCGTTATCATGAACAACGGATCTCTTCTTTTTACGAGGGTGAGCCAATTTTGGTTTTTATTTTTAATAATGAACCTTTGGAATTGAGCATGAAAAACAAATTTAACGTGTAGAATCCAAAAATGGTTCGGTTCAAATTTCGGAGAAATTTTCTGGAACTTTTCTTCAAACTCCGCGAAGGAATTTTCACTCAACTTTGTAAGAACTACACCCAAATGCGTAACAACAAATTATTATTATAGATAGAATTCTGGAATCAACCACATATTTTTATGAAACTATAATTGCCCGGCCGGCTCCAGTAAGTACTCGATTTGGGGCTTTCCTGGAGAAAACACGAAGGTAGGTATTGACCACAGAAAGCAGTAATCTACGCAGAAGGGGTATCTACTGGAAAATAACAAACCGTTGTGTAATGACCTATTTTCAGCGTTTTTCAATGAATAATCATTAATGATGTTTCAAGCTCGTGTTTCTGATCATGAAAAAGTGGAATCAACTCTTTCGATGTGTTATCCTGATCTAACTCGTATTCATTCTCACCATACCTAATTTATGTGTTTCTTTTTCGAAAAGGTGAATCAAAACCACCAAGGGAGGTACACGTGTACGCCTTACAATGCCCAAGGGACTCAGGGTTCCTCAGGCCCTATGGAGGTCCTTGTGAGGAAGCCACCCGTTTTCACCGTCGAACCCGAGCCCCTTTACCAACGGAAGGTAAAACTTGTCCGCATTTCTACAATAAAAATGAATACAGCGTTGTGTTTCCCAGAATATGGGCTGTTGTAATGAGCTATGTTTGATGACCGTTTTGTTACTTTTCCAGGTTGGTGAGTCTGTAGAAATGCACTGTGATGCTCAAGAGGCTGAAGGTACTCAGAAGCCGTCGATTCAGTGGCAGAGAGTAAGTTGAGAAAATATGGAATGTCCCATCAAAATTACTTGTTTTACAGCCTAAAAAGCCCCAGGCTCCAGCTCCAGGTACTTCCGCCAATTTCTGTCTGTTGTGGCTATATCTTGACCCGGGCTCTAACTTTGCAGAAAGACGGCTCCCCGCTTCAGCGTACAAGGGTCAAGGTTGTTGGTGGGAACATAACCATAGACAGCCTCCGTCGCACGGATTTCGGTTACTATCATTGCGTCGCCAGCAACGAAGTGGCGACGATAGTAACGAGCACGCAGCTGGTCGTTGAAGGGACGCAACCGCACGCGCCCTACAACGTAACGGCCACTGCGACGGAGTTCTCCGTATCCTTGTCCTGGCTTCCTGGATATTCGGGAGGCCCCGACTACAAGCAAGACTACACAATATGGTAAGACCGATGACCCACATAAGCATGTGAAGAGGAGCTCCTGTAGTGGAGTGTACGGGAAGGACGTGCACCTCTGGCCGATTTTTGAAATCCATATAGCGCTAAAATACTTTTGTATTCCCGACTACTTGACGTTTTCTTATGGAGGAACTATCTGGCTATAAAACACGAAGAGGGATCCCCGAAAAACAAGTCACGCTAATCTCAAAAACCGATTTGCAGAAGTGTTTAAATCGGCCAGAGGTACAATATTATGCATGTACCTCTGGTCTGACGTCATTATACCTTCGGCCACCCTCAGTTTTCAACAGGAACAAGGGAAATCACGACCAATCAATGTAGCTTCACAGTAATACCGAGAATAATGGCACAGGCAAATACATTAGCTCCATCAAAACCAATTTTCAACAAATTTCAAATCGTACCTTTATGTATTTGAAGGAGATAACATCGATAAGAACGATTCTAAAAGAGAAACGTTTCTCTGTGTTATTACACCAAACTGAAACACGACATAAAATCATTAATATTGCTCTACCACTATTACGTACCACCTTAGCATAGCAAAGCGCGTTTAAGGAGCTTTACACTTTAATAAACTACCAAAAAAGGAGAGAAAACTATTACTGGAAGAGAAAATAAAAAATATGAATAAATTTTTAATCAATTACTACGTGGGGGAAATTATACTATAATCTTTTTATTTATTTATTTTATCAAAAACTAGATACTCTTATTCATGTATGTAGGTAAGTATTTTTGGAATTCCTATTGGTATTTTTCGAATTCGTATTGGATACCTACAATTAAGAAGACAAGTAGAGTGCCAAGTTTTGCTCTTTTAATGTATTTTATGTATATTTATTTTATTTTTTATTTTTTTCACCCGAGATAAACCAAACTCAGTTTTAATTCAGCGGTCCGAACTCTAGATTTCAACTCGGGATTTATGCCATTTAGGGGCTAATAATTTCCTGGATTTAGTGCCTAACTAAGTTAACTACGATATAAGTACCTACATTGTATAACTGCAGATAATATTAGTTCTTTCAAGGTTGTATTTTCATTTTAATCCTAATTAAGGCAAAAAAACTAAATATCTTTGTAAATTTGTAAAAAGTTATATGAATGGAAATAAATGTGAAAACCCCCTGTATTAGGCTTATGAAATCTCAAGAGCCATCAGTTATTTGCTTGAGGAAGCTAATGTTAAAGAATAAAATGATCCAAAACAAAATCATTATTGGTAATATCACACTATCTGGCGAATTGGGTTGCGGCTAACCCCTACATTGCCCCTAAGTATCTGTAATTGAAGAAGAAACATCAACTATAATAACTAATAGTTATTATAGTTGCTATTTATAATGTGTCTCCGAAATCAACTCATTTGAGAACCGTGATGGACAAACGTGTGCATCTAGAGTCAAATGGCGCTGACGCTCAAGGCGGTCGTCAGCTACAGTAATAAGTTGATTTAATGTAAATCTACTTGTTAGTAGATGAAGCAATACTAAAAACCCTTGGGTTTGCAGGAAATGACTTCGTGTTCTCATAGTCAAACTTTTTGGGTGGCAGAGGTACAATACAAAAACCGGCCAGAGGTAACAAATCACACTGTTTGACTAAACGTGTATTAAAAACGTTAATTTTTGAAAAACCGCCAAAATTCCCATGCAGGATTTTAATCAAGTGCCTTATAAATAAATAGTGACCAAAAAAATCCCCCCCCCCCCCCCGGGTCCCTTTTTGCAGAGGAATCTTTCCAAACACCCTCGAAATGGCACGACAAAAATTCGAATGCCCGTCATCAGAGCAGGTTGGTTATCAGATGGTGGAGGTTGTAATGTCTTAGATACTGTCTGTCCCTAATAGCTACCTTACCATGGTGGAACTGAGTTTATTTCGACACTCCATGGTAACGTGATCACAATCAGCCAGAGGTACACGTCCTTCCCCACACTATGGATGTGTAAGGTGTGTTCAATACGAGGAGTTAACTCCCACCAGTTCATCACTTCTGGATGTGTTCTTTGGGACACGTTCACCTGTTCATCAGTTTACCTGAGTCCCTCTAATTATCCTGCTCTAAAAACAATGAAAACGGGGTTTATAGGTTTGATTCAGTAATAATGTAGGTACCTACTGAATAATTATACTGACACATACTTGGCTCAGTATACTTCTTTTTTTTTCATTTTGGAACTATTTTAGGGAGGTGCCTATAATACATGTGATATTTTGTATATTCTGTTCTGGAGATGAACGAAAAATGTTGAAATACCTATATATGATTCGAAAAGCTTCAGGGACTAGGCTGGTAGGTATACAGTGCAATATCATAACCTATGCATTGGAAAATTACTACTACCTACTTAATGTTTTACATGTCTTGGACAACATTAAAATGAAACCACACCACACTTTTTTTTCAAAATATTTTTGTTGGAACAGAACAAGGTGAAGGGTGAACGTATAGTAATACCTACGTAGCATGTTGTACTATGTGAACTAACCAGTGAGGGACTTGTAGCAGGGAACGGAAGAACGATGGGAACGGCTGGGGGGAAGGGAAGACCTATACGAAATGTAGTGTGGGGAAGGGGAGGGGATGATGGATGTACTGGTGGGTCTGAGGAGTTGTGATAATGGAGTGAGGTTAGGATCGCCCGTTCAGTGAGAATATCGACTCTTTGGTCATCCGTTCAGTTTGGATACGTTCTGTTGATAGATCCGTTCATCGCTGAACGTCACATCCCTACTCCACACCAGGTGGCAGATAGGTGGTTGATGTCAAAAGCTCTTACGGTAAATTTATTAAACATCTCTGTCTGTCTGTAGGTTCCGAGAAACGGGTGAATCCGACTGGTCGACTATCCCCGTCACACCCTCCGGCAGCACTCAAGTCACTGTGAACAAACTGAACCCAAGCACCACCTACGAATTCCAAGTCATCGGGAAGAACGCCTTGGGGGACGGCATGCTCAGCAAAGTCATCACCATCCGAACATTAGGTAGGTAATTTTATTCTAACTTATCACATGTAAATAATCTTTTTCCTGTGTGCACATCTGAGCCTCTTCAGTGCCTCAAACGTTGCGATAAATGGCCTAAAATGAGTACCTATATAATATCACAGCTGCATTGGTGCACTTGTCAAAACTACATACGAAATTGAATTCTGTGGTGTTTTTCTTGACTACTTACAAGATTAAATTTGTGTGGCTAGTTTGATGAATTTTCATAAATACCATTTGAGAACTTAGTTCCGTTTGATATTTCAACTTTTCTCTATAACAACGATAGAAAGCTTTCGTTTGTATCTACATAACAAACTAAAGATGCACAAGGTTTGGGGAGCACAATATACTCTGAATTTATCTTTTTCTAGTTGTTTTACTTCTAGTTCATCTACTCTTCATTGTGACAGTAGGGTGCAAAACAGTTTTATAATGTAATCCATACAATTGGTTTTCATCAACCACCCATCTGATTGCGATATAACAATTTCAGCCGAATTAGTTCCGAAGCCGGAAAATGTATCCAGCTCTCGCAAAAATGGTATGTGTGACAGCAAAAAATCTTCAAAAATTCCCTTTTTTTGTTTTGGCAAACGATTAATATTACCTACATTACACTGCGAAGTACGGTCGAATCGGTCGTTAAGACATCGCAAAATGCGTTTACCAATTGGCTAGCCGAAGCTTCTTTTTTTCCTTTTAAATTTTATTTGTTTCAATCTCAAAATTTAGTTTGCTTCTTCGAGCTGGAATTTTGAGATTGCGTTTTGTCTCCATTTTGTAGTGGAAAAATTCGAAATGGTTTAAAGTGAAAGTAGTACCTAACACTTAACCGCACAACGAGGGCTGTCCTAGAAAAGTGGAATTTCTGAGAAAATCTTCCTCCTGAATTGGTTGTTTCCCTACATCGGAACAAGGGATAAGTTGCAACACTGGGTCTGGCTTAGAACTGGTCTTGCGAAAATCATTCGATTTAATTTTTGAGAAATTCGCCTGTTTTCAGTGAAAAATAATAATCATACGTTGGATATACTAAGGTTGCTTGGTCGACAATCCTGATCTAAGCCTGCTTTGTATCTAGATCCGAAATTGGTGTCTTGATCATCACCTTCCTAACTTTAGGAGGTATTTCGATCTCGTAATCCGTACAGGACAATCTCCACACTGACCAGGTTCCCTGGGTAAATCGTTATTTTGAACTTGGAAATTGTACAAAAATGGGTGGAATTTGAAAATCTGGTTGCAGAGTAGATGTATTCTATGTTGGTAACCGTGAAGGCACCTAGATAACAAACTAGGTCAAGTTTTACTATTAAAAGGAGTATTACATATTGAAACGTGTCATATACTCAACTGACACCCAGAAAAATCTCCTCGAGCCTTCTGCACCTACCTTTCCCGAACTTTTTAGGGAATGGTCGTCTGTCATAGGGAATGGTCCCAATTTTTTCTAATTTTCAACAATCTGGAAATAATGGTAATGAGTATTTAAAAAAATACGTGCTATCTTTCAGATTATTCTAACCAATTTTAAACTGGGGATATTTTCAAGCATCATGTTGTGAAGGATGCAGAATGAAGACTAGGACATCTGGGCATACACGTAAATGCAATGATAGTGGGCGAGAGACTACCTGTACTTAATCTTTTTTTTGTCAAAATGAGGTTTTTCTACCAATGAACTCCTTTGGGGGTTTTCTACCGATTCTGACGCTCATAGAGGTAAAAAGCTCCAGTCATGCGACATGGCTATAAGAGCAGAATTTAAAAAAATATTCGTGCTATTATGGAAAAATTCGTAAAATTGTATAGTTTTTTCGTGATTTTAGCCATTTTTACCAATTTTTGAACCTTATAAAGTTAAATTTGACCCACTCTTTTTTTTATAAAAATATTTTCGTCATCGAAATATCCCGCCTTCATGAATCACCATATCACCATCCCACACAACGTCAGGTGATTAATGTCAATTTTAGCCACTTCTACCAATTTTGTCCTCTAAAAACTCAAATTTGGCTGGCCCCCTTAGAATTTTTGGTAATTACTCATTTTCAAACTCCTCCTTTTTTGCCAATACGATCATTTTGGCAAAATTTAGAATTTTTATCAGGTACCTAAGGTCAGATATCGTCTGGAGTGACACATTAACATATATAAATTTTTGTTAAAATCTAGGGATGAAATTCAGGATACTCTGAAAAAGTAAAAGTCGTGTTCTGGCAATTTTTGACTTACTGCAATAGCTTCATTTTCATTGAAAATTCGCTAAAAGTACATAAACTAAAAATAATTTTTTTCAAGTTGGTATTTGGTTTTTCGACATCTCCTAATGGTTGGATATATTATTCCAAGCAAGAAGTGACCTTCGTTGTCTCCTGTATTCGTCAACTCCCGTTCCAGAGATGGTGTGTTGGAGAATTTCCCCGTTTTAACATGACATTAGTGTCGATAGTTGTAATTTTGGTTTATTGTTTTCAATAATGAACCATTGGAATCGAGCATGAAAAAAAAATTCTAACTCCCCCTCAGAATTTGATGGTTTACGTTTCAAGGTATGTAGAATCCGAAAACGCAATTAAAAAATTTCTGTCTGTACGCCGTAATGGCCACTTTTCTGAGTTACCATGAAACAAAATTTATGAAATTTGGGTTATAGGTTCCGTTCGGGGTCTAGTTGGTCCTCGAAGCTCAACGTTGCTGTCAGTCATCTTTAAGGGGTTCAAAATAGGAGTTGAAATTTTAAGAACGCCGTAGTTCGAAAACTTTCGATAGAAGGGTATGGTTTTTTTACCTTATTAAATTTGTCTTGAGCTAAACAATTTTTTGAGACCACCCGGAGCAGTGTGCGTCCAGCCGTTCGTGTGCACCAAAAAGCTTCGTCAACACGATCGTGAATCAAACGGTATAAATCCGGCCCGGATTTCATCACTAGGGAGCAACTGATTATAATCAAGGATGGCTGTATGAAGTCGAGTTGGTTGTTCTGTCATATTAGGTATTACATTTGATAAGTGATGGACTATTGGATTTTGTTGGTAGGTACTTGTGAAACTTGAACAAACGTTGAAGTATTACTGATGGGTAACTTATTACACAACGGAAAATTATTACACATTGGTAAATTATTTCACAACGGCAAATTATTACACCACGGTAAATTACTACACAATGGTTCATCTTCCAAGAAGGGGCTGGATTTTGTTGATCGGTACTTTTGCAACTTGAACAACCGTTGAAGTATTATTGATGGGCAAGTTATTACACAACGGTTCATTATACTTGACCACGAAGGTGGGTATTGACCACAGAAAACAGTGATCTACGCAGAAGGGGCATCTATTTCACTCCACATCAACAATTTTCCTTCAGAACTTCATTATTTGCGTTTCTTATTGCCGTTTTAGTTACCTACTGTTTGTGTCATCGACAGAATTATTTCAGCAACATTTAACTCGTGATTTAGATAAGTACCTAGTAACGAGTACGGGGTTAGGTACTAACATACGGAGGGTTTGCGATCTACATAATATGTATAGAATGGTACATATTATATTATATAGACGGGCTATCTATACGGAGAGCTGTGATCTGTTACAGAAGGGTATTCTGTACAAAACAATAAACAGTTGTGCAGGGATTTGCAGCGTTTTTTCATTTATTCATATCTACTGATTGATATTTGATCATACAACAGGCCCGTTTCCATACATATAGAAACAATATTTTGGGATATAATTCATTGTCTAGTGAACTCCTGAGACTGGGTTTGTCTCTCCAAAAGTCATATGACTTTCAGGGGGTTTTTCATGCCTCTTGAATATCCCATTTATCAATCATTTGAAATGTTTTCGCGCCCATAAATCAACGTGGAGATTGTCAATGAATTATTATTTATTGATTCATAATAATATATCATTATTATTTTGTACGAATTTGACGCATTCAGTTGGTCGTTTTTTCCCCCCCTCTTCTCCTGTAAAGCAGTGTTTTTGGGGTCCCTCGCCCACCGTCGATTTCTATCTTCGACACCAGATGTGCTGGTAGCACCCTGTCCTTGAGGTTACGTGACATCCCATCCTCACAGCTTTATTGTAGTTTTCTGATAAGAAGTCGAGCTGGAAATTCACTTATTTACCTACTTGTTGTCAGATGCTTTGGTGTGAAATAAATCGCTGAAAATTGTTTTGGGCCATTCCCCATGGCAGCAGCAGCAGCGGTGGTGCTTTGCTCTTCTGTTATGATATATGAATACATAACCAATTTGTCATTGCAATGTAACAAATTGAATTTGTTATGAAAAATATTATTTTACAGTTATTGCGAATGTCTTTTTGTCTGTTGTTTGACTTTGTGAGACTATTTGTTATTTCCAATATTGTCATTTAACTTACATCCATTCTCCTCCATGCAAGATGTGCCGAGGGGTCCTCGACCCCCTAACCCGACCGATATCCCAGGTATTTATGAAACACCATTACTGCCTGCACATTAATTCACAAGTGCCGTCTCAGCACTTGTGGACACCGCCCATGATTCGATTTTGTTTTTCTGCAGAAACGATCATTTAATGCGCAAAACTCCACACCGCGATCCATTCAGTGGGTCGCGTTATTTTTTTCGTTCGCTGTCCATTCGATACAGTTAGATGGTAAACTGACCGTAATGAATTATGTATCATACATCCTGGTTCATGGAGAAAAAAAAAGTCAAACCATCACACTTCGCATTCTAGGGTGTAACATGCTGTCTGTAGGAACGCTGGATGAGTTTGAGAAAATATTTCTTCCCAAATATCCAAGTGTAAATATCAATCGAAATCGTATATCCATTAATATTTATGTGAAAAATATTTTTAAGATTCATTCAGAACAACACACAGAAATTACCACTTTTCGTGGATCGCCCTCCAGCTATCACGAAGCTATACCCCATTTGGAACGTGCTTGATGTTATCTTTTTTTTCCCCACATCGTCCCGCTTTTACAGGCTAATTGCTTTTTCGAATTTCATTTTTCGTTACTTTGATACAAAATAAACGCCGTTACATTACCTATTTTAAGGAACCTAAATATTTATATAAACTGGCATGACTGTACCATACTCTTATCCTAGTTTAAGAATCACCGTCTATGGTTTTTAGAAGTAGGCTTACCCTAAAAAGAGGTACTCCTGCAACTTTATAAATACTCGCTTCTCATTACATTCATTTCATTCCATTTTGTACATTAAATTGAAATACGTTCGCTTCACAGTCATCAACACCAATCATACATGTTGGCTTGACCAATCGAGTTGATGAATTTTCGCTTTTGGGGAAGGGGTTGAAATGAAAGCTTATTTTTATCGGATGTTAGCTAGACTTTTAATCTAGATACGATCATTCAAGTTGTATGAGTATAGTGAGCTTTTTTATTGTTATAATTTTCTTTTCTTTTCTTTGGCTTTTGCCTGGCATTGCCCTGGTGAGTCATATCGCTAACGCACAGTGTTAGTAAATGTGTAATGACTCGACCCTAGATGGCGCTCTAGTTCTTTTAGTTTTTTCTTCTTGTCGTTGAGACTCCCTTTTTATTCAATTCAACTAGTTTCATTCATTTTTCTACTTCCTACTTCTTGTATTTTACAAAGAAAAACCAGGATTTCTAGAAGATATTTCGTTCAATGGAAATGCTATAGTTATGAATCTAAAAATCCTGGTTTGGTGGCATGTCGTAGTGTCATCCTCATGTTGATGAAATACAGGTACCTTTTGTAAGACGATTGTTGTGTCGATCTTGGATGCGACCGTCCTACTAAATCCGTATATGCTGGTCACAGATAGAGGTGGCCACAGATGAGAGCTGTGGTTTCTACAGTTGGGCATATGCATGGAAATGAAACCAATCTGTATTTAAATACCGAGCTACGGCTACGCTATTCTTAATATTATGTAGGTACCGCGTATGGAAGGAATTCTTAAAGCGTCACAGACATAGTTATCAGTGGTAACAGTATTTTTGTAAATTGAGGAAAACTAATACATAGGTTAAACATTACACAAGAGTCTTAGGCGATTCTTCTAAAAAATCATTTTTGGTTTATTATTTTCAATAATGAACCATTGGAATCGAGTATGAAAAAAAAAAAATTCTAACCCCCCTCAAAATTTGATGGTTTACGTTTCGAGGTATGTAGAATCCGAAAATGCATTAAAAATATTTCTGTCTGTCCGCCGTACTGGCCACTTTTCTTAGTTACCATGAATAAAAATTGATGAAATTCGGGTTATAGCTTCCGTTCGGGGTCTAGTTGGTCCTCGAAGCTCGAAGTTACTGTCAGTAATCTCTAAGGGGTTCAAACTAGGGGTTGAAATTTTCAGAACGCCTATTCATTTTTTTTTACGTGAATCTTTTTACGGTTTTAAATAGTTCTTGAACTTACGAGTTTTTTACGTGTAGTACGTCCAGCCGTTCATTCACAGTAAGGCCCCGAAGTTTGCACCGACAGGCATTTTCGACAGCAGGGTGAATGAAATTGTATACATTTAGCTCAAATCTCGTCACCAGGGACGCGCTAACAATCGGGAATCGGTCCGAGATAAAATCATTGCTAGGGATCACCTGATTATAATCACGGAGTATGAGGTCGAGTTGGTTGTTCTGTGATATTATTTCATTCGAACTTTTTTGGAGTTTGTTGATAGGTAGTGAAACTTGAACAAACGTTGAAGTATTATTGATGGGTAAATTATTACTACACAATGGTAAATCATTACTCAACGGTAAATTATTACACAACGGTTCATTATACCATCTACGTAGAAGGGGCTGGAGTTTGTTGGTAGGTACGTTTGCAACTTTTTTCACCTCATCAACAATTTCCCTTCAGAACTTCATTATGTGCGTTTCTTTTTGCCATTTTAGGTACTGTTTGTCATCGGCAGAATTATTTTAGCAACATTTAACTCGTGATTTAGGTAGGAACCTAGTAACGAGTACGGGGTTAGGTACTAACCTACGGAGGGTCTGCGATCTACATAATATGCATAGAATAGTACATATTATATTATAAAGACGGATTATCTATACAGAGAGCTGTGATCTACAGAAGGGTATTCTGTACAAAATAATAAACCGTTGTGCAGGGATTTGCAGCGTTTCTATTCTTACATCGGGTAGCTTCTGAGTATCAACGAATATTTTGATGAGAGCAACCTCTTATAAAACTGTTGGTTTTTTATTAAAATGTGATCATACTTTTTAATAACATCTAATGTGATCTAAATGTTGTGGATATTTATTGTTTTGGAAATGATCTTTGCTTACTCAACGCAAAAGGTGGGTCTTCATCCCAAAACTATGTATACTTAATCTTGAACATTAAAATGTCCTCTCTTAATTTGCATTTCATACATCTACAAAGGAATTTTTCATCCACAAAACAAACCATCTCGACGAAGTGAGCTTTGAAGGGTTTGGGGACTGGTTCACAAATGGTCAAAATATTTCCATAAAAATCTTATTGAAACATTTCTTATCAACTGTCATGCAATTTATTAAATGCCGAAATTAATATGGATCACCTAGAATGAAAATTGTACAGGCGATGCAGGATGCGGTTCATTGCAGTAGTGACGTCTGCGAATCCGCAAACATGAAATCGTTGTACTGCATTTTGGCGTTCAAATTTCCCCTACTGTATGCCATTGAGATAGAAGCTGCCTTATCCTCTGATCATGTGCAAACGTCACATCCTACTTTTCTCTTGAATACCACTTCCGATTTTTTCGTCCGACATACTAGTACACTGCACCATTCTAATCTTAGCTCACCCTTGACAGACATTTTTCAGTATGTTACGTTATCCAAGATGTAGGGACAATCGATATCTATCGATATGAGTGCGTTATCGATACTTCTGATTCGTTATCGATACTGGTTTGGAGAAAACTACCAACGCAAAATCGAAAAAATTAGGTACCTACCTATCATTTCAAAAAACAAAAAGGTAAAATTATAATTTTCATTTGGTACAAACTAAGAAAACTGCTACGACACCCCCACCTATTATCAGCAGATTCTTCAATTCCTAACCAAAACTTCCTATTTCCATCACAACCTATCAACAATTTCATTAGCACTGGCTTTTTCTTATGGTTAGCTGACTCCAAGAAAACCGTAGGTTTGTTCAGTGACCTTCTGACCGTCAGAAAGGTTTGGGCCCTTTTCAGTGGTTCTCGTACTTTTTTCTGACTGTAAAGTATCCATGGACCGGCTGTTCACAGTGTTTTCTTGTCTGTAAAAAGCTAGTTTTCTGATTTCCATTCAATTCCACAGACAATAGGGGGGACGTGTACAGATCAAGCTCAGCCTTCTTGATTCCCCCAACCATTATCAAACTTCAAACGATTATCAAGATGGTATTGGGTCATGGATGGTTTAGTTCGGTTTTCTAGGAGTCACCTAACTGCCAGAAAAAGCCAGTGCAAACAAACCTCATGAGATACTATCCATGATCATATGCGATCTTGATAAGCGTTTGAGAAGAGTCAAATGGTCTTCTCATCCGCTCGATTTTCTGTGGACTGGAATGCCGATCAGTAAACTGACTATGATAGTCAGGATCAGGAAAACACTATGAACAGCCGGTATACAGTACGGTATACAGTATACAGTAAGAAAAGAGGCAGAATCACTGTGAATGGCCCAACCCCTTTTCACCTCTGTGACCATGGCTGCGGCCATGTCATTTTTAGAAATAGAAATTCATTTCTAAGAACAAATTTACTGTTGATTTGATTCCCAAGATTTTTTAAATTTGCCTAACTATTCAAATAGTAAACCCTTTGAAACTAGTGCATATTCTTCAAAAGTTGACATATTTTTCTTTTGACACGATACCGATACTGATATCTGACTCATATTGATACCCGATTTGGTACCTATCTTTTATCCCTACCAAGATATATTATGGAATTCATACAATAATAACAATAAACGTTAAATGAGCTATTAAAACCAACTGTATAATTAAAACATTCTATATTCACTGCTAGAATGATTAATATTTACCAACTCTCGAAAGCCATCATCTGGGAATACCATGATGTATTATAGGTGGGTATTTGGTATAGGTCCTAACTAACTCCCTGATTTTCTCTGATAATGTTTTCAAGAACGGAACCGAGATGAAGTACCTACCCGATATTCGGTAATTCGAGGATAATGACTGTGTAAACACTGTAGGTAGGTAGTTATAGGAATATTTGTTGCTCGCATCAGAACGCATTTCATTAAATTAACACTCAAATGTATGGGTTTTGGATCGATTAATTCTAAACTGTGCACTGAGCGTTCTATCAGTTACCACGAATGATAAAACAACGAACAATAAAAAGTGCACCCTACTGTCTATGGTGTGTTTACTTCTATTTGGTAACTTGTTGTATTCGCTTGGTAGATGGAAATCCCCCGCTACCCGTTAAACCAACCGAAACAGTTACCTTCGTTGCGCCTGAGGGTAAGCACTTCTTCCACAAAAACTTCTAATCATTTCCCGTTTTGTTTGTAGTTTGCTCATTTCGACTAACGTTTTGCATTTCGCATGCTTGTTGGAGGAGCGCACCCTTGTAACACAACCTTCAACTGTCGGGCTTGGTCGCTTTTTTTTTCAACGGGCACATTTGGCACACCTTTTCTTCCACTAAAGAGGTGACATGCCTGCACGAATTGTAAATAATCTTCCCAAATTAAAAAAAGAAAAATCCTCATGTTTCATTTTTGTTTGTTTTCCGTTCGCTTGCATGGTTATTTTTGATTTTACAGATATAATTGGTTTAGCTATTTACCCAACAGATGCTACTGGCTCGACATTGTTTCCTCCAATCTTGAGACCTAAAGGTAAATTGCTCACTCACTATTGTATATTATTAATTTGGGTTTAACAACTGTATAACGGCACTAACCTTAACAGTTATACCGTATTTCTTGCTTAACGTACCGTCGAAAGGAGCTGGTCCAATTTCAGCAGAATCAACCCCCTCCCCAATATATGGTCGCACATCCCATACAAGAAATATCTTACCATGACAACTTCATGTTCACATACTCATGTTTAACAAACAAACATAGTTTATTACGGTCCCGGAGTTTTTTTTTCTGTTAAGTAATTACAGTATAATAAAAATCAAACTCGAATTATTATGTTATTTTAATCTAGCCCTAGTTATGAATATTGAAATGAATGTTTAGATCAACTCTATGTTATCATGAATGAACCCCTCCACTTTTCTTATCTATGTTGTTGTTTAGAGGTAATGTTGTGGTCCGATGGATCAGACGGAACTGCAGAAAACTGAACTTCAGATTGATTCAGACGTTCCCATTAATGTATTTCACATTTTGTCTAAAAAAAAAACTGATTTCGGATAAATAAGTGAACTCTTACCCAAGATTTACGGATCTAAATTTTGCCCTGTTTCGTTCAGCCGGATCTAAGAAATCGAAAGGCACTATTCGATCGCCAGACTTGAGTAATTATGATTTGATGTTTATTATTCATCGCTGCCTTCCGTAGAGAGTTTAGCTTCTGTAATGTCGAGAGCTTAGACGAAGCTGGGCATCCTTGTTATACCCTGTTTGGTACTTACTAGATAGACGATAGCGTCTAACGGCAACTTCCAATACGACCATCACAAGCCACCATCACATCTTAATTTTTAAATAGAGGGGGAGAACAACAAAAAACCCTCACCGCATAGGAAGAGATTTGTAAAGTGGATTTCTCACAATTTTTTGTGGTTCAGGTTCGTTACCAAACGCAGTCTGTTGGCGGATTGAAGCGATTAAACTAATTTATTTATTACAAACAACGTCATAGTATATTATTTCCCTCATTTCCTAAAACATAATTTCCAATTATGATATGAAAAATAACACCTTTAGTTTTCCACTGAATTACACTTGACTGCCAATCTTTTAGCTTAATTTAAGGCACCATGAGGCACATACACATTGTAGACTATAGGTATACTTTAGTCCAGTCTACATATTGTGTCTGTACCGGATGACCCTTAAACTAAGGCAAAAAGCTTAGCAATCAAGTGCGATTCAGTGGCAAACTAAAGGCATTTTTCATAAACGAAGTTATGAGTGGTTTCCATATAAAAAAGGGAAACCCTAAAAGTGCTGTTGGATTGTGATTATGTTCGCAACGTATCTACACTGGGGTTTTTACATAGGAGATACTTGAACGCTAAAATTTTCGTAAAATTGTACTTATTGTACAAGTTGTACTTACTGTAAGCTACGTAGAAATGACTCAGAATAAGTTGTCCTCGGTGAATGATGAAATATTGTAAGTGAATCCTATTTTTGTTGAGGTATTCCACTGGGTTGCATGGTTCCATAGCTTTCGAGAAAGTTGATGTGTACAAGATCACTCGACAGTGAGAAATGAAGGAAAGCGTGTTTAGCGAATTGAAGCTGGTTTAAATATGTCGACAGCCCCGGCTGTGTGCTTATGTGAAAGAGGCAGAATGTGCGAAGCGTGCGGTATTTTCCTGAACCAGAACTCTTGGAAAGCATTACTTGCTGTGGGCACTCATTCACGAAGTTTGATGCTGAAATGAGAGCTGTACTGAAGGCGGCTACAAGACTTGAAGCAATTCCCGCTGCCATCAGATAAGTTGTACTCCTTGTTGAATCTCAGTTAGCCATACTCTGTGTGCTCTTGATACACTTGAGGAGCTAATACAAAGTGGAGTCTCAATAAAGCAAAACTGTGGCTGGCTGGGAGGTCTTCCTCCGTGGATCCCATCCCTCCGTGGTGTGGCAGGGAATGCGGCTCCTGCCCTGTAAAGAGAGGAAGTAGTGATCCCTCAATCACACAACGCTGAAATTGGTGGATTCTTGGATAATTCCTCCATTCCGAACTGGCTTCGACGTCAACAACAATTCTATGTGGAAAGATACGCGGATATGCAATTTTTCAATGCCTAAAATTTATTGAAACCACGAATATCCAAGTTTCTACGTTATAACCACTTTACGGGTATACATGTAAAAAAAATGTGCGTCATTACTACGTGTATAATCATAAAGGTATTGCTGGATTGATCAATCATTCATCAATCCTTGGCATTATAGTAGCTTGGCAGTGACCATCTTGGTATTGCATCCACTCCTTTTAAGTGTTTTGTGGCAATAAAAAATACAATTAAAAAATGCTTAAAGATCAACTTGTGGGAAATGTAGTTTTACTGTAGACCAGCAAATTGTTTACAGAGCAGTGAAGAGAACACAATAATCTGAGAGGGCGCAACTGCCTAGGCAGCACCTTGGACTCAGCGCCGGAAATGGGGAATAGTCACTGTTTCGCGACACATTAAAGTTAATCCACAAACAATCAACACAGTTAATGTCGCAATTTTTAAAACAGTATCGAAGGATACTGGTTGAATATCACTGACACTTGCTGATGAATAAAATAGTTCTGTAACGCGAAACGCAAGATAAATCTAGGGTTTCAGTTGGGCTTGTAAGCAAATTATACAGGTAACAAGATGAGATCAAACAGTCAAGCATAAAAATGTTAGACCATCTATAAACAAATTTGTAGTTCTGTCCATCTGTACATTGATTAAAATCATGGGAATTCATGTTTCTTTTCCGTTTCATGCAATTTTAAGAATATCTCAATGGGTAATTATCGTGTATATCCTAAGAGAACACTTTTGGTAGTGATTTTATAATCATCTTCCTCTACGCAGTTGAAAAAGTTGAAGGAAAAGTTGCTTTGTGAATGAAGAAAAACAAGTAAAAGATAAAAGCGATAAGAAGCCGCTTGCTTACATCAGTGTATAAAGGCGTCGACAGGCCCCCATCTGCTGCCTCTGGTCAGCCAATCAGAGGCAACAGCAGGGCCTCGTTGTCCCGCCTCTTTTTTGAAATCTCAAAATTTGAAAGTCTCTAAAAATATGAAGGAGGCATATTTTCCCGATTCAGGCCTGTTATGTTCTATCTCACATCGTAAACTGTTGAGAGAAAAAATGCAAACAGAATTCATGATAATTACCCGTTCTCATACCATCTCATCTCTAGTAATCACCTCAACTTTTCTCAGTCCGTCTGTATGGTTGTTCGCACAACATCACTGCTTAATGAATCATGAATTTTGATGATCACTGCGGAGGGGAGGGGGGGGGGGGAGGCATTTTCGGTGAGAGGAGGAGTGGTGCATAAAATGCCTACCTGGATGAGGTCTGAAGATTCTGATTTGAATAAACACGGAATGTGTCTAGTGCAGCTTGAAATCTTCGATCATTAGTATCGTTCGTTAATATCGGCCCCGGGGAGGAGGTTGCCTGACTATCGAAAAGTAGTTACCTAGATGTTCTAGAATACTTGGATATATAGAAGTGTTGGGGGGTATGTCCAAAGTGGTACAACCTGGATTCTGATATCAAAATGGGTGGTGGTTATGGGTGGGATGGAAGGAAAACTGCCGCATTGAAATGAACTAATTAGGTACCTACCTACTTTTTAAATGTTACCATAGTCCGATTTGAATGAAATGCGTCTTACATCCCAATTTAAGATGATCAAAATTTTGAGAATCGGACTTGTTCTGATTTGCCATGGTTGGAAGTGAGTGGAATGGCTTGGTTGTTGTCAAATAATGGCTACTTACCTATTTGTTTGAACCGATTTGAATGGAAAGATGTTAGTGATAATCTAGCAGCTGATCAAATTCAACTCGTTTGCTTTTCTCATGGTGAAATCTATCGTAATAGTAACGCTACCTTCCCAATATCCATCTTGATGGTCTAATTTAGTGGAACTATGGGAGCATACGATTCAGGAATTTGTAGGCATTCCATCATCACATAGGCATTTCGACGGTAGGTAGAACTCGTTTACACTGGTAAGGTACATAGTCACGATTTTGTGTAATGACTAGAATTCAAGTGTCTGGGATTCTCAATCTGACTTCCTGCGCTTGGGCATTACCAACATATTTTCTTGGGTACCTACTTATTGTTTTAATCGCTTTCAATCCGCCGAGCAAAATCTCATTTTCTTACGATTATTCTTTGTTAGGCCCACCTTATACGTGGCGTTCCCACGTTTTACGTTATAGGTAGGCATTTCTTGCATTACATTTTTTTAACGAAGGAAAAATTTCAGCGTTTCAAAATTAATTTTGCGTCTTACTTCATTTGGTTTACTCAGGTAGCCGAAGAAGCCATGTGCTTACTTTTTGGTGGTGTAAAATTGTTGTCTCCCCCGCCTCTCAGTTATATGGACCACTTTGGTTCGGTGTGCCTCCAAATTCTTGCCACTCCGTACGCCTAACACCGGTTCTTCCCTAACAAGTTTACCGGGATTATGAGGGTTGGGACTCGGGATGGTTATTTGTATTGTTCGTCACAATCTGGTACCACCTATTCCTAGTAACTTCGGTTACAAAGGAAGTTTATGCTTGGCTGATCTACAACTGCGGTTCTATTAGTCCAAATTCAACTAAACCTACGGTGTTGGTGTTTGTTGCTCGTGGGTTTCGAACGAATTTCATCGAAATCGCAAGCAAGTACGATCGTTTACATAAGATCGGAGCCAGTCATTACGGCGCCTTTGCAGACGAGAAATCCTTGTAACGCCCATCACTCTTAGATTCTTTTCAACAAATTTCGACGGGACTTTCAATGTATACGAAGCTATTTTATGGATATGAGAAGAAGCTACGAATGTACACCACATATATGGAAGATATCATTCTGGTTAGTGAAGGAGGATTGTCCTTCTCCCCTTACTTTTTCCCTTTCTTTCGGTTCTTCATGTTCCGTGTTTTCATTGTTTTAAAATTGACACGTACGTCCACTTACCTGAGGGTATTATACCATGAGATGTGATGATTTTGTAGTGGCACTCATGATATTGCGAAGGGACGGGCTAATTCTCATTATTTTACGTTAGGCCCTGTCCATACGTTGCCCATCTCTGATTGAAAAACCCATTGCGCTTCTGTCGTTACGTTTCTGCAAGAACTGTAGAGCTGTGTCAGATCATTTTTGAACGTACCAGATTCATATTGTTATGCTTTTCCAACATGCATGCATCTTTTTGTGTTTCCCTTTAGTTCCGAAAAATTGATTCTTTTCAGAGATGTTCTCGTAGATACGTTGAGTCTTTCTCAGTAGTTCGCTTTTTGTGTGATTAACCACTTACCCGTTTCATTTCTTATTGTCTTATGTACTTAAAATGAGTATCACTTGACGTATTCTAAAGCATAGCTTTTCTTCAAACACTATTTCGAACTGAAAGTATTTCTTTGACCTACGTAGGTAGTGTTTGTTATGAGGTTGATAAGTCATTCACGGACCAAAATGCATGGCTAAATATGATCAACGTTATTTGTTTATTTTTCCTTGCACGAAGATTGAGAGCAGATTTATTTTACGTTGGTACTGACGATTAAACAGGTAGTAATTTGATCGACATTTCTACGTGTCTTTCTTTACGCAAAAATAGTATTCACATTTTAAACTTAGCTCACTGATTTTACAGATATAGGTAGTTAGCTTGGTTTCTGTGGTCTACCGTGCTTCGTTTTTAGCGTTTAATATTATGGTTTAAGTTCCGTACTTGATTACGAGTAAAACTCGTAAAAATTTGGGATAATTATGTAATGCACTCGAATCGAGGTAAATTTTTGTTTAAATTATCCTATATTTGTATATCTTTTAAAATTACTTACCTACATTTAGAAGCGGTAGACGATTGTTGATAGATACCTTCAGTTATTCTTGATTAAATCAGGATCAGTACAAAATCCATTGCCTGGATGATTTTTCCTAACTGCGAGCAGTAGTTAATATCAGTTGAAGGAGTTTTATCCTTTCGTAGGTGTAGATGCGGACGCCAGTTCTATCTGTTCAGCGCTAACGTGTTGCATTTGTTCTAGTTGTAGCTTTTTGCATTGTTTGTACTTTTCTGTTTGTTTTTTTGGATTAATTTAAATCTTAGACCAAATTGTTCGACTTCTGACTCAATTGAACACGTTTCTTTTCAGTGATCTCCTTTTTCGTCGTTGAATAAATTAATTTATTAGAAACATAACCTCTTTCAACACCTGAAACATTAAATAAGCTGCTCAAAATCTGATGAGTTAGGTAGGTGTACCTAAGCTTCACGTAGATCACATCTACTGTTGTGAAGTATGTGTGCCTTTGATAATGTATGTCTTTACTAAGATATAGACAACTTGCTCTTCAAAACATCTTATGTTTCACTCCTTTCGGGTTTTTTTCTTCTTTTGTAAATTACAAGGTACCTATTCATAATCTGCGGCCTGATCCACTACACGTGTACAACTTGTAACTATAACAAAATGCCTATATTGCCGCCTTGCCCACCTGAAATTTTTAATCAGTCCTAGCATTTATCCGCATCAATAATTTGTTGTCATGGCATAAGCAGTTATTGATGGACATGAAAAGGAGTGTGGCTCCAGTTAATTTTCTTCAGCTGCCAAATTTTATCCGGCTAATTGTATTTTATATTGATAACTTACTTACTCAATATTTTTGTTTAAAGTGGATTAAGAAGGTACCAGATAAACCCTTACCCTTTAACTATTTTCTTGTTACTACACAGTATCGACTTTTTTTTTAATCGTTGTAATGAGCCCTCATATCTGTCCATTCACAAATATATACCTACTTTCATGCAGGTACTCCGTGATGGAATTATCATTATGAAGTGAACTATCGTTGGTCGCATTATTTACGGAGGGTTTTGATTATTTATTGTTTTTGAACATCCAGGTCCGAAGCCTGGGCCTCCGAGAAACGTCACCGTTACTGAGATACACAACGGTTTCGTTATTACGTGGCAGGCTCCGCTCGAAAAGGCGCATTTGGTCCAACACTACGAGATCAAGTACAAAACAGACGGCCCTTGGAAGACACTCAACAAGGGCCAAGTCCGCCCTGAGGATACTTCCTATTTAGGTACCTCCAGGAATGCCTACCTAACTTGCCTTACTGCCTTTTTGATATCAGTTTGAAAACTTTTTTTTTTTAACATATTCGTGTGTGTTTTCAGTGAAAAATCTAGTCGGAGGGCGAACATATCACTTCAGGGTGCTCGCCTTTTCCAAAACAAGCTATGAAAGCTCAGACGAAATCAAGTTTCCTGTCCCTGCTCGTGTCAAACACAAAGCAATCACCGCTGGAGTCGTTGGCGGGATACTCTTTTTCATCGTTGCCATTATCCTTTCTGTTTGTGCAGTGAAAATCTGCAATAAACGAAAGAGACGAAAACAAGAGAAAGGTGAGAATCCTATGATTACCATGCCTACTTCGTGTGAATACAGTGGCTGACTTCGTACAGAATTTATGAATAATAAGTAGGTAGGTACTTACATTTTGTTATGGGAATCTTTTACCAATCTTCATCCCGGTTTCTTCTATTGCTGGCAGCAAAAGAACCTTCGTTGCTACAGGGTTTGGATTGCCGTTCTACAAGCGTAGCTATTACGGATCTTCCATATCCGATTGATTTCCCTGATCTCTAAACCCTCCATACGGTTCAAATGGCGCGCCTTCCATGAAACCGTAGTAGCATTCCGAATCCAGAAATCCAAATTATGCAGAAGAGTAAAGAAAATGTAACATGATATTATTATCATTCTCCTACGCTGCAGGAATGACAAGACAATCTTTGTAATTTATTCAAAGCTTTCCCAGTTCCCATTTATTCTATTGAGATCCACTGACTAATATTCCTGAACCTACCGAAGCAGTCCACCAGCTTTCTGCCCTTAATTCAAACTGGATCGATCCATAACGATAATGCACGGACTGGGTTTTAAATAATGTCAGCTAATGATACTGGGTTTTAAATAATGTCGGCTGATGAAAGGTCTGAAAATGCATCCCTGTCAGTTATTACACAACCAAAGGATTTCACACTCGTGTTTCCATCGAATTTCAGTTTAACTTGGGGTTGACTCGAGTCCACAACAGACTTAGTTTGATTTCGTCATTTTACAACAAGGTTTCTAATGAACAACTAATGGAAACAGTCTGGCATTCGCATGTTGTGTACGAAGAAGTTATTGCTATGTATGTACGTATGAAAAGAACTGGGTTGTTCATGCTATCAAATAAATACAGGCATATTATGTTGCCTTGTAACTTAACTGCCACGATTTCAAACAACTCGTGGGGTTCCAAAATTCAGCTTTGCTAAGTACTAGGATAAGGAACTCGCCGTCCGCGCATTCCTTATTCATATCAAAGTTATGAAGTATTGTATGAGGCATTCAGTCATCGATATCATAATATCATTAACCAAGTAGTACTCGGTATAGGGTTCCTACGTACAGATTTTGAAAGGCAAGGTAGTCGGAAAATGTCGGGACCCTTCGGCCATCCCCATGAGGGTCGGTAGGTGCCATCAGCGTCTGCTAGGTTCGTCATTGCCTTTTCTGTGCCCACGACGGATGCGTGTTTGCTTACGTCGTCGTCGTTTTTACTGACAAATTGGTAAATATAGTGCTTTTTCTTACTTTTGACTTCGCAGAAGGATTCTACAAGTATATGAGTACCATCTTTCATATATCTGAAATCTATGTACTTGCAGTGTTGACATGGGTAAGAATCGTGGTCGTGAAGGACGTCGAAGCCGCTCCAGGTCCTTCTCACCTGAATATCGGCGAAGCCTCGTCAAACGGCTCGAGAGGCTAGGGAAGGAGTTTCAAAGGAGGACGAGATCGCGATCTCGATGGATTAGTTAGAAGGCGGTCGGGACATAGAAAAGACCCCTCCCCCCTCCACGCATCGCCAGTGGTCTCGTGCCGAGCGGAATGGCAAACGAATGGACCCTGCGCGGGCTGTCAGCCGTCTTGCCCCTTGACTCTAGTGATTGCGACAAAAATTACAGTCAAAACAGACGCAGATCTCGCTCTCGCCTCACTGTGATCAGACCCCGAGCTGGCTGACGTCCCCAAACTGAACCTTAATCCGAACCTTGAGTGCCCTGTAGGAATGCATTCTTACACTAGGGTCGAAAGGATGGTCGGTGGACTCAGAAACCATCAGAGGCTGTGTGCAGTAGAGGTTGACGGGCTCAGGTTTGGCTGCAGGAAATCCAGATTGGAAAGGGTCCGAAATGGGGCAGTTGGTGCCGCCAGTAAGCTGTGTCTTTGAGCGGAAAATATTAAGAAAAATCTATGGAGCAATGCGTGTTGATGAATAATCCCAATGATGATCCCAAGCACCTACATAATAATGAGGACATTGTGTGGTTCATTAAAGCTCGACAAATTGAGTGGCTTGGTCACGTTGGGGGCATACTATCCAGAATGCCAACAAATCTCCTGCATGCAAGGGTCATGGGAACAGGCGCGGATCCAAGGGGGGGGTCACAGGGGTCATGACCCCCCCCAGAATCAGCCTGCATTTCAAAAAGCAGATCTGAACAAATTGTTCACAAACCCAAAAACAAAAAAAACCAAACGAAAACGAACCCAGTTTTTGTGAAATCAAAAAAGAACTATAAAAAATCTAAAAAGATTCGATCAAAAATGTCAAAATTAGTCGAATACAATCGTACACTTGGTCCTACCAATGTTACTTTATATACAATTATAGGGGTATTCATGGTCGGGCCGTTGTCGACGTGTTAACGAGTTAAATGTGTTAAACTGGTTAAACGTGGAGAAAATCGGTCGCAAAGATGTTATCAAAGTGCGTTATCACTTGTGTTAAGTTAACTGAGTCCGAGGTGTGGTAAACGTCGACAGCAACCATGTTATCTGTGTTATCAGTTTTCTGACGAAGATTCAAAATGGTGGGTTAGGTACTGTGCCGTGTACACCCACAGTGGTGGTGTGCTGTATATTTCTTTCCTGATAAACAATTTTAACGAGTTTAGGGTTTAGGTCGAAATCAACACCGTACCTGGACATGAAAACAACTTCAAGTTCATGGAGACTTTCCTCCCAGATTTTCTCCTCCTCGTCAGTGAATTCGGAGTTGATGAGATTAACTATTGTTTTTGTAACAATTTCGTCAACTTGGTTTTGTTTCTGGCTCTTCTTCGGCATTTTTGTAAATAAAAACTTACAAATGTAAACAAACGTCAAATATTATAACCTAGGCGGGAAGGTAGCAAAATACCGAGGACGTTGTTGTTGTTTTTTTACATTTCACCCGGAGATTCACCAACGAAGTGCTCCATGGCTAACTGCTAGCAATAGAATCATACCACCACCACCACCCGGAGATTCGTGATAACACGTTAACACGTTACCGAGGGCCAGGGTCCCTCATGATTTTTCCGAGGACGAAGTTTTCTACTTAGCACGTTTAACTGGGCAAGCTCAACCGTGAATACCCCTTATGTCAATAAATTTACCTTGGTGTATCCGTCAAATTACACCTTGTTTATTTCTTCTTATTTTTTTATTAATTATTATCTTGTTTTTGTTTCGTTCTCGTTTTCTTTCCTGCCAAATTCAGTAAAAACGATACTGGACTCACTGAGATCAACAATAGATTGTTGTGGTTTCAATGTTTTGATTTGCAAACTCTGAAGTTAGCTACGCTGCCATAAAATGCGCCAATTTGTTTGAAAACACATTAGGACACTTTTTTAGAAGAAAATTGAAAATAAATACATTTATCAGTTAAATAATTAATAGATATTGAAAAATATTTTTTACATACTATAAACAATGAATTTTATAAATAAATACAATTAATTTTGTAAGTAGACAAATTGGACGAGTTTAGGCATAAGGTTGAAAATTCGGTTTGTATTGTTCGTTTGGTTATTTTTTTATTTTTTGTTATTTTTTATATTGTTCTACCCTGTGGGAACTCCCCTGCATGGGAACGCCCCTGCATGGGAACTCGTTGACAAGGACTCGTTGGCTCCAAGACTTTGAGCGGGACCTGAGGAACTGGAAGCAGAAAGCACTGAACCGTTCCGAATGGCAGAATCTTGTAAGGGAGGCCAAGGCTCACCCCGGGCTGTTGAGCTACATAGTAAGTAAGCTCAACCAGAGCCAGTGGTTGACCAAATTGAGAACTCCTTGGAGTCGTATGGCCACCTCAGACGAATGCCAGACCATAGATGACCAAAAAAAGGTTCTCAGTTGGTCTCTTGTGGGTAGGCGGAGGAAGGGGCGCCCACCTGTAACATGAACAGGAGTCCTCTGTGTTATGCAGGGGCAGAACCTCGACGACAGTGGGGTGACTGACAATCCTGGTGTTAGGCTGTTAAATACAACCCCTGACAAAGAGAAATCATAATAAAACTAAAACAACGTGTACAAGTCACTGTATTTACTTTTAATTTGTATACAACTTAAGGTACTTGATTTTTTCTCATACTTAACAATTTTCGAAATTTTCTACACCTACCAAAGAGCTGTTTCTACAGTATAGTCGTACTTTGTTTCCAGAATACAACATGGTTGCTTGTAGAGTCTCAGACGTCCGTAATGGAGGGCAAACTGCGCCAGTTAGCCAAGTGCCTTTGAAGAAGTGAGTTACTACAAAAAGTTGTCCTAACGTCAAAATGCCACCATGAACCAACTAACAGATTAACGTGGACGCTGCAAGTGACAGTCTAAGCATGCGGTTGAACTAATGGTACCCTTCCAGTCATTAAGCTGACACTTTGCAATTCACCCATCGAGATCCTCTAACACTTATATTGGTATCTGTATTATAAAAGGAGAGTATTGGAGTATGTAGATTAGCCGACTTTGATTATTTATTCGTGTGATGAAACGATATTGAAGCACATCTACGTCATGTATGATTATGATTTTTTTTTTAATGAAGGTTTTGGATTATGAACTTTGTTTTTCGAATAGCAATATTTTATTGATCCTAAGGTGATTAACATGATCGTTATTAGCCAATCTCCAAATCTTTTGGGACTGTCATGTTGTCTGTTTAATAGTTTTGTTTTCTCGTCATTTAAATTTCCATTATGTTTTCGTTTCGAATGGGTGAACTTTCTAATAATTGTGTTATTGATCACTCTACTGGCTCCAGTTTATAGATTCTCATCTTCAAATCTAAATCGTTGACAGTTTTAGATAATGATGTCTTAACCTGTTCGTGTAAAACTCTATTTACCCATAACAGTCACGTGTTCTGTAGAATGCCTGATCCTTGTTGGTCGTTTAGGTTATTTTTCTTCAACTTCTTGAAGATTCGGACGGTGAGTTTAGATGCCTAATGTATAACTAATCAAATTTTCATATAATTTTTGATCTCATTTCCCTCTTAATCTTCTATTTAATTTTTCAAATTGAAATCATTTGGCCCATCAGATCGCCAATAATTGTCGATTATTCTTTTATAATTTTATAATTTCAGAAAAATCGATTGGTCTGTCAATCAGATCGTCTACTCTGAGACCTCTCACGCCCAGATGAGTTTGTGAATTGCTCGTAGGGGTAAGTGCGGGGAAGTTCGCACCGTAAAGCGCCGACATTAATATCATTGCACTTTGTTGCTTTTCGTCCGTTCAATACGCTTCACTTTTTATACTCAATAGGTGGCTTATGTAATCTAGTTTCGAAAAACATCCAAAACGCTGTACAAAAGTTGAAGAAATTATGCAAACTAGATCTGAGAGACAAGTTGTGTCCAAGTTAAGTAAGTTACCCTGTTGTATATTTTGCGTTGGCTGTGTGACGAAGTTGATGCCTCATCTAATAATCATCACTGGTGATTATTTAAATAATAATAATAATAATAATAATAATAATAATAAATAAATCACAAATAAAATTAAGCACCAGGTACTTCGGTTGAAAAATTTTATTATTAATTTTTTGCACAATATAGGCAATTTGATATATTTTTGAAAATGTCTTCCTTAAAGTTTGGATTTTTCTTCATAAATTATTTTTATCGGTTGGGGACGGAAAAAATGGGGGCATACTTGTCCCATAAAATGGAAAACGAAGATGAATAACGGTCATGTCCCACAAACAAACAGGTAAGTTTACAAGCACAGGTACAATGGGGGGGGGGGGGGGTATCGATCTGTGATATCAAAACCCCATGGACTTCGTCACAGGTCACAAACTCCCCCGCACTTACACTAAAAAAGAAAAAAATGCACTACAATTATGCACTCTAGATCTAGGAATTATTAATAAAGAAAAAGGTCCCACTGGAACTGAAAACACCTGAGACTAACAAGCTACGGTCATTCTATAGAATGCAGAGTCTACGCCTGCTTAATGTATAGTAATTTATAGATAATTCCTTTTCTATGCCGAGTGAACTAGGTTGGTACTAGAACTGACAACAGTGAGGTTTTCAATAAGAGAAATAATTTATTCACGAATTAAAATTACGATCCCGAAAATATCTACCCTTTAATTGTATTACGTAGGTAGTTGAAAATACAGGACGTTGAATATTCGTATTCGAAAGTGTTTAGGGGAATATGGGCTGTAAATTTGGCTCTTATTGTTTCTGTTTGTGTTTACAAAAAAGGTTTTGGGTTTGGCAGTTCAAAGGACCAAGAGATGCAGAGTTACAGGCTATAAGCTATTCCCCGTTGTGTTAACATATTGACATGGCTACCTTATAGTCGATACAACGTCCTTCACAGTCGTTATAAGAATACCAGTGATGTTGCATACGGGTGGCGGGGCGTTGAAGTAGTAGATGGGGTGGGGCTTGAAATACGATGGAATATTACGTCTGTCATTCTGGATCTCTTGAAATTTGCATGCATCGTCGATAATGTTAACTGTTGTACGATGGCACATACCATTATGTAATAACCCGTTCAATGAGATCTGTTCAAAATAATTCTGAAGAAGCCAGAGAGTGAAATAGGACAGAAGTTTTTGACACGTCAACAACGTTCAAGCTCACTGAAACCTTCAGGTTTCCCAACACTAGCATGCAAGCTAGTGATTAGTGCTCACGGCTCATTTCAACGAAGGGGCGTGCTGAAATCATCGTTCCAACACTCAGAACGCACTCTGAGTGCACCTGCATGATGTAAAGTGCACTGTGTTGCAACTGACTTGGAGTGCACTCACCTGGTAGGGGCAGTGGCGGCTCTGGCAAGTCATTGGTGGGTAGGGAACGGTCAAACTTTGCACCGGGAAGGGGGAGGGGGCACGACTTCAGCAGTAGAGAACATTCTGATTCTAATGAACTTATCACATTTAAATTGAACCATTAATCAACTTTATTAGAGTAGGTAGGACCTAATAATTCCATGAAAGGGTCATTTAGGTTTATCAAGCCAGGATCTGCTAAAAAATTGCAAAAATACTTGTCTTTCGGTCCTCCTCCTTCCGCCTTGAAAAGGGAGGTCAGAGGGGATGGGAAAAGGTGGATCCCATCCAATTCTGATTTAATGGGGAGTTCTTCACTTCTCGTTAGGCAGTTTATGACTGTTTCCTCGCCTGTCTGTTCTACTTACTGCACTGGCAGTGCTCAATTCAAATGCTTGGTTCACTCCACTTTTATGTTGCCATTTCCAAAAATAAATATTTGTCACCTAAAGAAAACTTCCTCCCTCCACAATTTGTTGATTGTACGTAAATATGATACATCAAATGTTTTTCATTTCCACGAAGAAACTTCACTTCGAGTTTAGATTTTGTCGGTTGCAGTAATATAATTTAGGTTCTCCAAGTTTAAAAGTTCTTAAAATCTTTCTCTCAACCTTAATTCTCCACTGTGCTACTAACACATTCCAATAGGTTATGGGCCCAGCACGCATCCGCTGTCGAAGCACCAACTTTGTGATTCTGGTGGTTGTACTTAGGAGCAGAATTCTATCTTGATTGAGGATTCTTTTTGGTCCTTGAATGTTCAGTTTTGTGATTTGGTCTTCTTAATCTCAAGCATGTGCAAGGTAGGCAGTGGAAGCGTGCTGGGCGTTAAGCAAATAGGTACCTTACCTTCTAAGCGGCAGTTGCAGTGTTTTTGAGAAATCTTGAAAAACTGTTGTGACATTTGATTTTTGTCATGGCTCTACACGACGAGAGACGACTCCAACTCGCACTTGTCTCGGTTTCAATTAGGAGGTATTTGCATAAGGCCGTCCAACTATATTTTTGCAATCTCAGAAGATTAGATTAGATTACTGGTTAGGCGCTGCCTACCTTGCCACCCCCACCAGCTGCCTCTTGAGGTCCCAAAGTGCATGCGAAAACAGTGCGCTCCTATCACGCTACAAACGTGACGCCAAAATTGTTTATAGAAATCTTGAATTCAGGGTTGTAGAGCCCAAGCTGATCATGTTGTTTGTGAAACTTGTTAACATCCCACTGCTTGGAGTTACGTTGTGACGTGGTTGTCCACACCGTACCATTCACCAAACAAACTGCATATATATAAAACTTTAGTCAGTGCTTCTTCAAGATTATTGATAACGGGCTTTTTACGAACGCATTGCGTGTTGTTCCACTGTATCACCCTTCACGAGCCTGCTAATCCACAGGAACATGGGAACCCTATGGTTTCAGTTGTTACCGAATAGGCAGTTTGCTACTTGCATACCTGGAACCAAGTCATAGGGAAGTAATGTCTCAAGATATTGATGCACTACTGTGGCCAACATAACTTGGTTGTACCAACATTATTTCGATTTGTTAAATCTCGTGCTAATCAGTTAGGCAACTTCTACCACTACCTAGTGGTGAGTTTAAATTAGGGTTTGAATCTAAGTCCACAGGAACAAGGCAGAATCCATTTGCGAGGTTGCAGTTGAATTTCCAGCTATCAATCGTACAGGCTTGAATGTACATTGATCTTCTTAATAACCTTAATTACCTTTAATAATAAAACATCTATGGCGGTAAAACTCGTAATGTTTTTGTACTTCTTGTAGGGTTGTTGGATCCTATCGGGATTACAGCCTTGAGTTGCCATAAGAACACCACAGTAAGCCAAGGATTCCTTTTTCTAACTCCCTGTTCACTTTTCAAGCTTGTTCTTTCGCTTATCACTGTTCGATCCCCCCCCCCCCCCCCCCCAACCCGTTTCTCTACACCAATTTCAAGGCACTTTGTACTCATCGATTCATTGATAGAGCTATATTGATCAGGCGTAAATACTGAGTTGGAGTTTATTTAGTATTTTTATTATTACGAAAGCGTACAGTTGGTTAAAGACAAATTGTTTTAATGCGTTAGGTACATAACCCGATAGTTCAGATTAAAGTTGCTGCTTGTGTTTAAAAATCGTTGTCCACCTATTGCGCATGTGTGTTTGCTTTCGTTTTTCAACAAGGGTTTTGTAGCAGTGAAGGAGATCCAAAATTGTGTATACCTACTCGCACTTACTCGAAATATACCATCTTCAGCACACCTGTTGACAGTGATTCAGATATGTTGGCATGACAGGTAAATGGTCGCCCACAGGAAATCGGCTAACTAGATGCGATGAAAACAGCCGATTTCAAGGAATTTATCGAATTCTTTTCATTAATATATCCCTAATCACAATCAGTCTTGGCGTTTTTTGGCATCAAAATAATCTTTTCAGATTTGTTTTTTGTTTTGGTTTATTATTTTCAATAATGAACCATTGGAATCGAGCAAGAAAAAAAAATTCTAACCCCCCCTCAAAATTTGATGTTTTTTTTTAATTGAAAGGGGGAATTTTTGGATAACAAAAATCTTCTTGTTGTTTGCTGATACAGCGGATGATATCGAAGATATTGAATTGAAGTTGGTGGAACGATTACTTAATCTACCTAATCGTCCCACATAATTGGCTACTAAACTACACCTGGGGTTTCTGCTTGCAACTTGCACTGACTCACTACCTACATCAAAATCAATCTTATTTGATGCAGCTATATTGCATTCAATTTAGAGGGAGAGCATGTAAACAGAATGCGAAACCATCAAACATCGTGGCGTTGCGGGTTAGTAGTCCCCGATTGCTTATTTACTTATGGTCCTTTGACCATAATTGCCGAAAGATCTGTGACTGACTTTAATTGCCGAAAATGCTTCATGGGCAAGATATTGGCTTCAGCTTCAATCTCCATAGTTGCAATTCATCAATTTTATTTTCATTCAAAGTTCGTCGCTTTCGAAAGCAAAATATTATAGTTATATCAAGGTCAGAAACTGGCACAGCCAGCTCGGTAGTGATTTCTTCATCGAAGAGACGTTTGGTGACAACTATAATCACTAAAAACGACAGAGTCACTGTAATGAACGTGTGCAAGCATATGCGTGAAATTTATCGAGACCGACCTGTCCGATATGTTGTGCAGATGGTGGATGCCGCGACAGGTGTATAAGCGGCCTCTATTTACTGGGTGCAAAAAGAACATAGAGAAAACGGCTGCTTTTGTTCACCAAAGAAGAGCAGATCCCACCCAAAAAATCGATGATTCGGTCGATTCTTGAGATCGAGAGGCAATACACCAAAAAATTCATCAGTTCTATCTTCGGAATATACTTACTACTATAGATGAAATGTATTTGACGTTAACACGGGCGGTCCTCTCCCCAATTTTAAAAGAACCACTTTTACAAGTTGTCTCAATTGCACTGCAATTGAACTGCAGTTTCAATTTGTCAGACGTGGAAGGGATTCAGTGCTGCTTGAATGGGAGGAGCTTGTTTTGTGGAGAAGATATTATTTGAGACGATCCGAAAGTTTAGAACTGAAAACCGACGAATTTACTATTTGGACGAAACGTGCTGCTCGACATACAGATTACACCAATTTCCGTGCATCGGTGTAGATCATGACCCTTAGATGTTGCATCACAGGGGGAATTGACAATGTACACCGAAGCGCGAAAAACATGACGATGTACATCCTGACAATGTACACCCGTCGGTAGATGTAGGTACCCCCATCCCACCCTAGGAAAGATAGTGAAATCTTCATAAAACACAGCAGTAATGAAAGTGCAACAATTTAATAGGTTACATAAGGTATGTAAGTAGAAAGTAAGGTAAGTGAAAGTAGAAAAAACGTACAAAAGTCAAAAACTAAGGTATACTTACTAAGTAAAAGTTCACTAAAACGCAAAACCTACTTTGTTATCCCCCCTGCCAGTGTTCCTCGAAAACCCGAGAAAATTTAACAGAAACCCGCTTGAAGAACTCATAATTGGGTATTTCTCCTTGATTCGTTTTTCTAAAAAATCTCGCGATCCATTTTTCTTTTTTCTTAGTAGCGTAGTCTATCTTGACTAACTGCGGTTATCGCAGACCGGACCGGATTAATAGCGACTGTTTGTTTAGGTGTACCTACATTGTCATTGGGTCCATGACTCCTTCGGGTAAACATTGTCAACACTACTTTCACCGCTGGCTCGCTTCGGGTGTACATGTGCCCTTGCCCACATCACAGAGGGAAGATTAGCAATCAGTATGGCAGGCAACTCCACATCACATGGGTGATATGGGGGCTCGATTTCATTGTCGTTAGTTTATCTGTGCTCTCACGCTAAACTGAACGTACTATAGTTCCGTAAAACTCCAAATACAGTTCAGTGGGTGCCGACCTGAATTCTTATCAGCAAAATCAACCAAATCAAGCCGGTACCTGGGTTAGGCGAGTCAGGCGCCTTGGTTCTCCTTCTCTTACAACTCATCTCTGTTGTGTACATAATTTCATACTTGTTATTTTTCGTTAATAACTTTTTCCTTGTGGTGATATCGTTTAATTGGTTTTGAAAGTAATCCTACTCGTTCGATTACGATATTTACGAGTATTTCGGTTGTTGAGTTGAACAAAAGTGCCTTTAACGTTGACCCTCCCCCTCCTATATGCCTGCCGTCAGTGTTTGCTTTATTTAAAATGCTGTATTGTAAAAATATGTTTGTGTTTTGTTCCCGTTCCAAATAATCTCTGCAACAACCCCCTTCTATAACACACTAATGTACCCACTTTCTTGTTGACCGTCTCGATGTACCTAGTTAACTATGTTTGGCAACGAAATTCGTTTTTCGTCGATCTGTGTGAACATGTGTGTTGGTTGTCTATAAATTACTATTATCTTACTGGAATATTTTTTCGTTTGTATCTGCTGGCCCATCCAGGAGGACTAAAGGTGACCAATCTATTACTTGTTGAAGATTATGGCACAGCCCCTTTCATAACATACGATTATTCCCATTTTTCGTTGTTAATACCTTCTGTTTGAACAAAACCAAAACTCTAAGCTCCATTCAATTAAAGATCAACTATTACGTGCACATTTACTACCTAATACCACATAAAAGTGATGAATTTCTATCCAGTGCCTACTTGAGTTTGCAACTCCTATAAGATTTGTTCGAAATGATCGTCTGACGGTTATCTGACCATCAGAAAGGCATTGGGCTATCGCAGTGATTCTCAGACCCTTTTCTTACTGTACAGTATCCATGACCAGCTGTTTGCAGTGTTTTCCTGACTTATCCAAAGCCTGTTTTCTGATCGTCATTCCAGTCCACTAAAAATCGGGCCTTCTCGATCCCCAACCATTATCAAACGCTTATCAAGATGGCACTGGGTCATGGATGGTTTCTTATGGTCTTCTAGGAGTCAGCTAACCGTTGGAAAAAGCCAGTGCGAACGAATCTAATATATTTTTCCCCACCAATTTCCCCCTTACATTTTGTTAGAATCATTAAATTAGTTTTATTGTTTTGATCAATTTTTATATTCTTCCCACGATTTTGACATTCTTATGAAAATGGCTTGAATTACCTTCTGAATTACCTCTCTGTTCACCTCAGTTCTATATTTTTGCAACATTTTCTTTTTCCAGAAATAAGGAAAGCGGAATACCAGGTTTAAACTGGTTGTGTGGATCATTGGACACTAGTGACGAAGAACAGAATCGAGATGCTGACTTTTACATGCGAAACAGACAACACGTTGGACAAATTTCTCGAGACTCCGATGGGAGATTTGTTCTAGTCGACTCTGCTGAGAGCACATCAAGCTCAGATGATGGAGGTTTCCTCTCACGGCCAGGTTTCAGAAATATAGCATCATGGAGGCGGCCTTTGGTTGGTTATCCGAGTGACGTGAGTTTGAATTCGACTGTGGCAACTCCTCAGCAGTTGCATCGAGCTTACCCGATACCGTTGCACCAACATCAAACCACTCCATTCAGAGCGAGTTCCCCCACGTCTTCAGTTCTGCCGGTTCTTACTCCAATATTGTCTCCGGCGTATTTCTCGGATCTCAGCTCTGTGAGGCAGAGTGTTGAAAGGGAAAACTTGAGTCGAGTCCATGAGCAGTACAGTCAGGAATTACCTTCCCTCCATGCAATCCAAGAGCAGCATAGGCGAAGGAGATACGTGCCTAGGCATGTTCGTTCAGCTCCTGACCTATTCACTGAAACATCCCCAGAAAGTCGGTCTAGTTCTAGTGGGTTTGGTTCGAAAAACACCTCCTCCCAACAGAACAGTTCTGGCCTGTCTGACTGGAGACTTTCCTATAAGCCACCGCCTCTTCCACCACCGCCGCCTCTGTGGATGCAATATACTTCTGCTTTCCCTTCCCCAACGCACTCTGAGCTTAGTCAACGCCCATCGGTCGATGATCACTACGAGTTCGATGTCTACCCTATTTCACCAACCCCTCCTGAAGTCTCTCCAACACTCAGAATCAAGTACGACAACATCGAAGCTCGAGTCCAGGCTATGAAAGAGGAGTTCCACGCCTTCCGGGCTAGACAAGCCAGGAGAATGCGATCTGAGCTTGAAAGTGCTTGTTAGCATTATGTGCCTACTCAGTAAAAAAGTAATATAAAGCCTAAAATTCGATCCAAGTCTACAGGATTGTTAAGTTATTCGTACAATTATATTGCTCTGTTCCACTGTTGAGACATCGTATACCTATTCGGAAACATGTAGTCGTACAATAGATATATTATAGCCATCTCAACAAATCACTTCGACGGTTGTTAATGTGTTGCGCTAAACTTTTATTTTTTACTACTCTGATGAAGTCATGACACTCTGAACTGTGAAAACGAAATAATTGTGGGGTTATATTTATTGCCTGATATGTTGAAATATGACTGTATAAAATGTATGATATAGATTTTGTTAGTTCTATTCTAATCTTAAGGAATCGGCAATGAAAGTATAAAAAAATATATAAAGGAAACAAATTCGTTAATTATAAATATTTCTATGTGTCAGGCGAACCCTGGTATAATCCGCCATTCTACGAGAGGAACTTCTCCCCACCTTTGTACGAACCTGAACCAATTATGTTTATTGCAAGTGATTGGGACTATTCAAGTAGTAGTTTGCACTCCAAAGATGAACATTTTGTGAATGCGTAATATAAATATAAGTATAATATAGTTACAATATAATATGAGTATAGTTTTATATATATACATATAATATGTATATATATATATATATTGAATAATATGAAGTACCTATAAACATTATGTTCAAGGTTATTTATATTGATGAAAACCTTTCTTTTACCGCTTGTAATTGAACTGAGAACTTGCGATTGTCAATTACATTTAAGAGGACATTTAAAGAGTAAGTTTGAACGTTTTTCATATTTGCAGACCAAGGTTATTTCTATTTTATTTCCATAACAATGCGGTCGTGTGTCAAAATATTCGGAAATTCCGTTGCTTTTAATTTTTGATTAATACCGTTTCAGTTGTTGTCGCTTCCAGGAGGAAGAGGTGTGAGATTTTTATTCAGTATTAAAAAATGCATTGTAAAGCATGTAACATAGAATATTTATGCACGGTGCACATTCTTAATAATTACTAAAATTTTCAACACGGGGGGAAAAAAATGTTTTTTCGACTACATCATATTAATTTATAGGAATGTCGAGTACAATAATACCTATATTTTGGGAGTAGCGATGGTCAGCGTACTTCATTGAAAAATGTGGGCAAGTCCATTCCATAGGCCTAACCTGGGAAATTCTGTTGTAATATGCTGAACGCACCAGTGGTAGACCTGTGACGTGCACCTAGCCTCATTGTAGCAACATATTATAGCTACTTTAATTAACACTCGTAAAATATAATATTTAAAACAAAAAAAAACTCTTCACTACTCATTAAAAACTTTGTCTGTGCTCAGTTCAAGTATTAAGCGCAACAAGCAGTCTTTCTGATATATTCTGTTTAGCTCTACATAGTAAGTTCTTACCCAGATTAGTGGGTAGTTTTGACAAAATGAACTTTTCTTATTAAACAAAAAAAGTTTGAAAATGAAAACAAAAAAAAATCAAAAAAGATGAACATCTTTGTGGGCGTCTATTCAAAAAATTCAGCTGCACAAGATACTAAACAAAATAACAAGTTTTACCAAGTGTTATCGTTTTTATAACGATGTGACATAAATTTAGTGATCAATAATAATGTTATAATATAATGGTAAGGAAAGAAATTCTAACGCTTTACAGATCCCTCATTATGTCAGTGGTGTATTACTGTGGACAATGTGAGTTTCAAGAAGGAGGTGAACGTATCGTGTGATATTCATATGAATCGAAGGGGAAAGAAATGTTCAGATTGTGGCCCTTTATTGAGGTTTTTGTTAATTTTTCGCGATTGTTATTTTGAACTTGAAATGTGCACAAGCTTCCCCAAAATGTACGTGTCGGAAAAATTCTCAACATTGGCCCTCACGAGTAAATAGAGAGTTTTTCCTTGCTATAGTGTCGGGACACCATGGTAAGGAATCTAGGGGAACGCATCTTGGATGCTAACTTTTTCAGGATGTCACGTGGTCTTAGTACGGTGTCCTTGGATAAAACGCACGGTGTATTATCATAACCTGACGCCCAATGACGCCTAGGTTTCAAGAAATAAAACCCTGTACTTATCACAACTACAGTCAACTCTTGCCACCGAATTTTTAGTGAAAATCAAACTAAAAGGACATGTATATAGAAATAAGATTTTATAATTAATACAAAATGGCCGGTTAAGAGAGAACTGTATTCACTACAGAAAACTTTTGAATAACCAACTTACCTCATCGATCGAGGTGAATTCCTATCAGCAGTGGCTTCTAGGTAGAAATCGAACGCAGAATTCAGGTCGTCGCCGTCAATCAAATCGTTGGAATACAGATCGATAAAATCGTTCAATTCGTCTTCCATCATAAACAAATAAAAACTACTGCTAAAAAGCTAGGTCGATTGAAAGAAATAGTTGTTATATGTGGTCTTGATGAAGAAATAGGATTGAGTCAGCTTTAACCAGCTGTTATCAGTGAAACCTTCCAGGGGTTACACGGATAAAAGTAGGGGTTCGTACGGCCCGGGTGAAGCTCTGCTACCACGGTGAAGAAGGCCGATCACACGTCCCGTGTTAGCTAGTTCATGCGTTCTCCGCCTGGTTCGCGGTAATCGCACGGTGTTAGGACACCGTGCTAAGGCCGACCGTGGTAATGAAAAACTCTCTAATGTTTCGGAAGCATTTGGACAACTGAACCAGTTTCGAGGTATAGATTCAGTTGTTTTTGTTTGTACCATTTAATCCACGTTTGGATGTTGATTTTAACTTCATATGGGTCATCAGTTTTGTTTTCTCGATTTGAAGGGTGCCTGACCAGTGATTCTCGACTGATTGATCTTTCTAGTTGACATTTGTTTTTTGTTCCTACTGCGATGAATCGTGCCATATATAATTATAGCAGTAATTGTGAGGTTGGTGGGACCGTCATCCCAGAGTGAGAGACATAGTTTGGCGTTTGAGTTGCTTGACAGTCCAAGGAGGCCGGTTAAAATTTATTACCTGTTCACTGATCGATGTTGTTCAAATAAAAACCAGTATTGGGCCACAATCCTGAACATGAAAGCGCTGCTGTGTAAAGCAACAAAAAAGTTGAGTCTTGTTGAAGCTTCATACAATTATTTCGAGTTTTCATAAGCGTGAGGGATCTTGTTTTATATATTAAGTCGGATTTAAAAAAAAATATATATATATTCCTTGTTAATTTTCTTGTCACTCAAAAGGGGGGGATTTCTTTTTAATTGTATGATTTTTTAAATTTAAATGTGATCGATGCAACAAGCTTCAACTTTACCCTTCCCCAAGTTGGCTTGCGGCTGGGTCCATACCTGTTTCACATTCTAAAAATTTTCGTTAGCGGTCAGTGTACACATGCGTTGTTATTGTCAGCTGTAGCGCATTCAGAAGTGCAATCCCAGTTATTAGATTATGATTTATGAGTACAAAATTTTGTATAGAGACTTATTTATTTTTATTTTTGTCCATTTTAATTTATATCTTGTAAATATTTATTTGCAACTCGTATTTTGTCACCAAGATTTATGTGAAATGTGGAATTCGTTAAGTTTATTTTGTTCTGATTTCATTATAATTCGAATGGAAGTGTTGACGAATGGGAACAACAAAAACTCACGTTAGCGGCCTCTTGTTTTGTGAATCGCTTCTCTCCGTCCTTTCTTACAGTAGCGTTTCGAACCATTTTAAGGAGTCCACTCACATCCTGTGTACTTACCTAGATTGGCTCTGTCGGTTAATGATGCAATTTTATTGGGCTAAGCGACACCTACATTTTTACATTTTTAGATGACTTCTTTGTGTACATATGGTTGGTCTCGTTACAACTCCTCCGGTTCTCAATAACTTGGATCGAAACCTTATAAGGTTTGCTATAGACGCCTCCCTATATAAAGCTGTTTGATTCCTACGACCAAAGTGATATCTTGTCCTCCCAATGTTGGACAGTATAAGTATATATTTCGTCATGATGAGTAGGGCTCCTAAAAGGTAATGACAGTTGATTACTGCCATATCGTTAAATCGCTGTGATCAACTGATTCGGTGGAGGTTTGTGTTGGTTTCTTCTCAACGTGATTTTGTTGTTCCCCATCACCCCTAACGCTTTGGTCCGATTAAGTGACGACGATTATTTTTGTCGATTTATTTTCTTTAGATGAAATGTCCAGTATTTTCGCTTGTTTATTACAAACAAAAATCGTTTGTTAGTTCAATTATTATAGACTTGATTGTTTTCCTTATGAGATTAGTGCGTTTAGTTTGTGATCTCAAGGTACGATTTCCTACGTCTATTTTAGCGGATATGATAGAAAGCTGAATTATTTAGTTATATTTTTGGTACCTATATCCAATAGATTTTTTTAAATAATTTATTTATTTCTATTTCATTAAATTTTTTGTTTAGTTGTTTTACCATTGAAGACTGACAATTTAACTTTTTCGTGTTATTTCTTTTGACACATCAAGGTTGATAATTTTGTGCTTTTTTCAGTATCTGTTAAGTTATCTGAAGGGATATATTACAGTTCACAGATCGACAGTTGGAGGGAAAATTCGTTCAAATGCACGTTATTCTTCGCGGTCGAATTAAATATCCTCGGAAATACATTAGCCGCTTTGTAAATTACCTATTACCTACGTACTCAAATCGAAAAAGACGATTCAATTGAAGCAATAATTTAGGAAGGGATTTAGGGATTATGCTTGTAATAAGATTGATAGAAGAACTTTTAATCTGTGAACTATTAATATATAGTATTACGTTTTATGCGCGGCCATTATCATATATTTTTCGCAGAATTACGTAGATGACATAGCATATTTATTTGTATCCGCTCCCATTTTCATTCACGTAGCTTGCTTTTTCATTGATTTTCAACTTTCGGATAGCGACGAAGCCTATGTTTTGCTTTTAGTTTAAAAGTATAGTTTGATCGTTCTGTACTTCATTTCATCGTAACGATGATAATGGCTCAAGTTGTATAAAAAAAAAGAAGTAAAAAATAAGAGTTTGTCAGCGATGAAGATCACAGATCATCTTTTTCTACCACAAGAAGTAAACAATATTACATTGTGTATATTACTTATGTATTTCTTTAAATTAAGTAATGGAGTAGGAAAATATATTCTAAAAATGGTGCATTTGTTACGATGTTATTTCTTTCATGTATGGGCGATTTTTCAGGAAGACTAATTGGAGAATAGTTGTATCACAAAGTTGATGTAATAGATGATGTATATATCTTAGCATGAGGTACCTACCTATCTTAAATGAGAAAAAAAGAAAAAATATCTACAATCACATTAAAATGTGTCCATTTGTATTATAAAATGTGTCAGCATAGAAATATCATCTCCTTTACTCTTTCTTTTTTACCTTCATGCTGAAAAGAAAAATCAAAAAACGAATAAAACTAAATGCAATGAAAAGTTTTGATATATCTGTTTTGGTCAATCTTGAAATAAATTGAGCATTTCAGATTGAATTTCGATCGAACGTTGAGATGTTGAACAATTTTATCAGTATAGTGTTTGCTCACGATTATCGAAATGGTATTTCCATGGGGTAAATTAATAAGGATTGACATAATTCTAATATTATTGTTGATATAAGAACCATCGAAACCTTGAAAATTAACCTACATAATATCAACACTTTTGATCAACTATTTCCTCAACTTTCCTGAACAGATTATCATCCTTAATCGACCTATTTGTGAAAGAGTTCCCTCTCCTTCAAAACATGTAGGAGCCTTGTAAGAAAGTGTCAAGGTGGGATTTATAAAGTCACTTCTCTCGGTCGTCTTACAGTTAAAAATGTGCGAACAAGTAGGTTATTTTGGAAGCAAAATTAGAAGACTGGACGACACCAGAACCACACTAGAACAGGGCAATAGGTTCGGTGGGACGGATTCGAGGTCTTTAGGTCATTTTGGGTGAAACCCGAAGAAGGTGAGTTTTTCCGGGGTATTGGCAGGCCGTGGCGTTGCTACCAGTAAGTAGATAACATACCGATAGGTAAGGTGAACATTCCTTGAAACAAATAATGGAGTATGAATGGGGAAAAGACCCTGTTCGAAAAGTGCATCATGCAGCATGGCATGGCCATAAGAGCGAATGAAGTCATGCAGCAATATCTGTCGAACATTTTCATGGTTTGTCCACTAGTTTGAACGCTTCCCCCAAAACAGTTTTTTTTTAAATTGCTCGTCGAATTACCACCTTCCCCTTTTGTTGTTAATTTACTGCATTTATTTCAATTTTGGATCATTTTTGAAGCCCTGGCGTAGGTACTTGCTAGTAAGTAGGTCGGTAACATGCCTTAGTTTAACAAAACAAATTGGAGGGGGAAAAAAAAGAAAAGAGGTTGCATTGATGCAGCATGACCGTAAGAGCGAGTTTTCAGAGTTCCGTACCTAGCAAGTTAGCTGTCGAACATTTTCATGTTTTTGTTAATCAACATTTTTTGCTGTGCCGCCTTCCCCTAATAATTATGTTAATAGGTAGTTACCTACCTGTCTACTAACTTTATTTCAATTCGCAATTTAAAAAAAACTCAATTTTTGGCCTTTCTAGAGGGAAAAGTATTTGCTATTATTTAAATCGTATATTTCTTGAATCATCATCTTTGGAAAGTTGTAAGTAGTTTTGGTGAATTTAGGCTAATTTTACGATTTTTGATTCACCTTTTGGTGAAAAATATAAATTCTACGGATCGGTTCAAAACATTTTGATCAGCTCATACCTCGGTACGACAAAGCTTGGATCCCTTGCGCTTGTTGATTTTCGTCGCTAATTTGAGGCTCTTGAATGTACCCTTACGAACCCAGTAGGTTATGAGACAAAAAATAGTTCACATGCCAAGTTAACGACGAAACATCCTTCGGGTATGTATATAGATCTTCGAGCAAATCACACAGGTAAGTCGATTCATAAGTATCTATGTACCAGGTAAGTAGTATAGGTATTAATTGCTATGCAATTTTAACGCCGGGGGTCATGTGAAAAAAATGTCCTGTCACAATATCCTGTCACAAAAACGCGTCACGCAAAGAGGAATGTGATGAAGATGAGCACAAAGAGGAATGTGATAAAGATGAGCACAAAGAGGAATGTGATAAAGATGAGCACAAAGAGGAACGTGATAAAGATGAGCACAAAGAGGAATGTGATAAAGATGAGCACAAAGAGGAATGTGATAAAGAATTACCAACGTTATCTTTGTTACCTATGAATAACTAGTTACCTACATTTCATGGTAACGGGCGCCGCTTGGCATTTTTTAATGTGTTTCTATGGAAAATTGTTTTCAATAGCGACTAAAGAGCAAAAAGCTTTGTTGTTACCTCCTTCAGAAATAAATGTAAATAAATAACGTTTAAACAGAATCGTTTTATTTTTTTGTGTGTTGGTGGTGTGGGGGGGGGGGTAAATTGCATAGCAAATTCTCCTTTGTTATACGAAGTATAAGAACACATCCTTCGGGGGTGAGGAACGGCGAAGCCGTTCCGAGGGGGCGGAGCCCCCTTTGGGGGTCCAGGGGGCTTGCCCCCTGGCGAGGCCCGAAGGGCCGAGTTATATTTATGTACTTATAGGTTTGATTGGGTAGGTAGGTTGATTAATTTGTAGGTAGGTAACATAGGCATTATTGGAGTGGATGGCATAATAATCACGGTTACTTACTCATTCAAATAATTTATTAAAACTGTATTCACGATAAAACCATATTACTATAGGTTTTTGAGTGAAAACATTAATTTTTTTTAATGACATTTTCACCTATTTCGGTTGAAACCGCACAAACGAAGCAGGGTATTTTGTATGGATACATGAACAGTAAAGTTGGACTCAACCTCAACTTGTGAACCTTGCTTCGATTTTTTCTTTGCTGAAAGGAGCATGGAGTCTCCTATTCTGTCATGGATACTAGACCGTCCACTGTTCTAAATCGGTCAACCAGCGAAACTCAAAGCGCTGCCAACAGCAACGCTCGGAAAATGGGTGGGTTTTTATGGATTTTCAATGGGAGCCTGCCATCATCAACATTAATTTTATTTTTGAAATTTTCTAAGTTCAAGGAAATAGTGGCCATTTTAATACCCCTCGCGTAAGTGTAGGGTTCTCGATGAATCTACTCTGAGGTCTTCATACTGAAATATCAATATTCCCAAAATATTATAATTATGGATAAAAAATGAGAATAAATTATTGAGATATTTTACAACCTACCTAAACCAGCAGTGTAAAACGGAGCTGCCAGAGTGCCTGGGCATGTTTGAAATTAACATGGCAGTTATGAGGATAGCCTACCTACTAGACTCTTCGAACCGCCAGAAAAACACCGCGAACAGCATCCTATGGATGCTATACAGTCCGAGACGAGTCCGCAAGACCACCGCGAACGCCGAATGATGGATCTGACGGTTTGAAGACAGTCAGATGGCCACCGCGAACAAACCTATTTAGAACTTCCTAATTTTAAACACATATATCCTGTAGGCCCCCTAGTAGGTAGATAAGGTAAACTGGCTGTTAGGAGATATTTACGAACTAAGTAATTTCCTGGGCACCTTTAATAATTTTTTGGGGATCAAAACTAAAACTTGCAAACGAATCATCAAAAATCGCAGTCATCAATTTCGAAAATTCTCTCACAGCGTCATGACTGAAGCTGGTCATGCCTGATGAGAGGATTTTTGCAGATACATGTCGAAAATCAAATAATTTCATTCATGTTAACGAACGAACTAAATCACTTGCGACGAGTTCGTGGAAACCCATTTCAAAGAAAAACGGTTTTTCTTTGAAATGACTATTTTTCATAACTCCGTTTTTCGGGGTTTTTCGTGTATTAGTGGAAATAGACTGTTTTTTCATTAACCCCGTTTTTCTTTGGTATGCATAATTTCCCCTTCCATTTTTCTCGCCAATTCACTCTATTTTATTTATGGAAGACAAATGGGTGTTTGCTTAGGTACCTACTTATTTCAACATCTAGGTACTAACTAAATTTATCTTCTAGGTACCTATATGATACTAACCTGTGCAACACGGAGGCCGTCTGACTTGTAGTTAGGTCAACTGATTATTCATTAGGTTCATAATCCACTGCTTCCGTTTTAATCCACTGGTGTAAACATGTTCATTTGATCCATAACCACTGTAAACATGGATATAAATCGAAAGCGAAGTCTGTTCTGTGCTGTCGAGTGTCCAATGACAGAGTAGTATCCATGAAAGGAGTAGGGAATTTTTGCTCCCCGCACGATCATTCGAGGGAAATTCGCGTAATGGGAGGCCTTCCGGGTTGTGCTAACCTGACAAACTCCTTGTTCCTTGTGCTCTCATCTGTGTGCCCCTTTATTATTGGACGGTTCCTTATTTTGTTCTCTTCTGCTTATACATAATTTCGATTTTTCCCAAACTCCATTCTCTCCAAGTATCTAATCCGGGAACTCCTCAATCGCAATGAATTTATCGTGAAAATACTTCAGGTCCCTACCCTTGAAGCCTTCGGCTTCTTCGTGAAACCAAGTGTTGAAACCTCTGTGATATTTTCCAACCAAGTGATACTGGGCCTCTAGTTCTACAGAGTTGGTGCCCCTTGGAACAACCTCAACTGGCTATGTGACGACGGATTTTCTTTCGAGGTAAACATTATTTTTGGTCCAACTTAGCTTTTGTGCGCACACTATTCGCTCAACCTCTCTATTCACATTTCACTGCCTTTGTTTTAAATGTATTTTAAGACCGTCGTTGCATTTTCCGACCTTTCCCCACTTCTTCTGTTATTGCGTCTCACGTACTGAGTTCCCGTTATTTTACTTGTAACCACCGTTCCGCGACGGATTTGCCCTCAATCGCGGATGTCGGGACATTCGATAGAATTTAGATTATCGTCATAGTAGTTCCAGATTAAACTGAGTTTTTAGTCATCTCGCCAACTTGCCTTCATTTATGTATTCGCTTACACGCTCGAAAGCGCAGAATACGCATCGTTACGACAGACTGTAATTCGGTAATGAGTTCGTTTCAGTACTTTTCTTACTCGTTATGCAATCTTCAACCCAAACCTTTCGATATCATATTCCCATAAGTAGCAATTACGTACAATAAAATGCAGACTAGGCACTTCCCCATTGATCCCACCTGGAAGTTATTGTCGAATTTCTCTATAAAAATATTAGTTTCATATTATATCCAGTTCCAGCACACGTTTGGGCCTAGACGGGGAAAATTATATCCTGAAACCAGTTGAATTAGTTCTGCTCAAAAGTGAAAGTGAATTCATTTCGATTCGTTAATTCGTAATGGTTGGACGTGAAACGGAGTGGGGGCGCTGCCTCGTACCTTACATATTATTTCGCCCTTTAGGTAATTTCTAATACCTATTGATGACAGTAATATATTATTATTAATCACCCGCGTGAGTTACGTTTCCGTTTCCATCATAGTTACATGAGGTGTTGCGTAATTTTGGGTCTAGATGATGGCTGCTTATGCCAAACGTTTTCTTACATGTTAGTTATCTTGGAATTGTCATATTCCTATCAAATGGTCCTAGGTACTCTCTTAAAAATGAGTAAACTTACTGATAAAATTTGGCTGTTTCATTTGTTATTGAGTGTTTGGTTCTATCGTCGGACTTGTTTTGACTGATATTGGGCATTGTGGTCATTCTTGTAATGGTCCATAATTAGTACTAAATGGCAAAGTCGTTTATGCCTGCGTTACGATTGGAGAGGGAATGGTTGTTGTCTCCGAGGGCTTAGTCACCTTGAATTGGCCTACGATAAGGCAAATTGCTCATTTTTTAAGATAACAGTTCAGGCAGGTATGAAACTGGTTATTTTGTTTCATTGCTCGATCATGAAACTTCTTTAGCTTGATGATAATATTTTTCGTCCGACTCTTTAGACTTACGCTTTTGGTTTATTATTCTGTGAATAATACACCTATGTATTCGGTCAGCAAACATTTTTATAACACCCCCTCAAAATTTTTTTTCCGTTTCACGGTGCCTAGATTCAAAAAACGCTGCAAAGTCCTTGTCACTTGGGTTTATTATTCTACTTGGAATACCAACAGAAATGCTGGCTGTTTATTTATTGTTTCTTTCATATAAAATAATTGAAATAGCTATTTCTGGTGGTTTCCACCTATTTTGGCCCCCAAAACACGAATTAGGTACGCTCCTTTTTTTTCTCAAATTATCTTTGATCATTGATAGTACCATTTAATCGTCTTGATCCACCTCTTGATACTTTTTCTAGTGTTATTCTACAAATTGATGGTGATTTCAGACGATTTTCCAGGTTTTTGACTTATAAAAAATCAATTTTGGGAGCTGAACATCTGGTACAACCTCAATTTTCCACTCTTTGGTGATAATCGACTTCATATTCGGTCTTCTCGTCCCCAAAAACATGAAAAACGATACCTCAAAAGCTCATTTTACTAACATGTTGCTAAAACGCAAAAAGTACCTATTTTTATACACATTTTCACTCATAACACCCCTGGGAATATTCCGATCGGGCTGAAAAGTTTCGGGACACAAATAGGGCCCAAGTGGAGCATGTGTGCGAAAGAACGAATTTTTTAGACCAAAAATGAAGCCTGTACACGTGATACGGCGGACGGCGTACGGCGGACGGACATTGCATTTTTTGAATCTACGCACCTTGAAACGGAAAAGAAAAAATTTTGAGGGGGTGTTATAAAAAATTTTTGCTGAGCGAATACATAGGTGTATTATTCGCAGAATAATAAACCAAAACCAATTTTGGGAGCTGAACCTTTGGTAAAACCTCAATTTCCGCGTCTTTGGTCAAAATCGACTTCATATCAAAGGCAAAAGTCTGGAAAATCGTCTGAAATCACCATCAATTTGTATAATAACACTAGAAAAAGTGTCAACACGTGGACCAAGACGATTAAGTGGCACTACCAATGATCAAAGATGATTTGAAAAAAATGAGCGTACCTAATTTGTGTTTTGGGGGCCAAAATTTGTGGAAACCATCAGAAATTGCTATTTCAATTATTTCACTTGAAAGAAACAATAAATGAACAGCCAACATTTCTGTAGGTATGTCCAATAGAATAATAAACCCATGTGACAAGGACTTTGCAGCGTTTTTAGTAGGAAAATGTTATGCTGCTGTGGTGGGAAATATTAGTTCTAAATAATCTTGGTGGTGGGATAGTTGTGTTATTCATATGTATGTCAAGCTTGATTGGGTAGGCATTCGTAATTTCGCCTCTAAAAGATACTTTTAAATGCGTTTTTTGTTTAGTTATCCTGTGTTCCTATCCATTTACTCTCTTGAAGATGAGTAAAATTGTTGGTAGTCTGTTGTTTCTTTTATTACTGAGTTTTTTGGTCCTAACGAGTTTAGGACTCTGAGGGCTCTGCTTCTTTTGACTGATACTGGGCATTGTCGGCCTTTTTTTTATCGGTCCACAATTATTGGTACTGGCGTTCCTTAAATGGCAAAGAAGTCGTTTATGCCTGTGTTGGGAGTGGAGAAGGAATGGTTGAGGCTCCCGAGGCCTTACGCCACCTTAAACTGGCCTAAAATAAGGCAGATTGCTCTTTTTTTAATATTCCAATTCAGGCAGGTATGAAACTGATGATTTTGTTTCATTGCTCGATGATAAAACGTATTTAGCTTAACTGATGATAAAACTTATTTTTCGTCCGACTAACGATTTTTAGTAGGAAAATGCTGGTGTGATGGGAAGTCATTCGTTCTGGGAGATGGGATTGTTGTGTTTTATTCATATATATTATTTTGTCAAGCTTGGTTGGGTCGGTGGTTCTTAATTTTGGGTAGGTAATTCGTAATTTTGCGTCTAAAGGTAACTTATTTTATGTCAAACGTTTTTTGTTTAGTTATCCTGGAATTGTCGTATTCCTATCATAATATTATGGTCCTGTCCATTTAGGTGCTTGTTGATAAAATGTGGCTGTTCAGTTTATTATTTGGTTTCAGTGGTCCTGTCGATTTTAGGACTCTCCGCTTCTTTTGACTGACCCATATTGGGCTTTGTGGTCGTTTTTGTAATGATCCATAATTCGTACTGGCGTTCCCTTTTATGGCAAAGTCGTTTATGCCTGTGTTAGGATTTGAGAAGGAATGGTTAGTCGTCTCCCGAGGCCTTACGTCACCTTGAACTGGCCTAGAATAAGGCAAATCGCTCATTTTTTAAGATAATAGTTCTGGCAGTTATGAAACTGTTGATTTTGTTTCATTGCTCGATGATAAAACTTGGGTATTTCTCGTCCTACTCTTTAGGCTGACGCTTTTTAGTAGGAAAATGTTGAAGATTTGGGCCAGTGTGTTCGGAAACATTCGTTCTGGGAGGTGGAATGGTTGTGTTGTGTGTTATTCATATATAGCTATGCGTCAAACTACATTGTGTAGGTGGTGTTCATACCTACCGGTAGTACATTCATGTTTCATCAGGGAACTTGACAGACTTCATTGAAATGTAGGGACAGTTCTGTTGGCTGTATGTATATGTAGGTAGCCTTTTTTCACCTCATCTAAATTCAGGAAGGATCCTATTTTCGTTGGTCTTCTAGTTTCTGTTAAGTAGGGTGTCAAAAGTCAACTGGGAAGTTGGAACTCAGCCATCCATTGTCATCATTCCCATGACCCACATTTTGCGAAACATTGTTGCTTCCTCCAAGTTCTGCTTACCTACATACATGTTGTGTAAAACATAAATGTACGGTACCTAACATACCAGCTGAGCATGAAATGTAGGTATGTGCTTATATTCCATATTCGCAGTTTACACGTGGATTACTTTTCTCTCTGCTCTCCGGTGTTGCAACGTAGCCCTTTTCATTGGTCATCATTAATTTGCTCAGATGTATCGTCACAAGTCTCACATCAAAACTGTTGATGAATTGAGTGCTAATGGCGCATAACCCACTATCGTAATAGTCATCATCATTGCTTCTATCAATTGATCTGGTGGACTGAAAATTATCTAAACGTAAAATAAACGCTTGCAGACAAAAGTTTACGAATCCATTCGCGAGAAACCGCACATTCACTGTTGAATTACTGTGAATGAAAATGACTCGTAGTCAGTATACCTACCTGGTTTGGTTTTGATATTTTCTGTTGTCTGTGAAAATAATTCTTGATATTATATAAAACTAGTATCCACCTTGTCACATCTAAAATTAACTTTCCACTTCCACACTTCTTCCAGGATGCACTTTTAGTTTCCGTGTATGGTTTCGGCGTCCACTTTGTTCTGGGCGTCGATCTTTGGTATGGGGTTCCTCAGAAAAACACTGCAAATTGTTACACAACGGTTTATTATTTAGCTATATAGATGCCTTCTGCGTATATCACTGTTTTCTGTGGTCAGTACCTACCAGTAGCGGTGCGTGGGCTCTGAAAACGGTGAGGCACCAAACAGAACACAAAACCAGCTAACTGGTTTGTCTTCAAAATACCCCAAGGCAACAACACCCGTCCCTTCTTTACTGATTGAGTGATATTCAGCACAGCTTCTCTTTCAATCAACACTCTATCGTCGTAAGAAAAAGTCCGCAATTTCTGCTGCAAATTATCCACCGAATTCATGTGTTATAAAAATATAGTAAACTAAAATATAACAAAACAATGACCCGTCGGCCGGTACCTACTTGAATGGAGAAGCTGTTGACTTGAAGCTAGGTATTTATCTGTCTGTTAGGACGCCGATCAATCCACAAGACCACAAACTGCAAACAGGACAAAATGCACGTATACGTACCACGAATACAAATCTGTCATCAGAACTGGACCGAACGCAAAACGCACACAGTTAGACGCAAAAAATTAAAAACTGACAACTGACTCAACAGAGAAAGCTAATATAATTCACGAGACAACAAAAACAAATCAGAAGACGAAGAAGCATCTCGTATCGAGATGACAAATTGAATCGAATGCACAAGAAGAAAAAACGCAACCCCTAACCACCACTGTCAGCATGAAGAGTGTTTCTTCGCGGCACCCTCAAGAAAAACAACAACAGCAACAACAAATTGTGTCGAAGGGATCGAATTGATTGTGAAAACGAACGATTTGGAGTAGAAATCAGATTTTGGGACAGAGCCCAAAGTGAGTGTGGTGAACAACATTTTTACTCGACTGAGCATGCGCGGATGGGCAACTTTTCTCAGTTGCCATGGCGACACTAGGTACCAGGATCCAGAACCTACCTGTCAGTTTCAGGAGCCTACGTTTCGATTTCGATTGCAGGACATTAAATCTACTCTACTAGAATATTGAATATCCATAGAATTTCCATTCCACAGCCAGAGAAATCTGGGGAGTCGCTGTTGAACTTTGTGAAAAATGGTAGATACAGTGTACAGAGGGAAATTCAAATGCCAACTGAACAATGGAGTTATTTTACTCCTAGTGGTTTTGGGTGCCGGGGCAGTGGCCCAAGTGGTCTTATGGACGCAACGCCCCTGCTACCTACCCTCGAGCTGCCCCCCAGGGAAGCCCTAAATCGAGTACTGGAGAAAATCACAGTTTCAGTTCGGGAATTACAGTTTCATAAAAATGCGCAGGATTCAATAATTCAGTCATTAATTATTTGTTGTTATTCATGAAGCGTAATGTTTGTTCAAGTTACAAAAGTACCTATCATCAACTTCCAAAAGAGCCATCATTCTTCAAATGAAATAATATCACAGAACAACCAGGTGTCACCTAGCAGTGACATCTGGGCCGGATTTATACAGTTTCATTCACGATAATGTTGAAGCTTTTCGGTGCAAACGATCGACTGGTCGTACAGTGCTCCGGGTGGTCTCAAAAAATTCTTTAGTTTGAGATCAATTTAAAAATGTAAAAAAATACCGTACCCTTCTGTTGAGTTTTGGAGCTACGGCGCCCTGGAAATCGCAACCCCCATTTTTCACCCCAGAGATGACTGGCAGTACCGCCGAGCTTCGCGGACCAACTAGACCCCAAATGGGACCTACTAACCAAATTTCTTTAATTTTGGTTCATGATAAGCAAGTAAATACGGCGTACGGCGGACGGAGACATTTTGTTATTCCGTTTTCGGATTCTACATACCTTGAAACGGAAACCATCAAATTTTGAGGGGTTGGTGGGGGGGGGGGGGTTGCCTCTGCTGTTGATGGACTGCAGCAGCGAATCCGTGAATCTCGGCTGGAGCAGACTTCACTCCCCAAGATCACGATGGTTGTTGTCATTGCGAACATACCTGAGCGCATTGGTAGTGTTCCTGAGTACTTCCTGGATTATTTCAATGTTACGTTTTGCTGCACAGCCCCAGAGATGACAGCCGTAACTCCACACGGGTTTGAGGACTTGTTTACCTATAGAGAATGAGTTTGCTCTCAGCTGGTAAAACTGAGTGTCGTCCTATAAGCCAGTATAATTGCAAGTATTATTTGAGACGTACTTAATTCCTCGCTCTTTTTCTTGGCATGTGCCTTCCAGCGCAATTTGGCGTCGAGCGTCATTCTCAACTACCTACTTAGCCTCAGGATGACTTCACCAATGAGGAAAGTCAGTATGTACCTACTGAAGCTTCCGATTGTGAAGTCCACACGCACCGGACTTGGTCTCATTCATTTTGATCCTTCACTGTACAGTCATTCTGGAGGTCGATGGTAACAGGTTCACTGTTGTCTTTGTCGGTGGCCAGGATCTCGGTGTCATCGCAAACGTGGCTGTTGCTTTCGACTTCCGGTAGGTCAGCAGTGTACATATCAGATAACAGCGGTAACAAGACAATGCCCTGAGGGACTCAGATCTAATCTCCTTAAGATCTGAATAGTCTTGTTTGATTCTGAAGAACATGTCTGAGAGGTACGAATCAAGTAGTTTGTATTGCGCTGGCAAGTTACGGCGAATATTTTACTTCAATCATTCGTCCCACACTTTATCAAAGGCTTGGGTCACATTGAGAAAAACGGCTAAACAAACTTTCATTCTAGAGTTTTCTCGATGATGTTTACAATTCTGTGTATTTGGTCGATGGTTGAGTGCTTCTGTCTGAATTCAAATTGATGGGTTCTTAGGTTCAAAAATCGGAACTCAAATGATTAGACAACACTGGCAACAGTGAATTTGGTCTTTGGAGAGATCTTTGAGCTCTCTTCAGCCGGGTTTCCTGGTTTAGGTATACATACCATACCTACCTCAGCACTTAACCTCACGATGAGGATTACCTCAGCAATTTTCAACATGAATGGTACACACCGTAGCTTGAATGCAGTTTATTATTTTTAAAATTGCTGCGAACGCTTTACGCGGCAAATTTGTTAAAACGTGGCCCAAACTTTCGAAGACCTTTAAAATCAATAAGTATGTGTTTAGTTGTTTACAGGTCTCTACTTCACGATTGTTTTGTCTAGGTATCGCACTCATAGTATTCGGACGTTCGCTGCCGCAATCAAGCCATGATCTTGAATTCTGGTTCTTCTACTTTTACTCTTTTTTTGTTGTAGAGTTTTTCCTAATCGTCACTTTAGTGTGTATGTGTCCCTCTGAAGGGCTCAGCTTTATCAGTGGCTGGCGTGGGCGAAGAACGGCGGAGTGCACAGCGAAAGGGCATCGGTTCAAAATAACTTTGTTGGTCAATGGCAGGCCCTGCTCAATCGCTGAAAGTTACATTCCGTGACATTTCATAATCCCCTTCTAGTTCATAACGTTTGTTTGTTCTAATAGCGTGCACTCATGAAATGAAAATATGAGTGCACCATTGTGGAAATCGATAAAATTTGTGCGGTTTTTTGTACTTAGGTAGCCTCTTATAAAATTAAATTCTAGTATGAACCGATAACATCGTGGTGTACTTCTTTAAATGATTAATCCCTCTGTCTTATAATTTTGTGTGTGCGCATGCTTTCTGGGTAGGTAACACCACTTTTCTATCCGAAATACATACACTCTTAGTGTGTGATTTAAAACGCCATTTGAACTGTTCCATTTGTTTCAAGTTATAACAAATTATTATGTTAGGAATTGAACCTGACCAGTATGACCTCGAGTTCTACATTTTTCCATTCTGATTATCAGACCTCTTCAATCTTTCGTGCGTGTAATAATTTCTGTCCTTGTTGTAATCCACCGTTTTATGATTCCCATCAAGTAATAAATCAATTGTGTTACCCCCGCTCGGTCTGTAATCAAATGGATCTTTGTTTTCCTTATTGAAATGAATTGAATAAAATATTTCGTGATGTTTTTCCGTATTACTCAACCCCATCGACAATATATTATAATTAATTTTAAATTTAGGTGTTATTTGAAACAATTAGTTCGATCATTCCATTTGCATGTGCAAATGTGGTGTCTTGTGTGGTTAAATGCGCACGATACCACGTAATGTGCATGCTCAATAAATTAGTACACTATTGATTTACATACGGCACTTCTACGAAGTGACGTAGCTGGTGAACCAATCCTTCATGAATGATTCAGATATAAGAACTTATATATAAGAAGACCCTAAGATAAAAGAACTTGAGAGGGCATGCAGTTGTACTGATGCAGTGAGAGGGAAGGGGTCGCTCCTTGCTATGACCATTTCCTTGTTGGTTCAAATTCATGAAGTTCAGCGGTGATACGCGTATAGTAACTAAACACCTCTGTTTCAGTCTGATTTTTTTCTTCTTTAGATAGGTACATTATTGTGCTTAACACTATTTAGTTCGACAAAAAAGTATATACCTGTGGCTGTCACTTCCACCAAGCTGAAGAGGAACACATTAATTCCATACTCCGTGTGCCCTCGTCGAGATACATGGAGATGAGGAGAAGAAGAACCTTCCCGGAGGGTTATAGTTAGTGTGTGCCTCCCTTGATTTTATGATGATCTCATCTCGTGTATTCCCGTTTACCAAGTTTATAGGATAAAATTCGATCGTTCGTTAATTGAATCTTCAGGACATGAGTCTTGACGATGGTTTAACTAGTGTGTGACTCCTCCATTGGGAAACTACGCCCTTTCATTCCAGAACAGTTTCGTCCGGCGATTTTTAACTCAGTCCATTCTCTTGCACACCCTGGTATCGCTGCCACTGTCGACTTGGTTCAGTCCCGCTATTGCTGGCCTTCCTTGAAAAAGGATTTCACATTGTGGGCAAAAACATGCATTCCATGCCAGCGGGCCAAAACGTGGCGCCGTACATCAAGTGCGATAGGAACGTATCAGCCAGCAGAAGGAAGATTTGCACACATTAATGTTGATATCGTTGGACCCTTACCACCTTCAAGAGGTTCACGTTACCTTCTAAGGATAATCGATCGCTTCTCACGTTGGCCAGAGACTTCCCCACTAGCTGACGTAAATGCAGACACAATTGCCTCCACTCTCAACATGGATTGCACGGTTTGGAGTTCCAAAACGCATCACAACTGATAGAGGTAAGCAGTTTGACTGCCAACTCTTTCACAGCCTAACTACGTGCTTGGAGCTGACCACCTGAAAACGACTGCCTACCATCCTGCGGCAAATGAAGCCATTGAGCGCTGGCACCGCACCCTGAAGTCTACACTAAAAGCTCAGTTGACGGAAGACTGGGTTCCCAAGCTACCAACCATTCTCTTAGGTTTATGCTCGTATATCGTCCCAGGATGGAGGGACACCAGCGGAAATCCTCTATGGCAAGCCCACTCGACTCCAGTTTCTACTCCACCACCGAACAGCTGGCTCAGTCAGCGCAGCCCCCAGTGACTACTCGAAGTGGTCGTCAAGTCCACTTTCCATTGCGGTATCGTTGACACTTGGGGGGGAGTGCTGTGGCTGTCACTTCCACCAAGCTGAAGAGGAATACATTAATTCCATACTCCGTGTGCCCTCGTCGAGATACATGGAGATGAGGAGAACATCCCTAGAACCTTCTCGGAGGGTTATAGTTAGTGTGTACCTCCCTTGATTTTATGATGATCTCATCTCGTGTATTCCCGTTTACCAAGTTTATAGGATAAAATTCGATCGTTCGTTTTAAATTGGTTCCTTCTTATTATCCAAAACCAAATACCTAGCATGCGCAATATGCAGTGTGATACGCATGGCTTCAGTATTTCGAGGGTAGGCTATTCATTAATATTATCCTAGAGTACATCGGAAGGAATGATTAGTTATTTGATAAATAATAGGGGCAAGAAGTAACAATTATTAGGACACGAAGCTAACAACGTGGAGTACCTGGGACTTCTGTTTATATTACTTTCCCATTTTTAAATAAAAGTAGGGTTCCATTCTAAGAATTCTGAGACAAGCCGCATTCTCCTACATGAATATTTAGTTCATTTCTATGGGCTTTCAAAGTTTCGGCAACATATTGTGACGTCATTGCACTCCTCCCGCCTAGGCGGGACCCCCTTGGCCAGTGTGACGTCACTTGTTGCCGACATTTTGAAAGCTCATAGAAAAAGAACTACTCATCGTAGGAGAGTGCGGTTGGTCTCATAATTCTTAGAATGGAACTTACTTTAATTCAAAAATATAAACAGAAGTCATGGGTACTCCTCGTTTGACATTTAGGTAAATAAATCATAAATTATTGCACTTGGTAGATATACGTTTCAATTGAATTCATCGGCATTGGCAGTGTGTTGCTTTCTTTTCAGGCGTCTCATGTCTATTCAGTCTACTGTATTTATTTTTGGTCCATTATTGCCAGCCGATCGCCCTTGAAGATTGATTTGGAGATTCGGGATCAGAAAGAGCTCAACGTGGTTTTGATAAGTTCGTTTTATTTATAAGCGGAGTGTTCTTATACCTTTTCATGGTGGCCCCCTGCCATCACGTTTACTAACAGTATTGTGTGTACGTTTCAACTTGGCCGAGTTGCTCGTTTTTAATATGAAAGTCGTGCCAGGCCCGAGGGCTTTAACCTCCTTGCGATGAGAGGCGGATAAATTTTAATTTCAGGGGATGGTTTTGTGCTTCAGCCATCTAATCAACGCACGGATCCAGGCTTCTGTTCTGTAACATCTGCCAGGTTTATTGCCTTGTCTGTTGTAATTTTCCCCGTCGATTTACAGTAGCCAGAAAACGAAGCTGAGTAAACAAGACTCTCTACTATTCGAGAGTAGTACCACATTACTGGTTGTACTGGTTGTTGATTCTGCTTAGCATGATACGCAGTGATAATCTGTATACAGATGCAGTCATCAATGTGAGCCGAATTATATAATCACATAAGCACGGAATACTTCCCTTTTGTTGTGATGTGTCATGTAGGATTTGTCGTCGCATTATGTAAGTACTTACTTTATCCAACCCTTGTGATTCGATTGATCTTCTAAAAAAATTGAATACCTGTCAGTAGGTATATATTTAATTCTGCGCTAAAAGTGAAGGGTTGGTTGCTCTAATCACGTCTCTAGAGAAACTCAGAAGACTACCTACTTATCTCTTATTTAATATACCTCGTTTAATTTTGCCCGAACTTGATTGCTACCTTGTTGGGGTGTTGTGGTTTCTTCATGAGTAGGATTGAGGGTACGTCAGTGAATATATACGAATTTAGTAGCGATGTGAGGAATCTATACTGCTTACCCACGAGATGAAGTTTCCGCCCAGTATAATGTGAAGGCTACGATGACGTGGCCCTTCTAGACCCCTAAACCTTGCTAGGGTCACTGTTGTCTTTGTTTCTTTCAACCAGTTCCCAGACCCTCCTCTTAGTTCCAAACCAGATCCTACAGGTTGCCGCAAACACATTTCCCGCATCCAGTTTGGTAAAACGCACCGTAGGCGGCCTTTGTTCTATTGAGAGTTTATGTATTAGGTATAATTCTCATTTTCCATCACTCGAACGCTGGGTGTGTTTTCCCTTTTAAAGAATTCTTCCTTTTGAGCTAATATCGAAATGGAGGGGAAAACAGTTTATTTGTTAAAATATTAGTTTCTGCTGCAACAATAAGCCACGAAGGATACTATAGGTACCCTAGATGGTTAGCCTCCATGAGCGCATGGTGGGGAAGAACGTTGTCCTTTTTTTGAGCTGTAAGGGGAGAATCAGCCCAATGATGCGCTGAGCTTCAATGGGCAATTATAATGTATCCACAATGACCCCTTTTGGTACCGATTTTATAGTCTTCTTATTCTTTTGATTGTATGTATAGTCATCTTCATCCAAGCATTTGGAGAAGTTGAGGGAAAAGTTGCTTGATGGATGAAGAAAAACGCGCAAAACAAAAAGGCGATTCAAAGAAGCCGCTTGCTTACCCACTGGGCAGCCAGTCAGAACCCATATCCGTACAATGTCACAGGCAATTAGGCCTTTCCCCGCCTCGTTTTTGAAGTCTCAAATTTCTCATATCTCTCAAAATATGAAGGAGGCATATTTCCCCGATTCAGTCCTATGATCGTCTGTCTCACATCATAAACTATAGAAAAGAAACGCTGCACCTGCACAACGGTTTATTATTAGATTTTAGATTGTTGTATGTATATTTATGTATGTATATGTATGTATTATATATGTTGTATGTATATTATGTTGTATTTTATATGTTGTATTGTTGTTGTATTATTAGATTTAGTTTATTATTAGAAACAGAAACCTGCACAACGGTTTATTATTTTGTACAGAATGCCCTTCTGTTACAGATCACAGCTCTCTGTATAGGTAACCCGTCTATATAATATATAATGTGTACTACTCTATACATAATTATTATGTGAATCGCAGACCCTCCGTAGGTTAGTACCTAACCCCGTAATCGTTACTAGGTACCTACCTAAATCACGAGTTAAATGTTGCTAAAATAATACAGCCGATGACAAACAGTAACTAAACCGGCAAAAAGAAACGCAAATAATGAAGTTCTAAAGGAAAATTGTTGATGTGGAGTGAAATAGATGCCCCTACTGCGTAGATCACTGTTTTCTGTGGTCAATACCTACCCTCGTGGTCAAGTATAATGAACCGTTGTGTAATAACTTGCCCATCAATAACACTTCAACGGTTGTTCAAGTTGCAAAAGTACCGTTCAACAAAATCCAGCCCTTTCTTGGTAGATGAACCGTTGTGTAATAATTTACCGTTGTGTAATAATTTACCGTGATGTAATAATTTACCGTTGTGTAATAATTTGCCGTTGTGTAATAATTTACCATTGTGTAATAATATCGCAGAACAACCAACTCGACTTCATACAGCCATCCTTGATTATAATCAGGTGCTCCCTAGCGATTATATCCGGGCCGGATTAATACCGTTTGATTCACGATCGTGTTGACGAAGCTTTTTGGTGCACACGAACGGCTGGACGTACAATGCTCCGGGTGGTCTCAAAAATTGTTTAGCTCAAGACAAATTTAATAACGTAAAAAAAACCATACCCTCTATCGAAAGTTTTCGAGCTACGGCGTTCTGAAAATTTCAACCCCTATTTGAACCCCTTAGAGATGACTGACAGTAACGTCGAGCTTCGAGGACCAACTAGACCCCGAACGGAACATATAACCCAAATTTCATCTATTTTGTTTCTTGGTAACTAAGAAAAGTGGCCAGTACGGCGGACAGACAGAAATATTTTTATTGCATTTTCGGATTGTACATACCTTGAAACGTAAACCATCAAATTTTGAGGGGGGTTAGAATGATTTTTTTTCATGCTGGATTCCATTGGTTCATTATTGAAAATAATAAACCAAAAGATGATTGTTCATAGTCACAAAGCCCATTCGAATCAAGATGGAAATATTCCATTCCGTTCGATAGAAATATTCTAAATTAAGAAATTTGTATTTAATTTTTCAAACGTTGTGAATATTTACAGTAATAAACCTCGTTAGCGTCAATGAGGGATGGGATAGCGAAATTCCTCTCTGACGACCGCCCAGAGTTTGCTCCCTTCCCTTATTAAAGTGTGGATATTATTAGGTGCTGCTCCCGATTTTCAAGGACTGAGATGAAACGTCCCCTGTGTACGTAGATGGTTTACTTTCTTTCCCTTGATATTAAACGTTGATGAGTTTCCGACTCTTAAATACACTATCCTTGTACCTGGAGCAACTCGTTGGATAATATTATATGGTTTATACCTGTCCAATTGAATCTCATCCACTATTACGAGTCAGCGGCTGTACATGGTACCTATACACCATTTTCCCAGAGTGTGCTTTATGCTTGTTTGTGCATTATCTGTAGGGAGTGCAAAAACTCAAGCCTAGTCGGTGATTCATCCTACCAAATCGCCTCTCTCAATTTCTGTTCATTGAAACAATTTGAACTAGTGCTGATGACTTGAACTAAACCGTTTCACCTCTGTTTGATTTCACCAACTAAATCAGTATTGTTCTCCGTACTCCACTATCCAAATCAATCTTCTCCTCTATTTCATTAATTTATCCGCTTACTGTTTGAAGCTACCAATCATATGCGCTTTATAACTGTAGTTTCAGTTATCAGTGCGGAACCAGATACGCTGTAGATGCTACCAGCTCGTTGGCGAAGACCCATTCCAAGTTGTCGGCTTGAAAGGCAGCTGCTTCCCTAGCTCTCTTCCTCTCACTCAAAGCCGACTTGGCTGCACTTTTCTTCCTCTCCGTACCATGTGCCAAACGTCGGTCACATTTTCGTGTTCCAAACCAATATAATACTCCTTCCACCAAGCATGCCAACTTCTTTGTGTTCCTGTAGCTATGGTCTAGTCTAGATTATAGTGGAAGTGCATATTATTGTGCAATAATCGTGATTCGCATGGTTTATTTCATTATGGCGTTGACATAAGTATCTTCAACGAAATCATGGCACTTCTTATAGTCTGGCATTCAAATCCTTCCCATTCATAAAGTAGGCTCCAGTCATCGTAAAAATAATATCTATTATGATCTGCACACTCAGTACTCCATTGACAACGCTCTTGAAAATGTTGACACGTAACAAACAGTAGTTTCCTTGTGAGTTGTAGGGCTGTTTTGGTTGGCATCTGACAATATTGTATTGTATCTTTGACCCATTGCATACTCGGAGAATACCGGTGCTCTAAAGGTAGGTTCTCAACTATTGTTCAGGCTGCAGGTTGTACCTTCGTATTGCAGTTTCCATCAAATTATGTGAGCATAATGATCTGATCATCGCGGCCCTGTAGACCCATAATTTACGGCGCAAGGTGGAAGCTTTTAATTGCTGTTTCGACTTCACGAATCAGCCGGTGATGTTTCTCGCAAGGCCAGCGCTTGGTTGAGCAACGAGACGCGTTCCGAGTCACGAGTTAGTGCGGGCCTTTGAGAAAGCTAGCGAATGTAACTTTTACGGTGTGCGTCCAAGAAAAGACTTCAAAAATGACGGAAGAGTTTCAGAGTCATAAATTAATGACAGCGGATGAGCAAATGATGATTTTCTCGAACGGAAAAAATGTAATAGAAGGTCAGATAGTAGATGTCGGTTTATTATTGTAATAATTCATTATTCTCTGTGATATTTAAATCCTGAACGGAAGACGAAACCTGATGTTTTAAAGCCCTTGAAGATGAACTAAATTGATTGACCACTCAACGTACGTACTTTCTGGTAACGTGCTCATATACCTACTCTTCTTCATGTTAGTCAATGTATATTTCTTCTGCGTGAAGAGTACGTCCTCGTAACAGAACAACGCAGTAATCGTGTTACTCGTTTATCAGAGTGTTTATTATATTTTCATGTTATACTCATATATCTAGTTTTTTATACAATGATGTTCGTAAAGCATCTGATATCCCCCCCCCCCCCAGTCTATTTCAAGGACTGAGGACAACGCCAGATCACTCTTGTCTTCGTTTGTCCGGCCATTCTTCCTCCCTCCCCTTTTGAAGGTCTTTTTTTGCAGTGCTGTTCAAACCATTATTATTTTGAACTCAGTTCATTAGTTTTAATTTCCGTAATGATAAAATACACTTGACTGTTCTACCGGTTTTAATGCAGATGACCACCTTTTTTAGGAAAATGAGTTCGAGATCCGAGCGAAACTAGAGTGTAGTGAGTTGCTGTAACTTACGTCGTAGTCGTATGACAAGGGAATTAAAAAAAGCTAACTTATGGTAATATGTCGTAGCCTTTTACACTCCCTCCTCAAATAGGCAGCCTGCTACTCCGCGATGTTATGATTATGATCTACAGAAGACTAAAAATTTGTTGTGTTTTCTTGTTGAGCACCTTCCAAGTTTCGCTCCAGGTGGGCGACCTGCAGCTGGTCCTGAGAGGCCTCTTTGGAGTTTTGCCCTTGTTAAGGCTAAATGTAACGACAAGTTAGTGAGATTCTCAGATAAGAGATGGCAGCACTATCGGGGGCAAATTTCCTTGACTCCTCACAGGAGAACGAATCAAGATATTTTGAATCTGAAAACGGATTTGATAAGATATCAACCCATAGTTTGGACGAAATCGGTTTAAAAAATTTGCACAATTTTTTTGCGCACTGTTCAATAAATTTTTTGATTAAATTGAGACTTTTTCAAAAATGTCGCCTTATACAGCAGTGTGCCCATGCATACAGTGTACAAATCCGTTTTCAGAATTGAGATTGGTCAAAAATTACGATCGTAATCCTTAAGATTGGTGAAACAATAGATTGGAAACAATAGTAGGGCTGACGGGGTGGAGGAGTGCGCTCGAGCGAGGGGGGCAGTTTGGTGAGGTGGTGCTGGCCGCCTCGACCCCTCGTATGAACGTTCTCCGAATTCTCCTACTCAAGGTCGGCATCAAAATCGAGTCTTCCTGATGTTGGTTGGAAAAGAAGTTTTGTCTGTGAACAGGATTGGGTCAAGCCTTGTCTCACGTTTGTGGACTACGAGAAAAGGGGGGCCTAAGTTGGGGGTAGTAGATTTCGTTTTTTTCTTGTAGGGGATGTGACTGTTACGCAAAATCCATGTTTTTGACAACGGTGGCCCCCAAAACATTGGTCAAAATGCGAGAAACCTCAAAATTTTCGCACTTTTTTTGTTTTTCCCCCATTTTGGCCATGATAGAGCGCGTTTTTGACAAAAAGTGTACATTTTGAAACTGAATTAGATTTGCTAGAATACTAGAATAGGCTCGGTAGACTCAATAGTTTCCGAGATACAGCTAAAATACCATACCTACCACCACTCTCAAAACCGCGTTGTGAAATCCAATTTTCTTTCTCGTATTTTTCGCTATATCTCCAAAACGTATTGTACATCCGGAATTTAATAGTGAAGTATTTCAAAACTCAAATAATTTTAGATTGTATTGCAAGTTGTGTCCCTAAATACATACATACAGACTACATACACACTTTCAAAATAATTTTGTTACTTTTGCGCACTGCAACAATTTTTTATTGTTCACAAAGATTGGCAGGTACCTACAACAGCGTGCCTACATGCATATAGATGTTTCAAAAAATACAAGTCGATAAATCTTTCATATAGGTACCTACGCGAATTTTATGGGACAGCGTGTAAAATCATAGTCCATGAATCTAGTCTTGAAAAATTAAACTGGGTATTTAAAATCTGAGCAGTATCGAAATTAGGGGACATATAGGTACAGATCATCAAACACTTGAAACATTTCTGCTGTTGAATATACTATATTTGCTTTCAAAATAAAGTATTATACTTTGAGGAATTTTCATCCCAAGTCCTGGGTAGGCTCCCGTATTTCCAGCGAACGTGGTAGGTATCCTTTGATCAATAATTTCTGGGAGCAGAACATTTTCATAACAATATTTCAACTTTGTTATCATTTTGTCCTCCCAGAATGAGCGATCCCTTTGTATTATCTCGTAATGTAGATCCCTAGGGGTCCACACTACGAAAAAACAACGCTCTCTCATCGTTATTTGCAATTTTCCTTGAATTTGGAAGAAGTAGTCGCAAGTTTTTTTAAGTTTTTTATCTTTACCCAAACAAAAATTTTTAAATTTGTGTCCAGAGTTTTCGCTCTGGAAACACTTTAAGTTTTGCACCATAGTAATGCACCAAACAGACTCATGAAACCTACTTAACACTATGATCGCAACATTTTCCATGGAAATTGGGTAACGGAGTTACGAAATATGGACGCACGCGTTGTTGTAGAAGTCCATTTTTGTGAAGCCAATTTTTGTTGGAGCAGTGCAATAAAGTTTTGGCACATCAAAAACATCAGGTAGGTACATACTGTTGGCAAAGTAAATACCATTCAGATTCATCGACTATAATAGTTATGTAAACACAGTTGCATAAACGTCACCTGATTTCGAAAAAATCAAATCCAAATCAAATCGAAGTGTCGGCATCTTGGAATTTGGGCAACCTTTTTGGCGAGTTCATAAGAGGTACTCTGTAAGCAGATACCTCGTGACATGGATGTATGTGTAGGAGTTATTATTATCTCTATCTCTATCCTTATTATCCTTATTATATTATAAATTCGAATCTTTGTCTGTCTGTGAAACTGTGATTCTTTTCACGGCAAAAAGCATATATACCCATTTATGTTATCACAATATATGTACAAAAGTAAATAAAAAACGCTGCAAAGTACTTGTCACATGGGTTTATTATTCTTGCGGACATATAGAACTGTACTCCATCAATATCAAAATGTCAAACAATTTTTTCACCATTTATAAACAATGTGCCATTAATTCGTTTTTCCCGTGTTTTTTTCCGATACTTTTAGGTAACAAACATCCCTAATATAGATACCATCTTTGGACCAACCCCCACCTACCCTCCAAATTTGAATCACATTCGACCATTTTTACGGTAATTATGGGCGTTCAACGGTTTTCACTTCAAAACTCCTAAAAAACGCCTCATTTTTGCCAGTTTTTTGTCCATAAAATCCAAAACGTTGGTCCGATCGAGCTGAACAGCTTGCGGGCACCATGTCTGCCCTAGATGAGTATTTGGTGCAAATTTCGACTCAATTGGACCAATTTTGAGGCAGTTATGCGTGACACGGCGGACGGCGACGGACATTGCATGAATCTAGACACCTTGAAACGTGTAAGAAAAAATTTTGAGGGGGTGTTCCAAAAAATTTTTGCTGAACGACTACATAGGTGTATTATTCACAGAATAATAAACCAAAACGATTTATTCATCTTCTAATAGACAATCACACTCTAGGATACCGCACCAAGCCAGTTTCCGAAAATACCAATTTTGGGAAAAAGTGTCTAAAAATGTGAAATTTGAGCCTATTTTGAAAAATATGTGCTTTTAGGAATCACGTATCAAAATTTTAGGGACGTATCGACAAATTTGGGAAAAATCGAAAAAAGACTTATTTTTGGCGATTTTAGCTAAATGGCTGAAGCGATTTTGACGTACTAAACTCCAATCGACGCGCAATTTTATGCTCCTTATTGTAGCATAATTATAGTGAAAATAGTTTTCGAGAAGCGAAAAAGCTGAAAAAGGTCCGAAAATTTCGCAGTTTTTTGGCTCTCAAAAGTTTAGCACAAGCCAGAGTCCGTCGCAAACTCACATTACTCGTATTATGCCCAAATTCGATTAAAATAATTTCCAGCTAGTGCGCATTTATTAGGCAGCAAGCACAAGTCCAATTTGACTTGGCTATGACCCAATCCTGCTCACACACAAAACTTCTTTTCCAACCAACATCAGGAAGACTCGATTCCGAGAATGTTCATGCGAGGGGTCCAAGCGGCCGAGGGGTCGAGGCGGCGGGCCCCACCTCACTAAAATGCCCCCCTCTCGCGCGCGCACTCCTCCACCCCGTCAGCCATACTATTGTTTCCAATCTATTGTTTCACCAATCTTAAGGATTACGATCGTAATTTTTGACCGATCGAAATTCTGAAAACGGATTTGTACACTGTATGCATGGGCACACTGCTGTATAAGGCCACATTTTTGAAAAAGTTTCAATTTAATCAAAAATTTTTTTGAACAGTGCGCAAAAAAATTGTGCAAATTTTTTAAACCAATTTCGTCCAAACTATGGGTTGATATCTTATCAAATCCGTTTTCAGATTCAAAATATCTTGATTCGTTCTCCTGTGAGGAGTCAAGGAAATTTCCTTCATTTTGGTGCTGCCACGTGGTGGCAGGTTTTGCAACTAAAAGCGTTACATTTAGCCTTAACTAGCAAATAACTGTTCTGCGGGCTCACCCGCCGTGACCCGACTCCGCGTAGGCAGTTCAGCACGCGTGAAGCGCTCCCGTTCCGACGGAACCTTCCTCTTTGAACTCGGACCCGTCAGATTTATGTAATCGTCCATCCTTCAGTTTCTTTTCAAATACGAGTTGATGAATAAACGGGATTTTGAAAGGTTACGGTGGGAGGTTATACAACTTTCATGATGAATCGCCGTCATCTCGTCTGAACGGGTGGTTTCTTTTCATTCGAAATCGGTCGTTGCTGTGCGATGAGGTCTACATGCAGCCCTACGTAGATTTCCCACCTCGAAATGTTCTTCTTAGAGGCTTAAATAAGTCAACGTACAGATTTCGTAATTCAGCTCGTAATAACGTTGACACGCAGACGAAACAGAATCGCCTAGATAGGCGCTCACGAAAAGACGACCCAAGCGTAGCATGCAGGCATCTAGCTGAACAGTGACCTGTACAGTGACCTACATCCTTCATTCCTGATTCTTGCGCTAGGATAAACTTGCGGACTGCTGCCACTGGCCCTATAGCTATTACGTAAGACTTCTATAGCAGGTCTCGCTCGCCCTATAAATACGGAGACAGAAGTCCTACTTTCGGAAGAGATGGTCCTATGGTCCTTTGAGAGACCATATGACCATATGTACCACTTCGAACAGGGTACTTTCGAAGGACCTTTAAGGTAAAACGCACCTGAGTTTTTGAAGTAAAAAGAGAGGAAAAATCTACTTTGGTGGGTAGGTACCTAACATGGACTAGGACTCCTAGCTTCTTCTGCTTCTATTTTTACAGTTTAGACATGTTGTTTGATGAATTTTCTTGCTTGAGGAAAAGCGTGCTGAATGGTATGGGAAAAAAGACTCCAACGGAAGCTCGTTAGGTGGAACTTTTAAACTCAGGACTCTAAAGCGATTCATCTCGAGAACTTGGAAAAAAAATCATTGGGTTTGTTATTAGCATATCAGCATCAGTCTAGAGACTTCTCTCTGACATAAGCAACACTGCAGTGAAGAAAAACTCAGCTCAAGGTAGAAACGTTGAAAGAATCAATCTGTACCATTTTCGGTGAAAGCTGCACCGAAATTTTTCCTTTGTTGACCAAACGCGAAGGTTTACTTGAACAAATCCACAGCAATGTTGAATACTGAATTATTAGCAAGTTATTTCTTATCATTTTTACTTATTTTGCTTCCTCACTACCGAAGGCAGGGGAAGCTTTGTATTCGTGGAAGAGTCGAAAGTATGTTCTCTAAAATGAACATTTCCACTCGCATTTTGGTTTATTTTCAGCAATAAACCTTTGGAATCGAGCATGAAAAAAACAAACGTTTTGCCCCCCCCCCCCCCCCCCCCAAATTCTGATGGTTTCCGTTTCAAGTTACTAAAAAATTTATATCCGTACGCCGTACTTCCCACTTTTCTTATCATTAACAAAATTAGTGAAATTTGGTTTGTAGGCCCCATTTGGGGTCTACTTGGTCCACGAAGCTGGGCTTTACTGTCAGTCATCTCTAAGGCGTGAAAAACAGTGGTTGCAATTTTCAGAACGCCGTAGCTCGAAACTTTCAATAGAAGGGTGTTTTTTTACGTTTTTAAATTGATCTCAAAGTAAAGAATTTTTTTGAGACCAACCGGAGCATTGTACGACCAGCCGTTTGTTTGCACCGAAAAGCGTCATCAACATGATCGTGAATGAAAATCCGGCCCAGATGTCATTGCTAACACCCGATTATAATCGCTGTATGAAGTCGAGTTGGTTGTTCTGTGGTATTATTTCATTTGAAGAAACATGGCTCTTTTGGAAGGTACTTTTTTAACTTGAACAAACGTTACGCTTCCTGATCAACACCAGATAATGATTAGTTATTGAATCCTGCGCATTTTTATGAAACCGTAATACCCGGGCCGGCTCCACTACTCGATTTAGGGCTTTCCTGGGGAAGGCACGAGGGTAGGTATTGACCACAGAAAACAGTGATTACGTAGAAGGGACATCTATGTGGTGAATAATAGACCGTTGTGTAATAATAAATGGTGAATAATAAACCGTTGTGTAATAATTTGCAGTCTTTTTAATTGGTTTAATGCGAACAAAATGTAAATGAGTCATTCCCACTTTTTTCTTTTTTTCCCCTCGAAAAATTAAAATATTTTATGCGATAATGTTTTCCAAGTTTAATCAAATCTATTCCAAGGTTTCCAGTTTCTATTTCAAAGTTTGAAATTCATTTTTATATCAAGTTCCTGTCCACGCATGCGAGTTAAAAATTAAGTATATTCATTTAATTAGTTACTTACCAGCTTGCGTTTTCTGTATCTTATTGATTTGGCACCTTCATTAAAATGTGTATTCTGCTTTTTATTCCTTACCTACATTCTTCGTTGTACTCATGCTCAAAAAATCTTTTGAACATGACCTATGTCTTTCATTAATTTGATTCGACAGTTTTTCCATTTAGCGTATATAGTTTTTGTGAAATGTTCCCCCCACCCCTCCAATTTAATTTATATGCCTACCTATTGATAATATTCAGCTGTTGTCGCTAGATGTAGGTCCTAGGTCCTTCTTTCTACTACAGAAAATCTGGCCACCGTACCTATAAACCATCAAGTGTTCCATTTTAATACCTAGGTCGTACTTGTATTAATCTTGATTGCACTTCTTCAGGTGTCAGCTTTTTATTGGTCAAAACCTAGGGAAATTAGCCTAAGCTACCTCCTATTTTCATAATTAGTAAAGTGGATGTCCATTTTTGAAAGTGACCATATTGCGCCTGAATCCTTGTTGGATGTAACATGCATTATGAAGGTGTGAATCTAATAAATATTTCATTCTATTATCGATGTGGGTTCTTCAGTTGTATCACATTCTGTCCTTCGAAAAGTGAATTTGTTGAAAATTATTAGTTCCACCAATTTCCCTCCATTTGAAGCCTGATATTCCTGGCTATCTTGAAAAAGTTAGCGTTCTTGTTGAATTAATCCAGACGGGCCCAATTTATTCTGATAATTTTTAAAACCACATCTACTGCGGTTTAACTTCATTTATAGAAGAGACGAGCATTTTAGTTTTGACCGAAACCGATGAGATCGGGCACTGTTATCACAGGTAGCGACCTTCAGGTAGCGATTGGTAGATACGTTTTACAGTCCCGTTAGTTCCATGTTTTCGTACTTGACACTGTCTACATCGGTAGGCCTAGCGTATGCCCTACAACCCTGCTACACAGCCATACAACACCATTTCACTCAGGAATGTATTATCAACAACAGTAGTTATCAGTTCCTGGTGAATCTGTAATAATGCTGCTCATCTCGTCCCAATCTAGCACTATTCGTATTACTTATTATTCTGCTCATTTGGCCTATTAACTCTTGAGTAATACGCTGAGAAATCAGTTGATCACGACCAGCACATCACACTTGTGAGTTCGTAAAGTGAACATTACGCTTTCATTCGAGTCAAGACTATTTGTCGAGCGTGAAATTGTAACGGTTGCACCTCATTTCCTGTTTATGCCAGACCTTTTCACAATGCCACTTGGTCGATATCCATTGTGTAGGTGTCAGTGGTCGTCAAATCGTGGAAGTGGAACCTTAGTCCTTGTCAGCTCGCTTTAATGTATTATCCCGTCTTGTTGAAAGATGGTGTTGCTTGATTTTTGCGTATATCCTTCTACAAGAAAATTAGCTTTGATCAAAGATAGTGAGTGCACTGATACGGGAAGCAACCTAAATGCGAATATTGCCACTTTCGTAGGTTTCAAATGCAATCCAGTCCACACAGGTTATGCAAAACCCGCTTCGGATCGATCTTGAAGGAGGGGAAAACGTGTGTTTGAGAAGCCCAAGTTCAGTTGTAGTAGCGCAGGCATTTTGAGATGCTATTAATCGACTTTGCTGATTCGTTTGTTCATTAGAATCCGGATTAGCAGGATTCTTGTCATCGCATTTGGACGGTACTTGTTTCATCCGAAGGCTGCTTTATGCTCTTCAAAGTATATCCTCAAAATCCCTACTGAGCTTCATATCGTGATAGCTCTGCTCGCTTCCTTTTTGACATGGATTTATGTCTTAGTCCTGGGGTCTTGCAAAATTTTGCGACACACAAAAAAATGCAACGTTTCTATTTCGGTCGATTTTCACGTACAACCAACCCGTTGGTAGGTAAATGTAACTTCCGCAATTTTCATCGCACAGAAATCGTTCGCCACTCGTTGGAAAGCTCTTGATTTATGTGAAAAATGTACAAATCTCAAGCTACAAATTTCCCCCTCCTTACGCACCTGGCTACATTCCTAAACTAATTTGATGGGACTATAAAAAAATTTTCGCTTGGCAGAAACATGAATGCATAGGTTTCTATAAACGACTTCCAACACGACCGAATGACGCTGTTAATACTAGGAAATACGTGACACTAGCGCTCTTATCACATTTGATTGTTATCATTTCTTACTAAAGTTTCATTTATGCAGTTTACTGAAGTTACTGAATACTGTGAACGTTTTTGGCGCAATTCCCGTGGTGGTAGAGACTTGAAATTTGGCATGTCACCTCCTTAAGACTTACACTTTAAGCAGCATAGGGCCGGGATCAGCTGAGTGGCTCCTGGAGCTAATATCTATGATATTCACTGTATGAAGCCGTAATTTGGTAGGAAGCCTCCTTAGGACTTACACTTTAAGCTGCATAGGTCCGAAGTCAGGTGAGTTGCTCCTACAGCTAATTTCTATGCAATTCACTCTATGTGAAGCTGTAATTTGGTATATGTAGCCTCCTTAGGACTTTAACTTGACACTGCCCAGGCCCCGTATCAGCTGAGTTTCTCCTACAGCTAATTTCTATGCAATTCACTCTATGAAGCTGTAATTTGGTATGTAGCCTCCTTAGGACTTTAACTTGACACTGCCCAGGCCCCGTATCAGCTGAGTTTCTCCTGAAGCTAATTTCTGTGCTATTCAATGTATGAAGCTGTGATATGGTAGGCAGCCTCCTTAGGACTTACACTTTAAGCAGCATAGGACCCGGATCAGCTGAGTGGATCCTGAAGCTAATTTCTATCATATTCAATGTATGAAGCTGTAATTTGGTAGGCAGCCTCCTTAGGACTTACACTTTAAGCAGCATTGGGCCGGGATCAGCTGAGTGGCTTCTACAGCTAATTTCTACGCAATTCACTCTATGGAGCTGTAATTTGGTATGTAGGCTCCTTAGGACTTGACACTGGCCAGGCCCCGGAACAGCTGAGTGGCACCTAAAGCTAATTTCTCTGCTATTCACTCTATGAAGCTGTAATTTGGTGCCAAGAACTGAATATGACGTCATATTTGAGGTTGTCAGAGAAAATGAATACCATTTTATACCAATAATTCTATGTGGAGATTTGAATATTTATCTCAAGAGCGATGACGGTGTGAAGTTTCTTGAGTTTTTGAAGGAAACATTCAACCTTGAACTGAATAACGATCCAAAAATTTCAACAACAAGGAGTAACACGTGTATTGATGCTTTTTGCACACGCCACATCGAGTATACATATACAAACTAGGATACATTTCATATTTTTCATACCACAACTTTACTCAGCATTACTGATTTATCAATCCCTACATGTAGTGCATATCGTTAGAATGAATAAAAATAATATTTTGTCAGTGTAGTTTACTTTTTTTCACGACTTTAATCATTAATCACTCTATGCAAATTACTTAATTTCTCCTTTACTGCGAAAAACAGACATACCTATCCATGATCAGATGTATCTGCATGCAGTGTAGATACTCGTCATCAGTTTCGGTTTTTGATAGCATGTTGTTCCTTTACAAAAATTCTGTTGAAGTTGGGAAGTTTGAGTGCTTCTTTTCTCGTCCATCCATTATTCGTAAATGTCATTAAGGTATGAACTAAATCACCCACGATGAAATCGTGGAAACCCATTTCAAATAAAAATGGAGTTACTGAAAGGTTGTCTGCACGAAAAATACCGTATTGAGCCGTTGAGAGAAATACCGGTTTCGGTGATCATACCATCGTCAGTAACAAACACTAACTTATAACTTATTTATTGTTTTATATAACTGAGTTAAAAAATATACCAGTAATTGTTTGTTACTGACGATGTTTTGACTACGAAAACCGGCATAACAGTGTGTTTTCGTGTATTAATGTATATATACAGCCTTTCAGTAACTCCGTTTTTATTTTCAATGAGATATATTATCGCCTCGTATAATCTTTTGCTGAAACTGAATCCGAAATTAGCGGAGGCCACAGCTGACGAAGGACAGTTTTTTACTAATGCTCATTCGTAGAAATCAGATCCTGAAGTTTTCAGTTTTAAGTTGTCATAGTATCGTCGCCGGCAGGCGATACGTACTTCCTCGTTGCATCTTATTTTTGTTAATCAGTATAATGTATTTATCATCTTCTGTAGTAAAAGGGTCGATTTGAGCAGACCTTGTATGAATGCGGTAGTTGGGAGTATTACAAAGGAAGACTATTATTCAAAATGCTGGGCCGTCTGCCTGAAAGGGGAATGGATTTGGCATCGTACGGACGACTATTTTGGCAAAACTTCAGTTCGCATCAATCGATAAGTCAACGCTGCGGTTGTTTGTACCTGTTTGAAGACACAGTGCGTCTCGCCGATTGTTTTGCTGCGTTCGTATTAAACTAATTACGTTGCCCCTTAACTTGCTCAATGGGGTATGCGCATGGGTCAAAAGCGGTTTATATAATTTTTTAAATGAAGTGAAATACCATCCTGAGAATTCTGACAACAACCGCACTCATAAGCGAGTTCCGCAATGCCGTGAGGGTGCAGTGACGTCAGAATTTCTGGAAACTTCGAAAATCATAGAAAAACAACTACTTAGGACAGTACCGTTGGTGTCAAAGTTCTCGGAGTAGAATCTTCTTTCATTAAAAAAAAAGTAAATACGTACGCATATACCCCACTGAATCTTCATGGTGGGCCCAGCCACAGTGACCTATGAACTAAGCCTTTTCTAGGTGTGGTAATCAAGGAACGCCTTTTCATTTAGGGTTGTTTCCTTCTTAGTTAATGTACGTGGAAGGCAACTAATCTATATAGGCAGAATACAGGTTTTTGTATCTCGAACTCGTCTGATTGAATCAGATTTTATTCTCTCAAACTATTGTACCGCGAACTCTCGTGAGCTTCAAGTGGTTCTTCTTACGCCATTTACCAGGAAAGTTTCATCCTTTGACCCAAAATAGTTTGCTAGCACTTTGCTTCGGGATTGTAGGTTGAAGGACTCTGCAATTAATGCTGTAGAAATAGCCTTACTCACGGATATCTGAAATCTTGTTAATATTGAGATCTTGAAATATAATAGTATTGGGGTCTTCAAAGAAAAACGCCTTGTAGCAGCCAATTTTTATTGTTGGTAACATTTCAATCCCACTATGTGGACCCTAATCGTACCCATGCACGTAAAAAAATTTAAAAAATGGTTGTTAACGCCGTACTGTACATTTAAGCTACGTGGGTTTGTAGAGAAGAGTTAAATAGAGATAGTAACAAAAGTTTTCTAACCTTACAGGCCGAGTGATAGGTAGGTATCATAATATTACACTGTTTATAAACTATTTATACTATTTAAAACGCTGCAAAGTCCTTGTCACATGGGTTTATTATTCTATTGGACATAGGACCTACTTACAGAAATGTTGGCTGTTCATTTATTTTTTCTTTCAAGTGCAATAATTTAAATAGCTATTTTTGATAGTTTCCGCCAATTTTGGCCCCCAAAAACTCGAATTAGGCTCCTATTTTTGACAAATTGTCTTTGATCGTTGATAGTGTCATTTAATTATCTTGATTCACATGTTGATACTACTTCTAGTGTTATCATACAAATTATGGTGATTTCAGACTATTTCCCAGGTTTATGACTCACAAAAAAATGCATTGTGGGAGCTGAAACTTCGTTAGAACATCAATTTTCCACTCTTTGGTAAAATAGACTTCATATTCTGTCTCCTCACCCTAACAAACATGGAAAACGATACATCACAAGCTCATGTTACTAAAACACACACACACACACACACACACACAAAAATGCTACACCCATTTTTCATCCATAACACCCTTGGGTATATTCCGATCTGGCTGCAAAGTTTCGAGACACAACCAGGGCCTTAATAAAACTTGTGTGCGAAAGAGCGTATTTTTTAGACCGAAAATATAGGTAGGTATGTATGATACGGCGGGCGGACATTGCATTTTTGGAATCTACGAATACATTTTGAGGGGGTGTTCCAAAAATTAGTTGCTGAGCGAATACATAGGTGTATTATTCACAGAGTAATAAACCAAAACTTAAATTGATAGTATACTTTGAAAGGTAATGCTGCATGACAGGGACTTTTAACAAAAAACATCGTCCCTTGTCTCTTCGTAATTGCCATGGCGTTATGTCTGACAAGTATACGTAATGCACAGTATCTTTTTACCAAGTGGTGTTCAACAATTATAAAATCGCTCGTACAACTGCGCGCTGTCTGGACTTGGGGCTTAAAGGAAGAGTTATCGAATTTACTATCCCTTGAGCACGCCCAGTTGACTGAATTTATAGGTAGGTGGTGCGATTCGTCACCTATTCCCGTTCCCCAAATTTTTATGGGTTTGTTGTTTGTTGATGAATTACACTACTTGCACATGGCATGTACACGGCTTATTGCAATTGCATGTATTATATAATTATAGTGGTTTATGAGCATTCCCACGGATCTGCATGAATTCCATTGCCTTCTCTGCGCATATTCGACTAGGTAAACGATATTTCAGTTGATTAGGTACCCCACGAAGCAAGCAAAGCATATTGTACTTCCAAAGACCCGAAACTAAGATCATACCTCATCTCATTATGAACGTCAAGGATAGTCAGATAGCGCGGTGCACGTTTTCATTTTTCCCACCACAGAAACGTGGAAGCGACTTAGCTTAGTTTCTCTGATATTATTCAACTGATTCTCACGAAACTCATATTTCCCACGGGCTCCCTCGATGTGAGGAAGACGAATTTTCTCATTCCTTTGGACTAACATGTAGATATTTTTCCAATGAAGAATTTGCTTTCTGGTTTACTTAGCGCTTTTCTCCCTTACTACCACCAATGAGTCTAAGCGCTTCCTACCGTAAAACGCTGCTAAGTCCTTGTCACATGGGTTTATAATTCTATTGGACATATCTACAGAAATGTTGGCTGTTCATTTACTGGTTCTTTCATGCGCAATAATTGAAATAGCTACTTTCGGTTTCCACCAATCTTGGCCTCCAAAAAAACAAGGACATTTTTTTCAGGCTGATACTTCGTTAGAACCGCAATTTTCCACTCTTTAATCAAAATCGACTTCATATCCGGTCTCCTCGTCCTAAAAAACATGGAAAACTCTACCTCTCAAGCTCATGTTACTAAAACACCAAAAAACCCTATTTTACGCCCATTTTGGTTTATTATTCTGTGAATAATGATGATTCGCTCAGCAAAAAATTTTTATAACACCCCCAAAATTTTTTCTTTTCCGTTTCAAGGTGCTTAGATTCCAAAACGCTGCAAAGTCCTTGTCACATGGGTTTATTATTCTATTGGAGTTCTAGAGATTTTTGTTGGCTGTTAAATGTATTGTTTCTTTCATGTGGAATGATTGAAATAGCTATTTCTGATGATTTTCACCAATTTTGGCCCCCAAAACATGAAATAGGTACGCTTTTTTTTTTTCTTTTTTTTTAAGATCATCTTTGATCATTGGTAGTGGCATTTAATGGTCTTGATTCACCTGTTTACACTTTTTCCAATGTTATTGTACACATTTATGGTGATTTCAGACAGTTTTCCAGGTTTTTGACTCATAAAAAACCAATTTTGGGAGCTGAACCTTTGGTAAAACCTCAATTTCCGCGTCTTTGGTCAAAATCGACTTCATACTCGGTCTTCTCGTCCTCAAAAACATGGAAAAAGATACCTCAAAAGCTCATGTTACTAACATGTTGTTAAAACGCAAAAAGTACCTATTTGTATACACATTTTCACTCATAACTCCCCTGGATATATTCCGATCGGGCTGAAAAGTTTCGGGACACAACTAGGGCCCAAATGGAGCATGTGTGCGAAAGAACGACTTTTTTAGACCGAAAATGAAGCCTGTACACGTGATACGGCGTACGGCGGACGGCGGACGGACATTGCATTTTTGGAATCTACGCACCTTGAAACGGAAAAGAAAAAATTTTGAGGGGGTGTTATAAAAATTTTTTGCTGAGCGAATACATAGGTGTATTATTCACAGAATAATAAACCAAAATGCAATGTTCGTCCGCCGTACGCCGTATCACGTGTACCGGCTTCAATTTCGGTCTAAAAAATTCGTTCTTTCGCACATGCTCCATTTGGGCCCTAGTTGCGTCCCGAAACTTTCAGCCCGATCGGAATATACCCAGGGAAGTTATGAGTGAAAATGTGTGTAAAAATAGGTACTTTTTACGTTTTAGCAACATGTTAGTAACATGAGCTTTTGAGGTATCGTTTTCCATGTTTTTGGGACGAGAAGACCGAATATGAAGTTGATTTTGACCAAAGAGTGGAAAATTGAGGTTCTACCAACTATTCAGTACCCAAAATTGATTTTTCGTGACTCAAAAACTTGGGAAATCGTCTGAAATCAAAATCAGTTTCTATAATAACACTAGAAAAAGTTTCAACATGTGGATCAAGACGATTAAATGGCACTCAAATGGTCAAAGATAGTTTGGAAAAAAAGCCTACCTAATTCGTGTTTTGGGGGTCAACATTGGTGGAAACCGTCAGAAATGGCTATTCGAATTATTTCAGGTGAAAGAAACAATAAATGAACAGCCAAAATTTCTGTAGGTTTGTCCAATAGAATAATAAACCCATGTGACAAGGACTTTGCAGCGTTTTCTTTTCTAACGAACTCTTGTACTGACTACGATAAAAAGTTACGATGTTCGACAAAAACACATGGTTTTTCTTTTCTTTTTCCTCTGTTCTGCATCCTGTTATGTGATTGTTAATACATACTGACCACTGAGGTTAGCTTTTGATATCAGATCTAAAGGGTTATTTCCGCCGTGAAAAGTAATACCTCTTCTAGAAGGTATGGTTAGATTAGCTTTTCGTGTTCATTCAATACAAAATATGTGGTATTGTTGTCATTATGTATCAGATGCCGTTGTTTCTCTTTTTTCAACTGTTATTGGTTGTCCACGTTCTCTTGAGCTCTCGCTTTTTAGTATTCCAATGTCAAGCGTTCAGTTATTTTTGAACGCCAGTTTTGAACCGCGTGGCGTTTTTCCAAATTCTTTCGAATTCCCTAAGTATGGAGCTTTTGGTTATGTAAAGCGGATTATTTGAACGGCTAGGTCCCATGTAATTAATTAATTGAAAGGTCGCATAATTATAGCATGTCGAATCACAGCAAAACAATCCTGTCAATTGTGAACGTTCTGAATTATCATTTCCACGTTGCTCGTAGTTCGTACCCACGTCACGGTAGATGCATACTGAATTAGTAATGAAGGGTCGTATCGAGGAGAGATCATAACACAGTCTAGATCGGATATTGATGCCTCACGTGTTTACAGATGAGACACCCCAAAAGTAGGTCAAGGAGAGATGATCCTCTTGCAGTCATGATTTGCACAATATTTTGAAACTATCATCATGATTTTAAGCAATCCGTTCGGAAATTACATCAAAGGCCTTGTTGTTGGTTTTTCGTTATGAATTTATTGTTAGGAAAAACATAAGATTGGGTAGGGTTGTTGAATAGACTTCAGTGGCTATGCTTAAGCTACAAGAAATGTTAGTTCTCGAAACACTGAAGCAGGTACCATGTTTATGTAGGTATAATTTATTATATACCCCCGGAGTCGGTTAGAATTTTGCTTTCTTTTTTGGGTAGGACCACCTAAAGTACCTACTACCATTATATTTATATTAGAGCGTACTCAAGTACGGTAGTGGGGATATCCTCTTTACAAAGATGATTATTTTTCCTGCTCAGATCTTATTTGGAGCAGGTTCGTTTCTTCCGTCTCAGATGCTTACGATATCTCTTGAACCCTCTTTCCGTTAACGATCTAATTTTTACTTGAGAGTTCACCAACATTTCCACGAAGTGTTCGAAAAACGCTGCAAAATCCTCGTCACATGGGTTTATTATTCTACTGGACATATCTACAGAAATGTAGTCTGTTCATTTATTGTTTCTTTCATGCACAGTAATTGAAATAGCTACTTTTGGTTTCCACCAATCTTGGCCCTCAAAAACTCGAACTAGGCTCCTATTTTTGACAAATTGTCTTTGATCGTTTAGGGCCATTCAGTTGTCTTGATTCGTCTGTTGATACTACTTCTAGTACTCGTACAAATTGTGACAATTTCCCAGGTTTCTGACTCATAAAAAATGAATTTCGGTAGCTGAAACTTCGTTAGAAAATAAATTTTTCATTCCTTGGTCAAAATCAGTCTCCTTGCCATAAAAAAAAACATAGAAAAGGGTACCTCACACGGCGAAGTTACAGAGACTTTAAAAATACCTAATTTTGCACAAATGTCACCCATAACACCTCTGGGTGCTTTCCAATCGGACTGCTGGGATAGGGGACACAACGAGAGCCCAATTGGAGCCTGTGTGCGAAAGAACGACGATTTTAGACAAATATAAGGTAAATTTAAGGCTCAAACTTTGTTAGAATCACAATCCTTCGCTCGTAATAAACGATACCTCACAAGCTCATGTTACTGAAACACCAAAAAACCCTATTTTTACACTCATTTTTCACCCATAACACCCTTGGGTATATGCCGATCGGGCTGCAAAGTTTGTGACACAGCTAGGGCAAAAATGGAGCGTGTGTGCGAAAAAAACGAATTTTTTAGACCGAAAATAAAGGAAATAGATGATTCGGCGGACGGACATATTGCATTTTTGCCACCTTGAAAAATGTAAAAAGAAACAATTTTGAGGGGGTGTTCAAGAAATTTTTTTCTGAGCAAATACATAGGTGTATTATTCGCAGCATAATACACCAGAAGGGCATTAAACTAACTAACATGTTCAGTCATTAGGAAAGATGGTGAAGGGGGAATTGACGGTCAGTGGGTAATAACGGCATCTCCATTTTAGTTAATTTTTCTCTGTTATTCGGTTCGGAAATTTTTTCTGGAACACACTCAAAACTTTTTCTTTGACGTTTCAAGGTGTGTAGATTCCAAAAATGCAATGGAAGTGGTTGAAAGTCAACTCACTATGGTATATTCTCATGATCGACTTGTCAAGCCAACATGAGCAGCCACTCTGGACGCAGTGGGCGGAAACCTGTATCCATACTATTATGAAGAACATGGAAGTATTATGTGGCACTCTCAACACCATACTTTAATTTATTGTGGCGATAGAGGGTAGGTACACGAGAGGAGATAGGGACTGCATCATATCTGCAGACGAGGATTTCTCCTAACGAATATTCCTTCTCTTTGAGAAAATTCGGTAGAAACCGAGGGAGACTCCTATTTTGATAACTAATCAATGGTTCCATCAGACTTCCGTTGGAATACGAAATTTTGTTCCTACGCGGACACGAGGGTTCTGCGTATCACTTCCGAGTCGAGGGGCGTATCTGTTTCGCTCGTTCATTCCGGCATTTCATCTAGAGTATTACCTATATTATTCATCTTGATTTCGTGTTATAGTTTTGTGAAGCAGAAGGAATTGATGTAACGAAGTCGAGCGAGCGGTATGTTATGTGTAACATGTATGTACTGGAGATTTGGGAGGAGAGTTGGAAAATAGGACCACACCATGTTGTGACTGTTGTGTTGGTTTATTATTCTCTGAATAATACACCTATGTAATCGCTCAGCAAAAAATTTTTATAACCCCCCCTCAAACTTGTTTCTTTTCCGTTTCAAGGTGCGTAGATTCAAAAAATGCAATGTCCGTCCGCCGTCCGCCGTATCACGTGTACAGGCTTCATTTTCGGTCTAAAAAAGTCGTTATTTCGCACACATGTTGTGACTGTTGTGTTGGTTTATTATTCTCTGAATAATACACCTATGTAATCGCTCAGCAAAAAATTTTTATAACCCCCCCTCAAACTTGTTTCTTTTCCGTTTCAAGGTGCGTAGATTCAAAAAATGCAATGTCCGTCCGCCGTCCGCCGTATCACGTGTACAGGCTTCATTTTCGGTCTAAAAAAGTCGTTATTTCGCACACATGCTCTATTTGGGCCCTAGTTGTGTCCCGAAACTTTTCAGCCCGATCGGAATATACCCAGGGGTGTTGTGAGTGAAAATGTGTGTAAAAATAGGTACTTTTTGCGTTTTAGCAACATGTTGGTAACATGAGCTTTTGAGGTATCGTTTTCCATGTTTTTGGGGACGAGAAGATCGAATATGAGGTCGATTTTGGCCAAGGAGTGGAAAATTGAGGTTGTACCAGATGTTCAGCTCCCAAAATTGATTTTGTATGAGTCAAAAACCTGCGAAATCGTTTGAAATCGCCATCAGTTTGTAGAATAACACTAGAAAAAGTGTCAACACGTGGATCAAGACGATTAAATGGCACTACCAATGATCAAAGTTAATTTGAAAAAAAAAAAGATCGTACCTACCTAATTTGTGTTTTGGGGGCCAAAATTGGTGGAAACCATCAGAAATAGCTATTTCAATTATTTCACATGAAACAAACAATAAATGTACAGCCAACATTTCTGTAGAATAATAAACCCCATGTGACAAGGACTTTGCAGCGTTTTGGTTTATTATTCTGTGAATAATACACCTATGTAATTGCTCAGCAAAAAATTTTTATAACACCCCCTCAAAATTTTTTCTTTTCCGTTTCAAGGTACGTAGATTCCAAAAATGCAATGTCCGTCCGCCGTACGCCGTACGCCGTATCACGTGTACAGGCTTCATTTTCGGTCTAAAAAATTCGTTCTTTCGCACTCATGCTCCATTTGGGCCCTAGTTGTGTCCCGAAACTTTTCAGCCCGATCGGAATATACCCAGGGGTGTTATGAGTGAAAATGTGTATACAAATAGGTACTTTTTGCGTTTTAGCAACATTTTGGTAACATGAGCTTTTAAGGTATCGTTTTTCATGTTTTTGGGGACGAGAAGACCGAATATGAAGTCGATTTTGACCAAAGAATAGAAAATTGAGGTTCTACCAGATGTTCAGCTCCCGAAATTGATTTTTTATGAGTCAAAAACCTGGGAAATCGTTTGAAATCACCATCAATTTGTATAATAACACTGGAAAAACGCTGCAAAGTCCTTGTCACATGGGTTTATTATTCTATTGGACATACCTACAGAAAGGTTGGCTGTTCATTAATTGTTTCTTTCATGCGTAATAATCGAAATAGCTACTTCTGATGGTTTCCATTAATTTTGGCCCCCAAAACACAAATTAGGTACGCTCTTTTTTTTCTTTTTTTTAAAACTATCTTTGATCATTGGTAGTGCCATTTAATCGTCCTGAACCACGTCTTTACACTTTTTCCAGTGTTATTATACAAACTGATGGTGATTTCAGACGATTTCCCAGGTTTTTCACTCATAAAAAATCAATTCTGGGAGCTGAACATTTGGTAGAACTCAATTTTCCACTATTTGGTCAAAATCGACTTCATATTCGGTCTTCTCGTCCCCAAAAACATAGAAAACGATATCTCAGAAGCTCATGTTACCAATATGTTGCTAAAACGTAAAAAGTACCTATTTTTACACACATTTTCACTCATAACACCCCTGGGTATATTCCGATCGGGCTGAAAAGTTTCGGGACACAACTAGGGCCCAAATGGAGCATGTGTGCGAAAGAACGATTTTTTTAGACCGAAAATGAAGCCTGTACACGTGATACGGCGGACGGCGGACGGCGTACGGCGGATGGACATTGCATTTTTGGAATCTATGCACCTTCAAACGTAAAAGAAAAAAGTTTGAGGGGGTGTTATAAAAATTTTTTGCTGAGCGAATACATAGGTGTATTATTCACATAATAATAAACCAAAAGTGTCAACAGGTGGATCAAGACGATTAAATGTTACTATCAATGATCAGAGATAATTTATTTTAAAAAAAAGGAGCGTAGTTTATTCGAGTTTTGGGGGCCAAAATTGGTGGAAACCACCAGAGATAGCTATTTCAATTATTTTATATGAAAGAAACAATAAATAAACAGCAACATCTCTGTAGGTAGGTATGTCCAATGGAATAATAAACCCATGTGACAAGGACTTTGCAGCGTTTTTGTCTTGGTGTAGTTCGAACTTGCTCGTTAACTTGATATGATTCCACCGTATAACTTGTTAACGCCTCATCTGTTTCATAACGTATTAGCAGACCGAGCATGGGAAATTGATTTTTATCGCTGGGCTTCACCTTGATTTATTGCCTTTATCGGGCTGTGGGCTAAAATCGAAAGGGTTGAAATACTGCGGCTGCGATACGCGTTGAAAAGCGATCTAGAAAAATAAAAAATCAAAGGTGGAGGCCGGCGGTTCTAGAAACAAACTGGTTTGGTTGATTAGTGGTATCTACTACGCAGACGAGATTCAGTCAGTATATTGCACCACTTGACACCCTATCGAATATCAAGGACACGCATTTTGTTTTCTCTCATCAAGTTACGCTTATCATGCTGCATTCAGTTATGATGAATTATAATGTTCCTTTCCAGTAATCGCTAGGCCACAGTTGTAGAAATGTTTTGCCGCTTGGCAAAAGTTCAAGGAAAGTTGTAGAGTAGATCGAAATGTTTTAAAAAAATCGGTTTTTGTCACCAAAAATTTTTTCATTCACAGAATAGCCTTAAAACCTATATCCAGGGTGATCATTTAGCTCCGAAACACTGACTCTTGACGCCTAAAGTCAAAATGGTGAAATGTGGAATTTGTATCAAGGTTCACTTGTTGGATCCCTCTGTGCGGTCGAATGATGCTTTCCCCTACATACCCCTACTGAAAAGTTTCGGAATAAACATTTTTGCAAATTTCAACCTTTTTTTCAACATTTACTGTTGACTGATACCTGTTGAAATAATCCTGTTTCGTGGTTTATGTATCATGTTCCCTACAGCGATGTTTTATTTTTCAGGCCTGTTTGGGGAGTGTGCTTTCCGTACGTGGGAGCTAAGTAGTTACTTCCAATACAATTGTTGAAGGTGAGTAAAATTAATGTCTTACACGTAAGGTTTTACTCGTAGAATTGGTCGTTAGTCAATTTCTTGGCTGTAGTCATTTGGATGAAGCTGTGATATTGTCAAGTCAGGTGGATCTGTTAGGTGGACGGTTAGGTGGACCTGTGTGGAACGTCCCAGCGGATATTTTGTTCTGTTTGGTATTTAATTTGTTCCAATTCTTTCTCGTAAGGGAATAGGTAAGTGCATCGTGGAATGCCTCGTGCATCCATTTACTGAGGTACATCACCTCAGTAAGTAATGATTTGTGGATCGAAGACATGAGATATTATGAAGATAGGTAGGTACCTACTAAATTTACTTCCTAGCTGTTCCACATCGTTTTGCCTGTAACCAGTCTTTCCAGTCTTTCTCTCGGTGCCATTTTAGAGTATTTAGTTTCCAAATTAAATTGACCTAACTTGCATCGATCTTCACATGTAATTGCTGTAACTGCTTTGGTAATTAGTTTATTATTTTCCTATTTTGATTGAAATTGTTCTACCATTCATTCAGTATTTGGGGAGATACGTCCTATTGAGTTCGACTGTTGCTCCGAATTTGAATATTATAATGGTCGGTGGAGAGCGTGCATTCTCTTTTTTAATGAAGACATGAGAGGCTAAATGTAACGACAAGTTGGTGAGATCAGATATGGCAGCACTATCGGGGTCAAATTTCATTTCCTCCTCATTCGCGAACGGATCAAGATATTTTGACTGCTAAAACGGATTTCTCTATCAACTAGAACCAAAACTGAGTAATACCAAAATGGTCCATGGAAATCGTTAAAAATATGGTCAGGCATCGCAAACGGGAAGATTAGGGGGTACCTACTCTTCCCCCTATACCTTATTAGTATTTATGTAGGTTGAACCCCTTTCCCAAAAATAGAAAACAATGGGAGTACCCCTTTTCAAGACGGTAGCGACTAAGGGGCGTCCTTGAAAATGGGCGCCAAACATACCTATCGCATTGGAAGGTCAGCAAAATTAACTTTTTCGCATTCACCTTTATTTGCAAAAAAATGTTTTGTTGTCTTCATTCGACTTAGCTTTTGCTCTTTGCATTCAACGAACAGTTAGTGAGGTGACCTTGTTTGAGCGCGGACTCATTAGCGTTTGTTACGTGTGAACGACTCCTTGTAACCTCGTCATTCGTCTGAGACATTTTTCCCCGCTCACACATGACGCCCGTTCATTATGCTCAAGTTCACACCATTTGTGTGGATTCTGAATATTACTTTCCTTGGACAGACGGATTTGGTTGCACGCGGATATTCGAAGAACGACCATTTTCATTGGTTCTTGAGCTGTCCTTACAATCCTTTATTTGAATTGTTCAGACATAAAATTATGTCTGACCCTAAGGAATCGCGTTTTATTATTCACAATTTCGTTGAGAGAATCGTACCTGCAGTGTGAGCGTGAATAATAAAACGCGATTCCTTTGGGAGTTCAAGGACAGGATAACCATTGTTGAAGGGTCCAATTTGTGTTATATAATATAATATAGGTACTCGCAATATGTATAAAGGAAACCAATAGTTAGGTTGATAGTACGTTTTATATTTTTATTGATAACCTAGCAAACTAATATAGCATTAATTTCCAAGTCGAGTTGGAAAAATTGCTTTTCGTATTGTATGTTGATGAAAAAATCGAATCAGTTCGCCTGGATAGCATATAATATTTATTTATTTAGTTCCACGATTACGTGGAAAGCGGCAGTGTCGTCACATTGCCGCTTTCCACTTCTTCCTCCATGCTACAGCATAGCAGAACGGACACCGCGACTTCTTGGGCAGAAGGTAGTATCGCTGTCACAGCACACCTCAACGTCGTGGATTATAAAAACAAGCTGTACCCATTAAAAAACGGCAATGACATTGTGATGAATTTAAATTTATCATCACGGTGGCGTGAAGGAGTAAGTAGAGAAGAGCGAGGGAATTTCACCTAGGCGGCGGTAATCCACCGATGTAGGTGAGAGGAAGGGAGTTCACCTAGGCGGCGGTGATCCACCGATGTAGGTGAGTGGAAGGAATCTCGTCTAGGCGGCGGTAATCCACCGATGTAGGCGAGAGGAAGGAAATTCACCTAGGCGGCGGTGATCCACCGATGTAGGTGAAGGAAGGTGCTTGTCTAGGCGGCGGATATCCACCGATGTAGACAAGGGGAAAAGGTAGGAGGTAAATTCCCAGAGCGGCGGATTCCACCAGGCATCTGGGAGGAGGAAGGTAGGAGAGAGAGAAGAGAGAGCTGGTTAGAGGAAGTGTCGAATGAAGCTAAAGCTCCAGGATCCAGGGTTATATAGGACTTGGAGGCCTCTCCCTCCAGCTCCCTGTTGGGAGCTGGTAGTGGGGCTCCAGGTTGTGTCCCCTGGATTCTGTTGCCTGTCTCCCCACTCAGATGTTTATTAGCGGAAGGTAAGTTTTACATACGAATATTGGTGAGAGCTTTAAGGTTGCTAGTGGAGTGTTCCCGGGAGGGACTCACGACAGAGGTCCCCCCAGTTCGAACCAATGTTTGAGATAGCTGAAGGCTCAAGGTTACAGGGGCTGAGGGCTGCGGAAACAAGAGGGGAGCTGAAGGCACAAGTTGACAGAAGCTGAAGGCTGAAGCAAACAATTGAAGTGCTGAAGGCAGAAGTGTGACCGGTGGTGACTTAATCCTAGGGTTTATATATAGATAGCGTGACATAGAGTACATAGTAAGGAATTAGTAAGTAAGTAGTAAGACATAGGAAGTAGGAAGAAGTAGCAAGTAGGATGATAGTATGACAAAATTGATGAAGGGACAAGTAGTGGAGGAATATGTACAATGGTGATGAGGATAATGATGATGATGAGTAGCGTAATATGTACAAAAATTTACAAGCTAGTTACATTGGTATTTACATGGTATTTACATTGGTATGTACATTGGTATTTATATTGGCATTTACAATTTGTATTTACAGTTGTATGTACATGGTCGGAAACTTCGGTGTGTGCGAATTTTGTAGGGGAGACAGATTGGAGCGGGGTTGTGAAATCCGCCGTTCCCTGGGTGTGGGTTGTGTGTGGTGAAGTGTAGTGAGTGTGTGGGTGGAGTGAAGTGTTAGATTGGAGCGTGAGGTAAGGTGTGGATGGCGCCCGCTGCGACGAGGTGGCCACGGCGGGGCTGTGAGGTTCGGTACAGTGCGTGTGGGTTAATGAAACACAAGCACTGTCCCGAAATCTCAAGGCCCCGCCGTGATTGCTCAGAGCGGGGCGGGGGACTTGGCCGCCGGGACGCGGGGAGTGTGGGGACGCTCCCGTCGTCTGTTGCGCCGCCCGGACCGTGTCGTCCCGGCGGGAACTATTTCGGATATCCCCGGCGGAGGAGGGGGAGGAGGGGATGTTGTGGTACTGGTGGGTTGGGGTGTGGGTGGGGGATAATTTAAAATTGGGGGGTCGAAAATCGAAAATGGTGGGGCAGCAAGGGGGGGTTGAAATTTGGGGGGCTTTGAATCGTTGAAGACGGGGGGGTTGATATTTTGAAGGGGCGGTGGGGGTGGCATTAGGAGGGTGAGGCGAAACTCGTGGAGGAGCGGGGCCATGAGAGGGTCGATCGGGGTGTAGGGAGGATGTACCCCGGTGGCTTGCGCTGCGCGAAATTCGCGCAGTATGCGCCACTGGGGGTACTTCCACCGCCGGGGCCGGGGAGGTAACCCGGAAATCCTTCGCGGAAAAAATGGAAGCGATGGAGTTGGTCCGGGCGAAGGGGGTAGGGGGGAGAGCGGGTCCGGGACGTAAACGTCCCGGAGTATGGCCGCCATTTCCGGATCCGAATCGAAATCCGGAAACGGCGACGGGGGAGACTGTTGAGGTGGAGAGAGATGTTCCATGGCTAACAGACGGCGGGAGACTGATAGCTGATGTTGTTTGAGGGAGAACAGGGGCGGGTTTGCAGCGGGCGAAAGGGACGGTGTGGGGTTTCCCGTCCATTAGCAGGGTCGCGGTGGTCGGTGTTGTGCGGATGACTTGAAAGGGCCCGGCATAAAGGGGCTGAAAGGTTTTATGCATGCCGGGCTCTTTCAAGTACATGTGCGTGGAAGTGTAAAAGCGTTTGGGGTAAGTGGTGTCGTTTGTCGGTGTTGAGGTGTGTAGCGGTTCCCTGTTAATGGACGGGGTGTTGTGTGGAGGGAAAATGTCGGCCGGTAAACGAATGGGGTCTCGGAAAGCGTGTTGGGCGGGACTCGTGTTGTCTGAAGGACGGGCGGAAGTGCGGAGGCTAAGTAAGACGTAGGGGAGGGTTTTGGTCCATGAGGGAGATGTGGCTGATGTGGAGATGGCTTGCTTGAGGACCGAGTGCCACCGCTCTATTTTCCCGTTGGATTGAGGGTGATAAGGAGTGGTGCGGATTTTTTGAATCCCGAGGGAACGGAGCAGGTCGGCGAAGTGGGCTGATTCAAACTGCCTCCCCTGATCGACCGTGAGTGTCCGCGGACAGCCGTAGCGGCTGATCCATTGAGTGAGGAAGGCCGCGGCGACGGCGTCCGCGGTAATGTGGGCGAGTGGGATACACTCAACCCAATTGGTCGCACGGTCGATCATGGTGAGGCAGTACCTCTTCCCCTCGGAGGGGGGAAGAGGGCCGACCAGATCCAAGTGGACATGTTCCCACGGGAGGGAGTCGGGGATGGGTTGAGGAGGTACATGGGGGTGAGCCGAGACCTTAAACTGCTGGCACTTCTGGCACCCTAGAACCCAGGTACGGATATCCGTGTTCATATGGGGCCAGAAGTACCGCGTCTTGATGAGATCCCGGCTCGCCCGAATGCCGGGATGATGGAGGGAGTGGTAATGGAGGAACAACTGCCTCCTCAGCTCCGGCGGGACGTACGGGCGCGGTGAATCGGCCGATACGTCGCACCAGAGGTCGAGGGGAGGCAGCTGTTCCAATTTGGAGGCGGAGATGAGGTTGGAAAGTGCGGGGTCGGAAGTAGGATTTTGGTGATGTTTGAGGGTTTGTGGGGAAGGAAAGGGCAGTAACTCCGCCACCGGCGCAGGGGTGGGGCGGGAGAGGGCGTCGGCGACGCAGTTGTCGGCCCCCGGCAAATAACGAATATCGGACGTAAACTGTCCGATAAATTCGAGTTGCCGGAGGCGACGGGGGGAGGCTGATTTACGGTTTTGGAGGAGGGCGTGTGTGAGGGGCTTATGATCGGTGATGACAGAGAACTGCCTGCCCTCCACGAAGTCACGGAAGTGTTTGATGGCTTCGTGGATGGCGAGGAGTTCTCTGTCAAAGGTGGAGTAATTTTTTTGTGTTGGGGACAGAGTTTTAGAGAAGAAGCCGAGGGGTTGGGGGGTGGCGCCGGTGTTTTGGTGGAGTACTGCCCCGATGGCCCAGTCGGACGCATCCGTGGTGATGGAGAGGGGGGCATGGGGATCGGGATGGGCCAATAGAGCGGCGTCTACCAGGTCCTGTTTGCATTTTTGAAAGGCGGTTGTGAGGGCGGGGGTCCAGGAAATGGGGCGGTTATCGTTTTTCTTGGCCGGCTGTGGGATAGCGTGTATGAGTGGTTGTTGATGTTGTGCTGCGTGTTTGATGTGTCTACGATAAAAGTTCAACATACCCAGGAAACGGCGGAGTTCTGAGACAGTGCGGGGTTGTGGGAAGTCGGTGAGGGCGTGCACTTTGTCCGGTAGGGGTTTGATCCCGTCGGACGAAACTTGGTGGCCGAGGCAGCGGACGGAGGGTTGGGCGAGAACACATTTCGGAGAGTTGATGGTGAGGCCCTCGGCGGCGAAGATGGCGAGTACTTGTTTCAGGTGTGCCAGATGTTCCTTCGGGTCCCGGGAAGCGATCAGTACGTCGTCCAGGAAACAGAATACGAAGGGTAGTCCCCGTAGAATGTTGTCCATGTAACGCTTCCACGTCTGGGCAGCGTTCCGGAGGCCGAAACCCATTTTAATGTATTCGAACAGGCCGAAAGGGGTGATGATGGCTGTTTTGGGGACGTCAGGAGGGTAGATGTGAATGTGGTGGAAGGCTCTAGAGATGTCGAGTGTTGAAAAGATGGTTGTGTTGTGGAGGTGGGAAGAGAAGTCACGGAGATGCGGGACGTTGTAGAGATCTGGGGTTGTTTTCGCATTGAGGCGGCGGTAGTCGCCGCAGGGGCGGATATCCCCGTTGGGCTTCTGCACAATATGTAGCGGTGAAGCCCACGGGGATTTGGAGGGGCGGATAATGCCTTCTTTGATGAGGTTGTCGAAGTGTTTTCGTGCTTGGGACAGCTGGAGGGGGTGGAGTCGGCGCGCTTTGGCGGATATTGGGGGGCCAGAGGTTTCAATATAATGCTGGGTTTGTGAGATGTGTGCCGAGGTGCGGCGCTGGGGTTTGTACTGTAGGAGAAGTTGTTCAAATTGGGATGGGGGGCGATCGACAGCATGGATAAACCCGGGTATGGGTTTCTGGGAGGAGGGGTCGAGCAGGCGCGCGTTACGGACGTCTACCTGGAGGCCGAAATATGCGAGGAAGTCGGCCCCCAGGATAGCTTTCTCTACGTCCGCCACGGTAAATTCCCACTCGTACGCGAGCCCGCTCATATGGATTGATGAGCGGTACGTCCCGTACGAGGGGATGGTGGTACCGTTGGCGGCGTAGAGGAGTTGCCGGTAACAACGCGCCTGTCGCCGGAGAATATTATTTGGGAAGATGGAGAGCGCCGCCCCTGTGTCGACGAGGAACGGGATGTGTGTTTTCGAACATTTGAGGAACAGGCGTTGGTGAGCTGGGGCGGAGTGCGGCAAAGCGGCGGAGGTGTTGGGGTCTGTAGGATGGGAAGGGCTTGTTTCGTCCGAGGTGACGGGCGGGTGTGATGTTGGTGGCTGGTCCCCCGCGAAGGAGACGCGGGGTGATTTTTTGCCGTTCCGGGGAGGGGGAACGGTAGCGGCGGCGTGAGTGGCGGCCGGAGGGGTGGTTGCCTTGGGGGCGGGGTTGGAGGTTCCGTTCCGTGGTGGGGGAACGGTAGCGGCGGCGTTAGTGGTGGCCGGAAGGGTGGCTGCCCTGGAGGCGGGCTTGGAGGGGCCGTTCCGGGGAGGGGGAACGGAAGAGGCGGCGTGAGTGGCGGCCGGGAGGGTGGCTGCCCTGGAGGCGGGCTTGGAGGGGCCGTTCCGGGGTGGGGGAACGGTAGCGGCGACGTGAGTGGTGGCCGGAAGGGTGGTTGCCCTGGAGGCGGGCTTGGAGGGGCTGACCCGGGGTGGGGGGTCAGTCGATGGAGAGGTGGCGTGTTTTGCGGTGCCGGCAGATGCGGTCGGGAGGTTGGCAGCCGTGGCGGCGGCGTAGGAGGGGTAGCGAGGCTTTGTGGTGGTGGTGTGAATGCGGGCGGGGAGGGGTTGGTGGTGGTCCCCCCCGTGTTGGTGAGGAGGGGGGCCCGCCGGATTTACCGGCGGGCGTCCGCGTTTCCCTGCTTGGAGGAGTAGGAGCAGGGGGGCTGGCATTTGCGGGCCTCCCCACCGAAGTTAACATGATAGAAACATCGGTGGGGGGTTCCGCTGGGAGGTAGGTCCTGGTGGGGCGCGCGGAGGTAGAGGGGGTCGCCGCGGTTGGGGACCTCCCTCTTCGTTGCTGGGTGGGGGAGATGGTGCGGCGGTCGGACGAGCGCTGGCGTCGGTGGTCGGTGGAGGGGGCAGGCCGGCGTTCGACGGAGAGGGAGCGGCGCCGGTGGAGGGAGGGGGGCCGGCGGCGCTCTTGTGACGGCGTCCGGTCCCTGCGCGGGGTGGGGGTGCGGGGCGCGGCGACTTCCGTGACGCCGGCGGCTGCGGCGAGGTCGTGTACTGTGTCAGCGAGACGTAGTAGTGGTTCGTCCGGGCCGTCGAGGTGGCTGGCGAGTGCCATCTGGATGGGGTGGGGGAGGGCCCGCAGCCAGAAGGTCCGTGCGATGTCGGCCGTCATTACGTCGTGCAGCTGATGACGTAGGCGACGGTATAGATGGGAGGGCTTCAGATCGCCGAGGTGTTGGGGTTGGGAGAGCGCTGCGACACGTGCGATCTTGGAAGGTTGGTATAAATTGATGAGGCGGTTGCGGAGGTCGTCGTAGGCGGCCGTGGCGTCGGGGGAGATGTCTGATGTCTGCAGGAGGATCTCATACGGGAGTAGAGAGATGATGCGGGAGTAACGCGTACGCTGGCTGCGGATGTTGGCGGCCGAAAACGCAGCGTCGACCTGGAAGAACCAGAGCGCGGGGTCGTGCGTGTAGAAGGGGGGCAGCGACAGCGGGAACGACGCCGAGGCCGTCGTGACGTCGGCGGCGGCGTGTGCGGCAGCTGCAGCGGCGGCGGCAGCGGCGGCGGCGGATGCGGTAGAGCCGGGTGGTGAGAGGCTGGTGAAGGGGTTGTCGGTGGCGTCAGATGTCGCAGCGGTCGGCGGCTGCAGCAGGGATGGCCGGAGGAGCGGCGGTGGTGGCGAGTTCGGGTCCATGGTTGAGGTCTGTAATCAAAATTCAAATTGGGTGAGGTTTGAATTTTAAATTCGCAATTTGCGGTAGCGGAGGTGCTGGCGGTGGAGAGTTGAGAGCTGTGTGAGCGGTGAGGGTGGGCCAAGAATTGCGAATTTATATACTGACTATTTTAAATGTGAATTTAAAATTCGGGACACCGAACTAGACTGGGGCGACACATATGAGGTGGTAAGCAGGGAGGAAGGGTAGAAGGTTGGATGAACGTCGGGTTCACCACTGTGATGAATTTAAATTTATCATCACGGTGGCGTGAAGGAGTAAGTAGAGAAGAGCGAGGGAATTTCACCTAGGCGGCGGTAATCCACCGATGTAGGTGAGAGGAAGGGAGTTCACCTAGGCGGCGGTGATCCACCGATGTAGGTGAGTGGAAGGAATCTCGTCTAGGCGGCGGTAATCCACCGATGTAGGCGAGAGGAAGGAAATTCACCTAGGCGGCGGTGATCCACCGATGTAGGTGAAGGAAGGTGCTTGTCTAGGCGGCGGATATCCACCAATGTAGACAAGGGGAAAAGGTAGGAGGTAAATTCCCAGAGCGGCGGATTCCACCAGGCATCTGGGAGGAGGAAGGTAGGAGAGAGAGAAGAGAGAGCTGGTTAGAGGAAGTGTCGAATGAAGCTAAAGCTCCAGGATCCAGGGTTATATAGGACTTGGAGGCCTCTCCCTCCAGCTCCCTGTTGGGAGCTGGTAGTGGGGCTCCAGGTTGTGTCCCCTGGATTCTGTTGCCTGTCTCCCCACTCAGATGTTTATTAGCGGAAGGTAAGTTTTACATACGAATATTGGTGAGAGCTTTAAGGTTGCTAGTGGAGTGTTCCCGGGAGGGACTCACGACAGACATCATCAAAACTTCCACGTTTAATTGAAAATTAACTACTTATGTATGTCTCGCCCAAATACTTCCGTCTACTTTCACATTAAAGAAGAAAAAAAAAATACTTGGGTATCCTATTGAACAGATATTAAGTCCAACCCGACTTGGAAATGCTATAATAAGAGGTGTGGTTCGTCCAGTGTTACTCATATATATGTAGATTCCGGTAGTAAGCTCTAGCTTAAACGTTTTCTTTGGAGAGCGTCTAGTATCTTCTCAGATCACGAATTCCTGAATTGTCTGGAAGGTCCCCCTGAATTGATGTTTATTAGTAATTTTGTCTGTATATATTGGTAACATGAGATCAACGTACAGCTTATGCATGTACCAGCTCTGTACCTACTAACCTAGCCTTTCCCGTCTGTCGATCCTATCTGTTGATGGACATCAAATTTTGGTGCTTCCTCACTTGTGGTCTCATGCGTTTCTCCTACTCACTGAAATTACCCCATCCCCTCCCTTCTTCGATGACTCCCTCTCTGCTCCGATTTTCGGAATTTAGGTTATAACATCCGAAGTTTACTACCTGTAAGTAATATATTCCTTGAAAGTTTAATTCAAATCGGACCATTATTATAAATAAAACGAAAATAGGGCTGTGCCCACAACCCCCACTCCTTTCGGTTTATTATTCTGCAAATAATAGACCTATGTATTCGCTCAGCAAAAAAACTTATAACACGCCTCAAATTTTTTTTTCTTTTATTCAAAAAATGCAATGTCCGTCCGCCGTATCATGCATTTAACTACTTCATTTTCGGTCAAAAAAATTCGTTCTTTTGCACTCAGGCACCATTTGGGCCCTAGTTGTGTCTCGAAACTTTGCAGCCCGATCGGACTATACCCATGGGTGTTATGGGTGTAAAATTTTTGGTGTTTTAGTAAAATGAGCTTTTGTTGAGCCATGCTTTTTAGGGCGAGAAGACCGAATATGAAGTCGATTTTGACTAAGGAGTGAATAATTGAGGTTGCAACGAAGGTTCAGCTCCCAAAATTCATTTTAGCGAATTTTCAAAGAAAATGAAGCTATTGCAATGGCTTCGAAATTTAAATAATATAAATTTTTGGAAATTTTCTTCATAGAAATCCGTTTCAGACCATTCTAAAACGATTCCTGAAATTTAACACTTTTTTATATGTATATATATATATATTTATTTATATATGTGTCACTCCAGACGATAACTCTCGATAGAATTGAGATAAACAGCTCAAATTTGCACAAAAAATCTATCTTGGCAATCGAAAGGCTAAGTTCGAAGATGGGCGAAATTGGCCTACTCTAAGGAGGGTTTTGGCGCATTTAAAGTGCGCAAAAATTACCTAAAAATCCCCAAAATGTTATTTTCTAACAAGTGACCCCTCATTTTAAAGGTTTTTGCACGCTGAACACGATGGTGGAATCGGATTTTAGATATCTTGATCCGTTCTCAAATTAGAGCATTTAAAGTGCGCAAAAATTACACAAAAATCCCCAAAATGTTATTTTCCAACAAGTGACCCCTCATTTTAAAGGTTTTTGCACGCTGAACACGATGGTGGAATCGGATTTTAGATATCTTGATCCGTTCTCAAATTAGAGCATTTAAAGTGCGCAAAAATTACCCAAAAATCCCCAAAATGTTATTTTCTAACAAGTGACCCCTCATTTTAAAGGTTTTTGCACGCTGAACACGATAGTGAAATCGGATTTTAGATATCTAAATCCGTTCTTAAATTAGAGCATTTAAAGTGCGCAAAAATTACCCAAAACTAGGATAATCTTTAAACTCTTACCCCCACCCCCTTAGAGTGGTCAGATTGAAAAATGTGAGAAGTATTAATTGAAGACGAGAGTTCGAAGCAAAAAAGGGGGAGGCAAACGATTAGTACAACTCCTTGAATTTACCCACAGCGATCAAATAAATAAGCACTTAGTACAATTACGTAATAAACAAACGGTAGAATCAGGATGGACAAAACGTACAAATTAAAATAAATACGAAGAGAATATACATAGAAAACCAAATTTTAGACCGAAGTTTTCCTTTATTCAAAACCATAGCCACTAATTCGAATATTTCTTTGAAAATTCGCTCATTAAGTCATGCTGCATGACTGATTTTTTTTTTTTTATTAGTAAAAAACCTGGGAAATTGTCTGAAATCACCATCAATTTGATGATAATAATTCAATATAATTCAATGATCAAAGATAATCTGAAAGAAAAGAGCGTAAATCGTGTTTTTGGGGGCCAAAATTGGTGGAAACCATCAGAAATAGCTATTTTAATTACTGCACATGAAGGAAAAAATAATAATGAACAGCAAAGATTTCTGTAGGTATGTCCAATATAATTATAAACCCATGTGACAAGGACCTTGAAGCGTTTTTCGATATTTCAGTGGCCCTGTAGAATCCAAGTTGTTTACGTTCTTCGTGTTCACCAATTTTTATCAAAATCCGTACAGGTATCAATAATCATATTGTTATGATACTCATTGTAATAATTTTTACCCATCTCCATTCCTGGAATGATCTTCAAGATTAAAACAGGGCTATGAGGCTGTTTATTTGTACGGTGTGCAAACAAACTCATTATTAGACGGATGAATTTTCATTTAGTGGTTGAATAACGTAAATAATTAGTACCTACCTATGTACTTTAATGTATGTTCTTAATAGTTTTCATTCAAATAATATTGTCAACAGGTAGGGCCCTATTCTATACCGAAACTAATTGTTGTTTTCGCTAGTGGTGTGTACGCTATTGTATACTGCTGGGTACAGCATTCGTTGGCTTCAACAACTCAAATCGCATTCTTTCCGTTGAGTGTGACCACGTGATCTTGCCCTGCCTCATGTCCCGGTCACATGAGTTACCAATCTCTAAGAAGATTAGCTAAAGTCTACACTAGAGGAGAATAACTTAGGCACCTTATACGTGGAATAAATAGACTTGCAGCATGCCTTGAATACTAATAAGAAGAAAAGGGGGTTATCAAACATTCATTTCCACGGCAACTAATACAAGTACATAGGTACCAGTTAAACTGCTATGCCGTGCACGGCGATTAAATAAAACGTCGCCAGTAACACAGTTCATTCTACTCTCACAATTTTTTTTATAGGTAGGTAATGTTTCTTCGAATTAGGCCTATTCTAAGTTATTTTAGGTACCCTGCAGGGATGTGGTTATTCTCAGGAGTGGCTCGAGTTCGACGTGGAAACAGTCGCTAGCGCATTCTAGCGGCCCACTAGTAAATGTGAACTTTATCTCGCAAGGAAAACAACCGTGATTAGGTACCTATAAGATTAAAATGACTCGATGTTTTGGTGAGAATCTGTGATGAGGTGTCCGTACCATCAGGGCAAAATGTATTTTACTTCTCATTGGAGATATTTTACTTCTGAAAACGGATTTTTCATCAGGATTCGCGTAAAATTCTGGGTAATTCGTTCAAAAAGTGCAAAATTTATTTTGCTCACTGTTCCAACAAATTTTGTTTAAATTCTGAACAGTTCCAATAAGTGGTAGCAGATGGGAAGTGGCCTGTCGACGCGTTATATCCCTGTGACAAGCAGCTTCTCCGGATCGTTTTGGTTTATTATTCTGGGAGTAATACACCTATGTATTCGCTTAGCAAAAAATTTTATAACACCAGAATTTGTTCTTTTACGTTTCAAGGTGCGTAGATTCAGAAAATGCAATGTCCGTCCGCCGCCGATTCATGCATACCGGCTTCATTTTCGGTTTAAAAAATTCGTTCTATCGCTCACATGCTCCATTTGGGCCCTAGTTGTGTCCCGAAACTTTGCAGCCCGATCGGAATATACCCAGGGGTGTTATGAGTGAAAATGGGTATAAAAATAGGTATTTTTGTGTTTTAGTAACATGTTGGTAACATGAGCTTTTGAGGTATCGTTATCCTTGTTTTTTGGGACGAGAAGACCGAATATGAAGTCGATTTTGACCAGAGTGGAAAATCGAGGTTTTAGCGAAGTTTCAGCCTTAAATATCCGTTACATTTTGGTCTAAAATCGTCGTTCTTCCGCACACAGTTTCGGTCCCCATTTGGGTCCTAGTTGTGCTCCGAAGCTCGGCAGCCCGATCGGAATACACCCAGGGGTGTTACGGGGGAGAAAATGGGTGTAAAAATAGGGGGTTTCGAGGTTTGTTTGAGGTTTTAGTGAACACGAGCTTGTGATGTATCGTTCTCCATGTTTTTTAGGGTGAGAAGACCGAATATTAAGTTGATTTTTACCGAAGAGTGAAGAATTGAGGATGTAACGAAGGTTAAGCTCCTGAAATTGATCTTTTATGAGTCAAAAACCTGGGAAATAGTCTGAAATCACCATAAATTTGTGTAATAACACGAAGTAGTATCAACAGGTGAATCAAGACAATTAGATGGTACTATCAATGATCAAAGATAATCTGTGAAAAAAAAACCCGAGCCTAATTCGTGTTTTTGGGGCCCAAAATTGGTGGAAACCATCAAAAATAGCCATTTCAATAATTGCGTATGAAAGAAACAATAAATGAACAGCCAACATTTCTGTACGTATGTCCAGTAGAATAATAAACCCATGTGACAAGGACTGCAGCGTTTTTTCTTTTAGTACGGGTTTTTCTTAATCCATATAGCAACTTTTCCCTCATCTTTTTCAGATGCTTAGAGGAAGATGATTATAAAATCATAGTGTTCTTTGTGGATACATCATGATAATTTCTCATTGCAAAGGTAAATGTTCTGCTCTATCTTCACAAATCCTGCGGTCACTTAGCGGAGAATATCTGGGTTCATTAAAAAATGAAAACTCGTTTTAGGATTACAGGTTTTCATTGTTCGTGTGCATTGAAGTTAACTAACTTGGTGGTGTTATCAATCCTTTCGTTAATTCGTTCAAGTTATTTACTTACTTGTTTCTAATTCCATCATTAGCACATTCAGTCAGTTTGGGATAGATAAAGTTGCACCCGTTTGCATGCTATAACCACCGCCGACTCAGTTTTACTGACTTAGCAATTCGTCGTGTAAGGTGACTTGCTGCAACTAATCGAATTTCCTGGTGCAGCGTGTTGTTCGAGTTCTGCAGAATTAGCTGTTCTCGATTCTTTGTTGCTATATCCGCCTCGAATTTCAGAAAATCGATCCAAGAAAAATAAGGAAGTAGGTACCTGTACTGGTTACTTGAAGAATGAAGCTAATGGTTATGCAGTAGGTACCTACTGAACCTGTTGCTCGAATGATGTCTTTCAATCAATCGAAGATAGTTTTCAGTCGAATGAAAGTAGTAGTCACACGTCGGTAATAATAGTATCGTAATAATGGTAAGCAATAGTAATAATAGTATGTATCGGATCGGTAATAGTATTACCAAATCACACATCAAGCTGGATTGATTTATGATAAACCCTCCTAAATTGTGAATTCGAAAGGTTTTTAACTGCTTAAGATAGTGCATTGCAATAAAAAAGGCGTGCAGATAGTTACAATACAGATCTGATATATAATTAACTGTCGGATCGTCCTGAATAGTATTTTTTATTGCCGTGAAAGTAGATACCGTTTCGTTCTGTCCGTTTTTGGTTTATTAATCTGTGAATAATACGTTTACGTATTCGCTCTGCAAAAAATTGTTTGAACACCCCCTCAAAAAATTTTTTTACGTTTTTCAAGGTGCGAAGATTCCAAAAATGCAACGTCCGTCCGCCTTACGCCGTATCATCCGTATCTACCTTTAACTTCGATCAAAAAAATTCGTTCTTTCGCACACCGGCTCCATTTGGGCCCTAGTTGTGCTCCGAAGCTCCGCAGCTCGATGGGAATAACCCAGGGATGTTATGGGTGAAACATTTATGCACAATTAGGTACTTTAATGTCTTTGTAAACTTCGACTTGTGAGGTACCCTTTTCCATGTTTGTTAGAGCGAGGCGACTGAACATGAAGTTGATTTTGACCAGAGAGTGGAAAATTAAGGTTCTAACGAAGTTTCAGCTTCCAAAATTCATTTTGTATGAGTCAAAAACCTGGATATTTGTCTGATATCACCGTAAATTCGTATAGTAATACAAGAAGTAGTATTAACAGGCGAATCAAGACAGTTAAACGGCACTATCAATGATCAGAGATAATTTGTCAAAAATAGGAGCCTAATATTGGATTTTTTGGGGGCCAGAATTTGTGGAAACTATCAAAAATAGCTATTTCAATTATTGCACATGAAAGAAACAATAAATGAAAGCCAACATTTCTGTAGGTATGTCCAGTAGAATAATAAACCCATGTGACACGGTCTTTGCATCGGTTTTTCTTGTTTGAAACTGGTCCCCATTGTGATTTACCACTGGTTCTGTTCGTGACGTAACTGATGATGTGGCAAAGAGGCCACCGAATGTTTGGACAATGATGCTAGCTTAGTTTTGGCACATATCCATGCTGTAACTTTGTAAACACATCTTGATAACTATGAGATGCGAAAGCTATTGGTATTCAAACTCATCGTCATCTGATGATTTTGCTTGATCTATTAGGTATTAGGCTATTCAGCCGTGTTGTACAACTCGATGTTATAATTTTTATTATTTCGTGTACTAAAAAAAGTTATATTTCATTATCCGTTTTCAGGCGTGTAGGTGACAATGGCCGAGGTAGACCCCGAAACACTCCTAGAGTGGCTTAGCATGGGGCAAGGCGAGGAACGGGACATGCAGCTGATCGCTCTTGAACAACTATGCATGCTTCTTCTCATGTCAGACAACGTTGACAGGTGTTTCGAAAAGTAAGTTATAACTTTCATTAGGTTTATTCGTTATCATACTGTTTAAGCCTAATTGTTAAACTCAACATGAATTGGTACTTCGAATCAGTAAACCTTACTTACGAATTCCTCGGCATTTTCCAGCTGTCCGCCTAGGTCATTCCTGCCTGCACTCTGCCGTATTTTTCTTGATGAATGCGCCCCTGATAATGTGCTCGAAGTAACTGCTCGAGCCATCACATACTACTTGGACGTCAGTGCGGAATGCACCAGGCGCATCGTCGCCATGGAAGGCGCAGTCAAAGCCATCTGCAACCGTCTTGTCGTCACAGAGATGTCATCCAGAACCAGCAAGGATTTGGCGGAACAATGTATCAAGGTACGTATTGAAGATGCCTCGCCTATAAATGACTTGTTGAGAGATAAATTGCTGGTCTTGTTGCTTCGCCATCCTGTTTTCTTTTCATCTTACTCCATCTTTAAGTGTTACTGTTAATCCTGCCAGTGCCATAACAAGAACGTGTTGGGCATCAGTGCTGCCTCGTTTCATCTACGGCTTACCTGCTCGATTCGTGAACAGGCCTTTCATTCCTATTTAGAGACTTGTTCATTAACAACAGAAACATGTCAGGTTTCGTATTCGTTAACTTCCATCTACACTTGAATTCAGGTCCTAGAGCTCATCTGCACAAGAGAAGCAGGTGCTGTCTTCGAAGCTGGTGGTTTGAACTGCGTGCTCTCCCTGATCTCAGAACATGGCGTCCACGTTCACAAAGACACGCTGCACTCAGCTATGACCGTCGTGTCACGTCTGTGCACGAAAATGGAGCCGGCCGACTCCAATTTGCCCTCTTGTGTTGAAGCTCTGTCATCACTGCTTACTCATGATGACCCCCACGTAGCGGATGGCGCCCTTAGATGTTTTGCTTCGCTGTCTGATAGGTGAGATTATTTCTAATTTTCTCAAGGTTTATAGTTATACAAAAACTGTTTCAGTTTTCAAGTCGTAAGTTTCCATTATTTGCAGATTCACTCGTCGTGGAGTTGATCCAGCTCCTCTTGCTGATCACGGCCTTGTTAAAGAACTTCTGTGCCGCTTATCGAATGCTGCTGGAACTGCGCCTTCGAATGTTCCGTCAGGTACATTGAGCAATACCTCTTGGCGCAATTCTAAATTATTGATTATCTTACATAAGATTAGACAGTATTACAGTAGACAGTTCAGTTGCCTCCCCAATATCATAGGTATTATTATTATCCTACATATCGGTTTTTCATTATTTTGATTGATCACAGGTGCCTCTGGTCCTGCCACCGCCCCTGTCGCTCCAGAAACGAAAACTTACGCAAGCGTCTCCACCATCATCAGTTTGCTCTCAACACTCTGCCGAGGCTCTCCTAGCATTACACATGTTAGTACCAAAGTTGATAGTAGGTCATGTCGCTTTTTTATCGGCATTGAACTCTAGTGGTGAATTTTAACATTCATATACCTTTGTTACTGACGGTGGTTTGATCACCGAAACCGGTATAACAGTGTTTTTTGAGTTTTTTCGTGTATTAGTGGAAATAGACTATTTTTTCAATAACTCCGTTTTCTTATTCATATACCTTTCTGTACTCTGTAGTAGGTATTTCATCTTATGGGTTTTCTGTTTCAGGACTTGCTTCGCTCTCCTTTACCAGATGCTATTGAAAAAGCTTTGAAAGGAGATGAAAGGTACTTACTAGAAATTACTTGGTCGTTATTTATTAGTATAACTTATTATTTCTGAAGTTCCCGTGTTGCTGGTATAAATACCACTAGAATGAACAATGACCCTTTAACTCTGCACTACAATGGTCTTTCAGATGCTGCCTGGATACGATGAGGCTTGTGGACCTGCTCCTCGTGTTGTTGTTCGAAGGGAGGAAAGCACTAACCCCTGGTGGTGGCGCAAGCTCTCATACTCTTCCCCGTCTGAGGAGGATGGATTCCGCGGGGGAGCGCTCACATCGACAGCTCATCGATTGCATCAGAAGTAAAGACACAGACGCACTTATAGATGCCATCGAAAACGGAGGTTGGTACCTACCTTCAAGAACCAATCATCATTTTTCTGTTGTATTAGGTTGTCTGCCCAATTTGCCAAACGTGAGCGGCTCGACAAATAATGTCTTGTTCTGCTTCTGAGCTGTTGGCTTGTCAGGCACTGCTTAATACCTTCTTATTGTTGATATTCATTGTTCCATAATTTAGTAGCAATGATTTTTATTTGATTTAGTAGATTTGATTTAGTCTACACTTGGGTTAGATTCAAGTATTTAAAAAAACTGTGTAAATGGTAGTTTCATGTCGTGCTGATGCACCAATGAATTCGCTTTGTTGTAATGCACACGCAAAATCACTTAGGTGTGTGCTAACCAGTCCTTGCCATGTACGGGCACGCAAAATCACTTAGGTATGTGCTAACCAGTCCTTGTCATGCACGGTCGGTTGCTGGGGAACCCCTGATAACCGACAATTGGAGCTTTAATATAACTATAATATTTATAATAATTATTAGGAAAAGACTTGAGCCGATCTAAGAACTCGCTCAAGAAATGAATAGATACGGTCTCAAAAAGAGTAAAATATCTATGTAAATGATTTAGAAAAAATTGTTTTTTTTTCCTTGCCAAAACCGCTTTAATTTTAAGTCATCCCCTTTGTAGTTCTAACGAACATCATCCGCGTCGTCGTCTTAATGAATTGTAGCTTTGAATAGTATTTTCGAGCCTTTTTCTACTTTCCCTCATTCATTTTCATCGCCAAGGTATTAATCCTCTCTTATCGTATTTAATTTTCTCTCATCTACCAGTTTACTCCCTCGTCCCTTGTCACTATGCGACATCAAAAGAACGCATTATCATTTTAATGTGGATTTAAAACGTGCTGGAAAATCAGATGCTCCAGTATGATGATTTCTGCTGTGGACAGGAGGCTATGCTCATGTGTTTACATCGGTACATCGTCTTCCTTTCTCCTTCTTTGATCTAATTTAATTACTTACATTTTTCAGGGATCGAAGTGAACTTCATGGACGACGTAGGGCAGACATTGCTGAATTGGGCCTCTGCTTTTGGTACTCAAGAGATGGTGGAGTTTCTGTGTGAGAGAGGTGCTGACGTAAATAAAGGTAAACTCTAACTTCGAATTAGAAATCTGCAAGGTTCTCTTTGTGCTGAATACCCATGTCACAGCTTGTATTCTGTGAAATAATTGCAACCGCCACACCCAACATTCATTCTAAATTGTAAATTCGTTTACTTATTGCTCAGGGCAAAGATCTTCTTCTCTGCATTACGCTGCGTGCTTTGGGCGCCCTTCTATAGCAAAAGTTCTTCTACAACATGGAGCCAATCCAGATCTAAGAGATGAGGATGGGAAAACTCCCCTGGACAAAGCAAGGGAGAGAGTCGATGTTGGCCACAGAGAAGTCCAAGCAATACTCCAGTCTCCAGGTAATGTCCTAGTGTTCTTCAGCCCATATTCGTGAAAAATTCTATCAATCTATGAAGAGATGTGTAGATACATAATAAATCTTATAATGACGCCTCTGCATTTATAGGCGAGTGGATGCTTGCAGTTGAAAATAGAGATGAAGATGATGAACCACGTGGTGATCCCGATATGGCCCCAATTTACCTTAGACGCTTACTGCCCGTCCTGTGTAATACCTTTCAAGCTACCATGCTGCCATCTGTTAGGTAAACAACAAACAGGTCGTTCAACTTTTTACCCATCTTCTTCCCATGAGAAAAGTGATAATCGAAATTCTTTGCTTTATGTTTTTAGGAAGTCTAGTTTGAATCTTATCAAGAAAATGGTTCACTATATCCATCCTTCATTGCTGGTTGAAGCGTGCAGTCCAGACTCCTCTACTTACAATCTCGGAACTATGTTGGTTGAAGTTATCGCAACAGTTTTAGATAATGAGGTGCGTTTCATACTAATAAGTGCCTACATTAGGTACCTATATCAACTACTAATTTAAGAAACGTGGTTAACATTCACATTCTGACTATTTAGGATGACGAAGATGGGCACCTGGTTGTTCTTCAAATAATCGAGGACTTGATGACAAAAGCTAGAGAGATATTCCTCGACCATTTTGCTAGATTAGGAGTTTTCTGCAAAGTAGCGCAGCTTGCTTCTGTGTCATCCTCTACCCCTGAACCTCACGCCAAGTTACCTGAGAATGTAAGCATTACAATATTAAGTTGTACTTTCTTGCTCACTTAGATTGGGCCCTTGTATTTCATCAATACCTTGATGTGATTCCCGAATCATCGTGATAATTCCTGTGTTCATCTCTGCAATTTTCTCCGTAGGATAATGATGTGAGCTCCAATGACGACGCCAAAGAAGTCCTACCCGGCAAAGCGTACCACTGGAAAGACTGGTGCATTTGTCGTGGAAGAGACTGCCTCTACATCTGGTCAGAGTCTGCTGCCCTAGAGCTGTCCAACGGCTCCAATGGTTGGTTCAGATTCATCCTCGACGGGAAATTAGCCACGATGTACTCTTCGGGAAGCCCTGAAGGAGGCACAGATTCCACAGGTATCAGAATACGTCACAACCATTTCTAAATCATTATGAGTGCAATTGCGTCATTATTGAGTGCGTGAGTGCAATTTTTCAGAAACATGTGTTGGTGTGGTTCAGTTGACCATACAATAAATCATACCCCAATAAAATGATGGTTTCGTTCAATTTTGTATTAGCATCAGTATTGGTATTCATTATTATTCAGTGTTCATTAATAGATGCGCTATACCCAGCTTTGAAATTATAATATTATTTCTGATTTTTTATTACATACAACTTTTTTGAAGTTGACATTTATTTAGGTTATTTCAGTTGATGAGTTCTGTAGTGTCCATAAATCCATCAACATAGGGAGTTTTTACGGTTTTTTAGTGTTTCATCTATTGCGTATCTCAGTCGGTTTCCAAGCCGTGGTCGTCTTCGATTTTCTGTACTATATCGACCCTTGTTATTTGGTTTGAACTATTCAAATACACTTCCCTACGTTACGTTGTCTGTATGAAATTCCCTTGAAATATAAACCCAACGTACGTTTGTGTGGCCAGCTGTGCTTCGTTGCTATCATTTTTGAGGTAAGCTGTTTGATTTTATTAAATTGTATCGCGCCTTTATCCCAATCCACAAATCGATTTGAGGTACGCAACGAAATTCATTAGGAAGTTTTTTTAATGGAGAGTTGAAACATGGTACGTTTGATTAATGTAGACTTGTCTGCTCCCTTGGTAGGGAAAGCCCGGAACAGTGAATCGCTTACCACCGAAGGTATGTAAGCACCCCGTATGATGTAAAAAAAAGCTCATCGCTTCCCCCTGGTTGATACTATCTTTTATTGCATCAAACCTTCTTTAGAAGTTTCTGGGTTAACTTGGTCCATCACCGTTTGAATGCTTTAGCAACTCAAGAGCAGAAGTCCCTACCGATTTCAGTTTAGCTAACCTATCAGGTGGACCTGACCTGTGGTGAATAGTGGTTTGTTGAGTGTGATTCCTACAGTGAGGGCCAGAACTGCTTTGCTCGCTTAGAGTTCATGAAACTCGCTAACCATTCTGAGTGAACTATCTGAATGTTTTGATGAATTTATAATGAAATTGCGAACGGGCAGTACATCCCTTTTTTTAAATTAATAATCCCCAATTACAGACACTCCCATATTCATTGAAATTTGGATGTCGATAATGTAGAATAACTGACGTTAATAAAGCTTTGTAATATTCTTCTATTGCCATCAGTATTCAGTTCTTTTTAAACAAGAAGTATAAGCGGATATAATGTAGAAGTAAACATTTTAGCGTTGTTCTAACCACATCTTGATTTTATATGTACTGTTGCTATTCTGACAGATTGTATGTTGCACAAAGAAATATAATTATTATGCACAAGTGAATGATGTAAACAATGGGGTTTTCGACGGTCAAGGGATCTTGAATTTTTTTGTTCCGAATCATCAGGCCACATTTTGTCCTTGAGCTTTTCAATCATGCAAGACAAACGCTCACAAATTAGTACATGCAAGGCTGTAAAATAGAGGCTTATAGTTTTAGCTCTAGTGGTCCTCTAGCACTAGTTGAACAATGCATTGAACTAAGTACATGCATCACCTTCGCACATTTCTCTCTGTTCAGTAAATTTCCCATAATAAATGCGGTATCGACACTGGTATTCGTTAAAAGTGAAGAGTGTTATGTGGTGCAGGTATTCCTTGAGAAATCTCATGCTACGTACTGAGTAAAAGATGTTGCTTTCATATCTCATTTAAAGCCATTGCGGTGCTTTTTTTAAACGATCAGAAATTTATTTTGCTGTCTCAAACAAAGATATCGCTTACATCCTAACGCTATCGTTTCTCCTTACGTAGGTAATCGAGCATTTTCTGTTCCCATTTACTCAACCCGAAGTGTTATTCTGTATTTTGTTAATGATTAAGTTTGCAATAGCTTACACACCTGAATAGCATTTTTTATTGAACATTTACATCCTTAGTAATTAGACCAAACAAACATTCCCCTCACAGAGTCTTAATTTTCTTCATGCAGTTATGATCCGAGGAAGGTTAGTTTCGAGATTTACTTGAGGTGACTACGATGCTCTTGATTTCTTATCAGACATTATTTATTTTTACGAATGTTATCAGTCGTACCAATACCAGTCGTACAAATCTTACGAGATTTTCGGTGTTCTCCCAAAAATATAATGAAATCTCACATCGAGGTAGGTACGTAGCTCAAATGCAATAAGTTGCTCAAATTTATTCATTTTGCCTCAGTGCCATCCACTCCGAAACTCCAGTATTTCCGCACTTCATAGACTTCACTTTTCCTGGGATTTCCATTTCACGTTGATATTATTTATTACGTGTATCAGTGAGCATACACTGTACGACTTGCTATTTCCCTAGCGTCAGCACTTCACTCTTAACAAGTTTTCACTGTATTTCCTCTGTCTGTAACGTTTTATATGTTTTTCATAGCGACACCCGTTGACTTTTTCTTCTTGTTTTTTGTGAAAATCTATTTGGGTTTCCTTTTTCTTTTTGTTTCTTGCTGCTTAAATGATGGGACATAGGAAGTATGCCTGTATGTACAGAAAATAGGGGTGAGTTCCTTGAAAAGCTCCAGAGAGCGAGGTCGCAAGTGAAGCCGAACGCTCATAGCAACCCAATCCTATCTCGACCAGGACCAACGAGCATAGTTGTTGGAAATTGGTCACTCTCATCACACAAAGAGTCCCAGCTGCACATCCACAATTCAGAAGGACAGCAGGTAAGCATTCACTTGAACGTATGTAGAAATTAATTCAATTCTGTCTAGTGGTGGGGCCGGGGTGTCCAAGCAGGCTCGAGTGTATTATCTTCATATCCCTGTCTGGCATAAAAGTTCGTGGCGACTCTTGTCTCGGGCGAGCACCAAAAGCTTGTATGTGCTTACCTGACAGGCCATTAGCTATTCACTTCTGATAAAATCATGTGGCGCCTACAGGGACCAAGGTTGAAACAGCAGTACAGTGTCTTAGTAAAAGGTCCCCAGGATATGTCCACCGTGGCTAAATCCAGGTTTATATAAAATAAAATTCAATTTAATGGCCAGCACTAACGGAATTGGTTTCGTGCTTTACTTCAATCGTACGATCCAGTTTCCATGTGAATGTGAAGTCGTTAACTAACTGATTTCCAACGAAATTCAGATGCCTTCAAAATTCGGAAGGTGGTACGGTCTTCTCAAAAATCATCCTGGGTATTGTCGTGGCAGATACATTCAGTCCCAGTATCTAGATTTTATACCTACCAAGTTGTTTTTCAGAGCTCCATGTTGAACTAAACGCAGTCAATTTCTGTTGGCTGAGTAAATCTCGATTTCATCACATCAATCCCTACTTCAAGTCCTCCTCTCAGCCAAATGGAATAGCCATTGCCAGATATGGAGCTGAGTGTGTCAGGCTATGCTCTACTGACCTCAGGCTAAATAAGCAGACTCCATCCACTGGTGTCGGTGCCGCACTGCAGTCAGGGTCCTTGGAAAGCGAATAATGAAATTGGATGGAGTCAGATGAACCCTCCTTCATGATCAAAGTTCTTGTGTCACCAGAATAGCCTCCACTAACTTGGCATCTTCGGCATGTGTGTGTCGATATTGAGTTAACTCATACTCAGTCTCAATGACGTTTCAATTTCCAACGTAGTTTTGATAATCTCATGCAAAGGCAATGGAAAATGCATCCCACTTGCCAGAATTGCCCATGTCGTGGATTTTAACAGATGTTTTCAATACATATGCGTTTGGAATTGACAACTGTAATTAAATAATTCTTGATCAATACTGTATAACCAATTATTACGTCATCATTCCCCTTACAGCAAGCTACAATACTGAGGGAAGATTTAGCAGGATTTGTTTTCGAGTCTAACCGTGGTACAAAACACTCTTTCACCGCTGAAACTTCGCTGGGAGCTGAATTCGCGTCCGGATGGTCTGGGAAGAGAGGAAAACGCCTTAGGTCCAAAATCGAAGCCCTTCGTCACAAGGTACTCTATTTCCCTCGGTGTGCAAAAACGTACTCAACATCATTATACAGCCTTTACCCAGAGCTCTCCTTATTACTCTATTCTCATCTAAAATAACATTTCATACGAATGGTTAATGTAATTATTTATTTGTCCACTTCAGGTCAAAACGCAAGCACAAGAAATCTACGATAAGTATTTCAGAGCCGCACAAGCTCAGCCTCGAAGCGTCGTTGCGAAATTGGGCGCTATCGTTGCACAACTCGAAAGGGCCGTCGAGAAACAGGTGAGCTTGTCATTTTCTAGGGTGGGACTGCGAATACTACACCCTGAATCTTATTATATTGGGTATATCTTATTACGGGATTTTTATCCCAAATTTGAGTTTATAGTATTATGTGATCCTGGTAATTACAGATGTGGTCAAGGAGCTCACATCATGATCCCAATTTGGCAGAAGCCATTTCTAGTCTGAGTGAAGTACTGGATCAACAAGTGTCGGCCTACGAAGTTCAGAGCAGCGGTCTAGTTCAGGCCCTTCTCTCCTTGTTCAACAACTACAAATATACTGCAAATCTTTTCATGGTAAGTTTATGTTCAATAGTTTGGCATCAATCGAATGTTGATTTTTCTTTCCTTTTATCTCCTCATTATTTATTTTTGTTGTTATTGTTTTTATTTATTCATTGTTATTATGGTTTTGTTTGTTGTAATTTCCTGCTAATTTTTTTTTTTTTTAACTTTTCAGCATAGGGGACAAGATGTCGGAAACCACAAGGCTGCTGTGATTTTAGTTCATAAGTTAGTGGCTGTACTCGAGTCAATTGAAAAACTTCCGATTTATCAATATGAGTCGCCCGGCGCATGTTTTGGACTTCAGGTACAATTTTTTACAAGCTCTTGAATGTTTTTCACCTTGAAGGTTTCCGCAAACGTTCATTCCTGTTGTTACAATCTTCTGTGAAGATTCTTCTTCTATGAATTACAATCTTGTGGATTGAGTTACAATCTTCTGTGAATACTTTCAGATATTAACACGAAGATTGAGGTTCAGACTTGAAAGATTCCCTGGAGACAGCAGTCTGATTGATAGGACTGGGCGCAGTTTGAAAATGGAACCACTGGCCACGGTGACGCAACTAAACAATTACCTTCTCAAAATGGTGGCAAAACAATGGTACGACTATGATAGGTCGACCTTTTCATTCGTCAGGGCTCTGAAGGAGCCAAACGTCAAGCTCTCTTTCCGGCAGCAACATGATTTTGATGAAAACGGCCTGATCTATTGGATCGGCTCCAATGCCAAGTACGTTGAACCAAATTCAGTTACTTTCTCCCAAATTCTTAGTATGTTTTAGGCTCTGTGCATCTCAACGGTTTCTCTTTATGTCCTATGGTATAATTTCAGGACTGCTGAGTGGGTCAACCCAGCACAATACGGTCTGGTAGTTGTGACTTCATCAGACGGGCGCAACTTGCCTTACGGCCGATTGGAAGACATCCTCAGTAGAGACATATCAGCTTTGAACTGTCACACTAACGACGATAAGCGAGCGTGGTTCAGTATTGATTTGGGTGTTTGGATCATCCCATCTTGTTACACCCTTCGCCATGCCAGAGGTTATGGAAGATCGGCTCTTAGAAGCTGGCTATTCCAGGTACAACACTTAAGACTCCGTTTGCCAAATTTATCCCAAGTTGTTAAAAGTTGGTTCTCAGGATGAGAACAATTAAGCTATGTGTACCTTGCTGAAGTGGGATTACCACTAAGGGGTTTCAAGACTTGTTGGGAACAAATATTTACTATTCCAAAAACCAGTGTTCTCGTATTTTACGTGTTGCTTGCTTGTTTCCACAAACCGCATTATTTGTTACAGGGATCAAAAGACGGTATCAATTGGATCACTCTGTACACCCACGTCGATGATTGTTCTCTGAACGATCCCGGTAGCTGCGCAAGTTGGCCCCTCGAAGGTAACAATGAAGAACCTATCCGACACGTTCGCGTCCAACAAACTGGAAAGAACGCATCTGGTCAAACCCATTATTTGTCACTCTCTGGTTTTGAGATCTACGGAACAGTTCTCGGCGTTTGTGACGACCTTGGTGAGTCTGTTTGTCGCTGTTCATGTATTATATGGATGGTTCGTTTTATATTAACTGTTAGTAAACGTTTTCATGACCGTTGCAGGCAAAGTGGCGAAGGAAGCAGAAGCCAGTTTGAGAAAACAAAGGAGGTTGCTGAAAACGCAAGTAGTTAAACAGATGGTCGTTGGTGCGAGAGTTGTTAGAGGAATCGATTGGAAGTGGAGGGACCAGGATGGCTCACCCCCTGGTGAAGGAACGATTACTACAGAACTCCATAATGGTGTGATCTTGTTCTTTAATAATTATTGTTGTCAAACAATATGGATGGGTTGGATTTGATTGTTGTATCAAATAAACTTGATATAATTGACTTATCAACGCATTTTACAGGCTGGATTGATGTTACTTGGGACCATGGTGGCACCAACTCATACCGTATGGGAGCAGAGGGCAAATTTGATTTGAAACTTGCGTCTGATGCTGAAACCAGTACCAACAAACCTACGTCGCCTTCAGGTACTTATAATCACGCTTGGAAAGTTGTTTTATTATGTTTTTATGTTCCATTTATTAGATCATTAGACGGTCGGTCGGAAAACAATTATACCAAAACGTTGAAATTTGTAGGTAAGTCTAGAACAAATGCCGAAGGTGTTGCTCTCAGCAAATCCAGCTCTACCCCCAGCCTGGCTGACAAGGAGGAAGGGCAGGCTAAAGTTTCGGTAGCCAGTACGGATCAGGCCACTTCTGCTGACAATCTCGCCGCTAAAGTAAGTGTTAGGTTCTTAAATTATTCAGCTGTGTCGTTTATTGTACTTGAAATAGTGAGAAATACCAACTGTTATTGATGTGCAGCAGGCGGCAGCAGCTCTTACTGAAAGCGTGTTGTCAATGTCAATGGCACGAGCTGGGGCATTGGTTTCTGGAGAACTTGCAACTTCAGATCTGGCAACTATCGTAGAAACCCTACCGACTCCAGGTAAGATTGTCAAATATAAACTCTTTGTTATAATTTATAATTATTGACGCTGAATGTGTTAATGAATGATCTCCTTCATTACATGTTTAATTTCAGAAAATGAGAGGTCTCATTGTAATATGAAGCGAACCGGAGACAAATCCAGTTCAATCCAAATACAGAATAACACGTCTGTTCCATCTCATATCAGCAAATTCTTCCAACCTGCCAAAATGAACAAAGTACGTTGCGTCCGGGCCCCCATTTCAGTTAGTAGCTCTTTTCATTTATTAGATCTTCTATTTTTCATTATTTTTGCTATTATTCCCAATGTTTAATGTAATTTCCTTATTTAAATCAACATGCCATTTACAGTTGAGCAACTTCTGTGAGGAGGGTGCTGAGAAGGGGTCTGACATCTTCAGAAATAACACCAATAGTTTCCTGTCAGGTGATTTGCTGCCATCTTCAGTTCTTGTTGGGTCATCGACACCAGGTGATGAGTTATTGTAAACATTTATGTCTGCTATATCGTTTTATACCTATCGTTTGTTGCTTATTTGACCGATAGGAGTTGTTTTGCTCGGTTTCAGTTACCAGCAAGAAGGAAAAATCGGAAAACAAAGATAAATCCAACCCTATGAGCATTTCCGTGCCAAACCTTACATGCACTGCCAACAATACATCCCATGAACAAGGTAATACTCAAGATCGAATTACAAAGGAACACTTATGAAGTTCTTTTATTGAATATTAAGGGTTAGTTCTGGTAGTAGTAGATGTACAAGAACATACATTCTAGACTCTATTAATTGTACCTACTTATTGGCTGTGTCAGATGTCCAAACTGTGCAGGTTATGTTCTTCACTCGGGTCTTAGCTAACATTCTTGCCATAGCTTCCCTAAAATATTTCTTCATAAAGGTTTAATGTTCGGTTGTTCCAGGTATTGGCAATGGGTTGTTGGAGAGCTTCTCTCAGATGACACGACGAAGAACTAACGCGGGTAACACTGTCTCGAACAACGCGGCAAATTCCAAATCCAACACCGCCACCACACTTTTCCCCAGAGGTCAAAGCTCTGTGAGCAGCCTCGTTCGTCTTGCTCTGTCTTCAAACTTTCCAGGTATCTTTCTAACCTAGTGTGTGAAATCCCATTCCTTTTTTATTGAATGAGACGTTGACGTTTTTCTTTATAATGAACCCCCTTTGCAGAAGAAATGCCAGTCACAAGAGTGGCAAGGATTGTCTCTTTGGAAAAAAGTCTGATTCTTGGGTCTTGGTGGGGTTGACTATTTTGAAAAGTTCTAGTGTGTTTCGGTTGGGATAGAAACTTCAACATGGAATTACTACATCCCGTAAATTCGTTTTTAAACTATTACGTTATGCTTGGATTAGAGGAAGCTAAAATAAGGTTTGCCACTGAAAGCTATATTGAACATACATAATATCAGTCGTATCTGCGAATCTATGTTCTTACTGTTTTCCTCTTCAGTTAATGTAAAATAATAGGATGTAATTCCGTACTTGAACTTGGCAACATACTAGGTCTGCTCCTATCTGGCTTGGTCGAATAAAATTGATTAATAGCTTATCCAAAATAGTACACTACTTATATACTATGAGCCCTCCATCACGGAGGTTTTAAATAACTCAGGGTTTTAAACGTTAGCCAAAATGTGTAGGGTCCAAGTCTGTTTTGTTGTTTGAAGGTGATCCGATTTTTGCTTGAAATATTGTATTGATGTAAGCCTTTTTAATCTAGTCGATTTCTGTATTGAACATTGTCTTTCTATCTTTTCTACACTTCTAACTTTCTTAAATAGTCCGTATAGTTTTATGCAAAACCATTTATGTTATTAGGAGTCATGTCCTCTTAACAACTTCAGTTTGTCCAGTTTTGCCAACATTATAAGAAATGAGACTGTTGACGTAATTTTTGTTGGGAGCTGTATAGTTTGGAGTAAAGCTGCTCAATCTGTTTGATTTTATTACATAATACTATTTATTGTCTAATATTGTCTTCCTCGGTTCATGTCTGCACAAGAACGGATGACTGTAAATCTTTTTCTTTCATATTTTTTGTATTAGTTATGACGTGACAGAACTAACGAAATCAACTGAATTTAGGTGTATGTTTAGGAGGTTTGTTAAGCACAGCTCAAAGTTACCCGTCGCTCACTTCTGGTGGGGGTGGAGGAGCTCCAGCAGGCACTGGCGGCCCTCAATGTCAAGCTCTCACTATGAGCCTCACGTCTACTTCGAGTGACAGCGAACAGGTTAGCCTAGAGGTGAGTTCTTGGAGAAGCAAAAGCAACTATCATTTATCAGCTATAGTATCAGCTCCAATGTTGCTGTGAACTGGATACATCGGCAGAAGTTTCTGAATCCAGAGTTATCCCTCTTATCCATTCACAGTTTGCTCACCTAGCTTGCCTATAAGCAGGTATTGAGTCGATCAGTATTGCGTCCCGTTAGTCTCACCTGTTGAGATTTTCATTAATTATTTGGGTAACCAAGAACGCCAAGTTTACCAAATATTCCAGAATTTCAATGTTTCAGTATAAAACGTCTTTTTTACGAACCACGTTATCTTGATTTACTAAATCTCACTTTGCAGCTTTAGGTACCTCTACACAAGGTACATCTATAGGTTATGGGCGTGCACTGCTGAACCTGTAAGGGTGAATAGTAAATTTATTTCGAGTTTCGTGAAGGAAAGATGGACATTTCGAAGTCGGTAAGAATTGGACTCTTAGGTGGCAAGACCAATTGGCCAACTTGGCAATATAAAGTGACCATTCTGCTCAGGAGCATTCCCCGTTTGTTAGATTTGGTGCATGGTCGGTTTACGAGACCAGAGGATCCTGGAGCAGTTGATGATGAGTCGTCGAAGAAGTATAGGCAGGATTTAGAGTCGTATGAGCTGACTGACTGCAATACCTTATTAGCGCTAACTACCAACATGACTGAGGAGACCCTGCAAAAAGTGATGCGTTTCTCAGGCGCTCGGGATGTTTGGGACGAGCTGCATCGTTTGTTTGATGGTGTATCATAGGATAAGGCATACGATCACTGCATGACCTTCTTCACCTATCAGAAAGAGACAACTGATGACATAGCGACTCACATGAGCAAGCTGAAAACCTGTGGAATGGCCTGAAACTTGAAGTAGCTAAAGATGCTGGTGATGGCTATGTACTTCCTGATTTGTAAAATCCTTGCTATTCTTCCAGAGGACTATTTTTCGTTCAAGAGTAGCTGGATGTTAGTAGCCAAAGCTGAGAGGAACATAGAAACCTCACGAGTCAGTTGTGCGCTTTTGAGAGAGCTCTGGCGAATGGCTCACTTGTCACAATCTGGTCACTTGAAACAAAATTACTATCTAGGCTCTCGAGAAAAGATTCGGAAAAGTGTTTATGTCCTAAATCCATGGTTACTGTTGACTGTCAAATATCTTAATTGTTTAATCAATATGTTGATTATCAAATCTCTTACTGTGTAACCATATTAGATAGGTGCATTACAACCCCTTATATTTACTACCAAATCGCTTATTCAAGTTCGCGGCTTTGCAGGACTTCCTTGAGAGCTGCAGGGCTCCAACTCTCCTGGCAGAGCTCGACGACGACGAGATTCCCGATGAAGAGGAGAACGACGACGACGAGAATGAAGACGATGATGACTTCACGGAGGTCATGGTCAGCACCAACTTGTTATCATTCATGGTAACCTTTTTCCTTATTTATAAAACCAATCCGGGGAAAACTGTGAGAAAATTGCCCTAACAGAATTGTTTCCGGTGTGTTGTGGGACCACATAATCCTACTTCCTTTCCAAGTACCTTTGGACTTGTAACATGTACTCGTACTTCGGGTAATTATTTCTTAATTCCTGAGTGAGCCCAGCGTGGAAAATAGCTAATCTCAATAAATAACGTTTAAAACGATTGTATCAGTTTCCTTCTGTTTTTCACCTCAAAGCGCAGTCACTTCTTGTAATTTACAGTAAATAAAGGTAAATGAAGACAACGTTGTTTTCCACAATGGGATGGTTTGAATGTTGTAGTGGCTGATGATTACTGCTGCCTGTTTCACCTTCATTACTGCTATCACATCAATCACATTGCCTTCGCTGGGCTTCTATTATATATGTGTGGTCATAACTAGTTTAGCATTCTCTCTCAATCCCCCTACTAGCTAACATTCATATGGTGTTCACCTCTGTTATGGTCTTGGCTGTTTTATTGGTTTCTCTTTCCACACGCACATACTCCGTTTTACGCGGTCTTTATTACTTACTGCAAGTTGTGTGACTCAGTGTGGAAAATGAATGCACAGCAAGTATCACCGCTCAGAATCACTTGGTCGAAACAACTATCTCACGTGCCCACGTTTATGTTCATTTTTTCACTCACGTACTTCCCTCTTCATTCTAAATAATAAAGTTTTAGCTCTATGAAATGTAAACTGAAGCTTTCTAGATTATAGAAGTTGGAACAGCACAATCTTTCTCCGTTTTTGAGCTAAATTACTTGCTGTTCAAACACCGTGACAAACAAAATAGCTGCAAATTATTACACAACGGTTCATTTTTTTTTTTAAATTTTTTCTCCTTGTTCTGTTCACCTATTTGGACGATTTGTTTGGCCGTGAACCTATCAAAGCTATCAAAAAATAGGTAAAAGAGTACCTATCAGCAAAATCCAAAACGTACATCTTTCTTCAAATGAAATCTCTGAAATATTATGCATACCGTATGATTCACCCTCATGTTGATAAAGCTTTTCAAAAATTACTTCAGGACCTTATTGTGAACGAACGGCTGGACGTACAATGCTCCAGGTGGCCTCAAAAAATTCGGGATCAGTTTGAAAACATCATTAAAACCATTCCCTTCTATTAAAAGTTTTCGAGCTATGGCGTTTTGGAAATGCTAACCCTCATTTTCACTCCTTGGAGGTTACTGATAGTCCCGAGCTTTAAGGACAGAGACCCCAATGGGACCTACAAACCAGATTTCATTCAACTGCCACTTTCGAGGGAGGGGCAGAAATTGTGTCATTCCATTTTCAGATTCTACATACTTACCTTGAAACGCAAACCATCAGATTTCATCAAAATGTTTTCATGCTTGATTCCAGAGGTTCATCATTGAAAATATTAAACCTAAAGTACCTACCTGGTAGATTTATTCTACCCCTTTGTTGTCCAGCAATGGTCCGGGAACTGTACAGATCGTGTGTATTATGTAATTATGAACGAAACTAGCTTCAAGCGATGGACCTGCGACGCCATTGAGTTGGACCATTTTGGTTAAACCAAATCCTGTGATGGTTGGTGTCTTTTATTAACACTTCAGTTTTGGTTTCGACGGGAACCCCATCGTAGTTCACTCGTGTGACTACCTGTATGCTAAGCTTGGGATGTACGAGGACAAAATAATGAACGAGGAAATCTCCTCAGGCGTTGAGTATATATCTATCGTGGAGGGATGTTGCCTGTTGTTGCAACCAACGAACCACTGTGGCCTATTGGTGATTTTAAGCACCCACTGCAAGGAAGTCCACATTGCACATTTTGACCGTAGATCTTGGGATTACTGCAGATTTATCTGTAAATCTACGGATTTCTTCAAGCGCCATCGTTGACATTCCAAGTCAACCAAAGACGACACGGCATGTATGGCTCGGAATGTGCATCAGCGATAAAAGGATGCGAAGTATCCCCCGAACTTCATCTCATCATCATTTATATACACAAAAGTCCTCAGCAACTACCCATTGCTTTGCTACCCTAACATGGCAACTGTTGAGCGACAATGGGCCCCAGTTCACGGGTTTCGAGTTCCGGGGGTTCTGCGCGGACAATAACGTTGTCCACATTACATCATCGCCTTATCACCCAAAGACAAACGGGTTAGCCGAACGGGAGGTTAGGACGTTCAAGCAACGGATGAAAGCCTTGAGTGGCATCATAGATTTCGATCTACGGGTGCAGACATTCCTGTTCTTGTACAGAACCACCCCACAGAAAACCACGGGGCGATCGCCAGCCGAGCTGTTTTATGGGCGCCCGATCAACACCAGGCTCGATTTGCTCAAACCCAGTGTGGAGTCGACAGTGGATATCGGCCTGGTGAAACAGAAAATCTACCATGATCGGGCAGCACGGGAGCGGGCGTTTGGCGTGGGGGACAGGGTCTGGGTGCAGAAGCCAAGGGACGCAGGGCAAGTGCCAGGCCTCATACGCAGAAGAGCGGGACTCTGGTCATATGAAGTCGAAGTCAGAGGAGAGGTGAAGAGGAAGCACGCAGACCAGTTGCGTAAGCGTTGGGCCTAAACAGCTGCTGCAGTGAGGAGGGGGAGAAATGTGGCGACTCCATCCAAGAGACTGCGTAGCTATTACACAACCTAGCAACAAGATGTTAGGATTCGTTTTGGATTTAATAAAAATCACTTCTAATGTTCACGTACGACGAGTAGTTTCTTTCGTAGTGTAATTTCAAGCTGCTACACTAGCATTCTCCCTTGATTGACCAGAGAAGTACCCAGAGTCGAAACCTCCACGCTTGACGCCAGGTTTTGTTCATGCTCGTTCAGATTGCTGTTTTGTATGACCTATGACATAGGTAGATACCTACTTATGATCTGGTAAGTGGTCTGTACATGAAACAAAACACCATGTAAAGATAATTTTGTTTTAAAGACAAGCTGTGAATTATGGTGCATTTTTTGGCTTCAGAATTTATGGGGTTTGTTTGTTATCCTTTTGAAATTTGCGTATTGTGGAAAACAAGATTTAGATATTTGCGTCTTCCTATTCTTCTTTGCTTTTTTTCTAGTTTGCAAAATGGTGTATGTCGCATTTAATCTTAAGTTCTTTATTTTCTGTGTACGGTGGCTTTGCAAGATGAATTTTGATGCTGACCTGTTTTATGTTTTTACGGTACAGGATGAAGAAGGTTACGATGGCAGAAACCTCAGCAGCAACACGACCAAAAAGAGGAGTTGGGACGACGAGTTCGTGCTGAAAGGTCAGTTCTCAGCTCTCATCCCGGCCTTCGACCCGCGCCCTGGCCGTGTGAACGTCAACCAAACCACAGATCTTGAAGTCCCGCCTCCCGGAACGGAACAAGCAGAGACCAACACATCGCTTATCGAAAGCCCCCGTCACCCCAAGCTCCAACTCTTCATCAAAGGACCAAACATCCCCGGAGTAAGTTCTCCTGGTATTGTTATAGATGATGGGTGTTTGGTTTGAGTATTTTATTCTTTCACTCAATCGTAGCGCCCGGGGCTCTGGGAACCAAAGAAAGACTCCCGTTTGGTTTAAACACTGAAGGAAGCCTCTCGTAGGAAAAGTGAAAGGAAGGCTTCCGGGATGGAAAAAGCTCAAATCCGAAACGATCATCCCGGGAACTTCTGAATCGTAAATTTTCGCGAAAGGTGAACACTTGAATTTTGATTTCGGGACCACCACCACCGTTTTACCCTACCTGTTAACTAACTCTTTGTGGAATAAAAACTTGAAGAAATAAAAATAACTTTGCAGCCTTTCTGGCTTCCATTTTCAACCTGGGCAGCCGACAAGCTTACGAATCGTACAAACAGCTGGCACTAAACCTGTGGATAACAGATTGGCGAGAATGGTCGTACCAGAGCCTTTTCACGACCATGGTGACATTCTAGTGGAGCCTTCCTCCGGCTCCCGTCACAACACGTGGATCTTGTCGGGAGTCCTTTTGATATTCCCGCGGGGCTCAACCTTCCACTAACAGAGGAATTCTGTGAAGTAGGTTATTTACCTTTGTTATACCTTCATTTGGGTGCCGAGGGTGGAAAATCCTATTTTGAGGTACAATGTTACAATTAGCTACAATCCAGGTTATTCCAGTGAACTATTCTCACAATCCCTTGTGTGGCCTCAAAAACAAAATAACGAGTTGATTAGTCAGGTGATGAGGAACTGTGTTTGTTCGATGAAATGTGTCAATCTAGACAACTACTGTCACGTAGACTCCCGACATATCCACGTGATATGGAACGTTTTTTGAAAAGACGGCACTGCTGGCACCATGTTTCCCTTATTTTAGTTTCCTTTAAAAACTCAACCTTGAGTAGCTTTTGGATGTGGATGTAGCTAATACTCACCTACATATTTATATGTGTGGAAAACGAAGATGCATATTATATTTTACCATATCCGTGAGATGTGATCATGAAAATACTTGTTGTGTAATACTTGTATACTTGTATCTTGTGATCATGAAATCCCGAAGATACTTGTAGATTTTGTTTACAAGGAACAGTTTGTAAATGGTTTTGTTTTACAGATACAGGATGTGGAGGTGGAACTCAGCGACCCCGACTGGACAATTTTCCATGCAGTTCAAGAGCTCATGCAGCAAACGGACATCGGCTCCCGCCAGGATAAGATGAGACGGATATGGGAACCCACGTATACGTAAGTTGCTGTGCAATTTGGTCCTTCGATTTTGTTTAAGCTCTCGGTAAATGAACTCTGCTTACGCAGTACGTGGTCATTGATGAAACACAGTTTCTGGTGCATGTACTTATTACTTGTGGGTTACATGAACTGTCAAACGTCAGATTTCGTCAAATACAAATTTGGAATTTTTGTTACATACACCTACAGGGTTTTGTTACATATACATACACAGTTACTTATATACAATATACAGGGTGTCCACGAGACCTCCCCTTTATTTTCCTTAGGAAAAGAGAAAATAATTTCGGATTTTTTTTTCCCTGTAGATCTCAAATTCAAAATCGAAGTTCCATGAAAATGGTTGAAATATTGGCACCAACTTAGAAAAAAAGCAGGAAGCCCCATTTTTATGTTGCAGATTCGAATTTTGCATGAAGAAATGACCCGTCACTCAAATTTTTGAGTGTGTGAAATCTTCGAATAACGTGAAATACCATGCTTTTTTAATGTATTCAGTTACTACATGTGAACCATGATTTTGATTTATCTTCTTGTGCTGAAAAGCGTCAGTTTTCCTATTCACGATCATTATCAAGACGGATGGACCAAAACATTAAAAACGCTGCAAATCCCTGCACAACGGTTTATTATTTTGTATAGAATACCCTTGTGTTACAGATCACAGCTCTATGTATAGATAACCCGTCTATATAATATGATATGTACTATTCTATACATATTATGTAGATCGCAGACCCTCCGTAGGTTAGTACCTAACCCCGTACTCGTTACTAGGTACCTACCTAAATCACGAGTTGAATGTTGCTAAAATAGTTCTGCCGATGACAAACAGTACCTAACAAAAAGAAACACACATAATGAAGTTCTGAAAAGAAATTGTTGATGAGGAGTGAAAAAAGTTGCAAAAGTACCTACCAACAAACTCCAGCCCCTTCTACGTAGATGGTATAATGAACCGTTGTGTAATAATTTACCGTTGAGTAATGATTTACCGTAGTAATAATTTACCCATCAATAATACTTCAACGTTTGTTCAAGTTTCACTACCTACCAACAAACTCCAAAAGAGCCATCATTTTCCAAATTAAATAATATCACAGAACAACCAACTCGACTTCATACTCCGCCAATATAATCAGGTGATCCCTACCAATGATTGGCCGTATTCACAAATTCCTATTGTGGGCGCGTCTCTGGTTACGAGATTTGGTTTGAATTGTATACAATTTCATTCACACTGGAGTCGAAAATGCCTGTCGGTGCAAACTTCGGGGCCTTACTGTGAACGAACGGCTGGACGTACGATGCTCCGGATGGTCTTAAAAAACTCGCAAGTTCAAGAACTATTTAAAACCGTAAAAATATTTACGTAAAAAAATTGTATAGGCGTTTTGAAAATTTCAACCCCTATTTTGAACCCCTTAGAGATGACTCACAGTAACGTCGAGCTTCGAGGACCAACTAGACGCCGAACGGAACCTATAACCCGAATTTCATCAATTTTTTTTCATGGTAACTAAGAAAAGTGGCCCGTACGGCGTACGGCGTACGGCGGACAGACAGAAATATTTTTATTGCAGTTTTGGATTCTACATACCTTGAAACGTAAACCATCAAATTTTGAGGGGGGGTAAGAATTTTTTTTTTCATGCTCGATTCCAATGGTTCATTATTGAAAATAATAAACCAAAATATGAAATTTTCACGCTTTTCCCTCCCATTTGTTATATGGAAACTGCATTTTTATGGCAGATACGGATTCTACATGAAATATCTTGAAGAAATGACCCGTCACTCAAATGTTTTTCTGTACTTATATTTTCCCTTTATATGACCATATTTCACATTCCAAAAAAATTGCCCAGATTGTGACGGAAAGTTGCTAATAATATGGAACATGTGTCTGACCTTAATTTGGAGGCTACTGTTGATGTTTGAGGCAGGCTGTGTTATTTGGCAATGCATTATACCTATTTTTTGTTCAAACTTTACTTTATCTGACAGGATTATTTACCGAGAAGTTGGAGAGGAAAATATCAATGAGAAAGAGAGTGGAGAAATGACACCTACAGCAACTTTGTATAAGCGAAGCTCCTGGTTGAGCCCTTGTTCTCCGTGCACCCCGACTCCAACGCCTACTCACACTTCCTCGTCTTGCTCTGTCGAACAAGTTCTGGACCTCCTGAAACACCTTTATGGTCTCATACAAAACAGGGAGGATCTTCATCTGCACGGTGAGTTTACTTGAAAGTTTGGTACAATTTCCGCCGAATCAAATGTATCGACAGATCGTCTTGTGAATTGAACACAGGAGGTTTGAATGTATCATTTTTTTCCCCTCCAGAGGATAACAATGATAAGGTTATGAGCATGACAAGAGAAGACATGCTGAGTAAGAAGCTGACCAACAAGCTCCTCCAACAACTCCAGGATCCTCTGGTTCTCAGTGCTGGAGCCCTGCCGCCTTGGTGTGAACACCTAACTCAGGAGTTCCCATTCCTTTTCCCGTTCGAGACTCGCCATCTGTACTTTACCTGTACTGCTTTCGGACCTTCGAGGTGAGGCGTTACCTTGGAAATTCATTCTTAATGTGCTTTCTGGCAAATACCTGCCCATTTTTAGCTGGCCATAGCCATCCGTTGTCTAATTATATGTCTTGAAAACAGATTTTTCCATCAGCCCTCAATACTGACTGATCAAGTTCGACATCTTGGATCTTATGATGTCAAGCCCCAAGTTATCTGTATTTACTGTATGTCGTCTGCACCTGTGGCGTAATTGGGTATAGGCTGATAGGGCCCGGATATAGAAGAAAGAAAAACGCTGCAAAGTCCTTGTCGCATGGGTTTATTATTCCATTGGGCATACCTACAGAAATGTTGGCTGTTCATTTATTGTTTCATTCATGAGAAATAATTGAAATAGCCATTTCTGCTGGTTTCCACCAAGTTTGTCCCCCAAAACGCGAATTAGGTATGCTCCTTTTTTTTCCAAATTATCTTTGATCATTGGTAGTGCCATTTAATCGTCTTGATCCACGTGTTGACACTTTTTCTAGTGTAATTATACAAATTGATGGTGATTTCAGACGATTTTCCAGGTTTTTGACTCATAAAAAAAAAATCAATTTTGGGAGCTGAACATTGGGTGGAACCTCAGTTTTCCACTCTGATCAAAATTGATCAAAATTGACTTCATATTCGGTGTCCCCAAAAACATGGAAAACGATACCTCAAAAGCTCATGTTACTAAAACACAAAAAGTACCTATTTTTGTATCTGTTTGTATGTGTATAACACCCCTGGGTATATTCCGATCGGGCTGCAAAGTTTCGGGACAACTAGGGCCCAAATGGAGCATGTATGCAAAAGAACGAATTTTTTAGACCGAAAATGAAGCCGGTATGCGTGATACGGCGTACGGACATTGCATTTTTGGAATCTGCGCACCTTGAAACGGAAAAGAAAAATTTTTGAGGGGTTATTAAAATGTTCTGCTGAGCGAATACATAGGTTCACAGAATAATAGACCAAAAGGGAAATCTCCCTCCACACCACAGTTGTTAGCTACACTACTGATTCTGCACAAGTGGCAATCACCCTGTAATATTTATCACGACCTTTCTCGCCTATATCTGTTTTTGTAGTATTTTTAAGGTAGGAACCAATCGTTCCGATATGCAACTCATATTTAGTTGATAACGTGATTGATTGATACAACTCATGGTTGTGTATTTCTCGCCTCTAGTGATACATTCGTTTTAGTTTTTTGTAGTTTTTAACGTGTTTCGAGATTTTATTACCTACACACCTTAAAACGTAAAAGAAAAAATCTTGACGGGGTGTTATAAAAATGTTTTGCTGAGCGAATACACAGGTGTATTATGCGCAGAATAATAAACCAAAAGGGATGCTGTGCGGGTTAGTATAGCTTCATTCCATTTCAAAATTCCATGGAAAACCTATTTTGCGTCATCCAGAGATCCCCACGTCCACTTCTTATACGTATCAGTTGTATCCCATGTTAGTTCAGCCTATTGGCGTTATCCAGGGGACACTGCAAGGAGGGTGGATTAAACGGCGAATGGAACAACTGAGGAGCGGTGAATACTAGGTGGCCGAAATGTGTGAACTAACAAAAACATCCATCCAGACACACAAAGTCAAATAAACTTGCACTTTAACACACGGATCGCAACTCATTCCTCGAGGAGGAAGTGAGTAGACGCAACTCGTACGCGTCCGGGAAAATGACACACAGTGAATGGGTTGATGAATCCGTCTCAACATTTGCAGGTCCATCGTCTGGCTCCAGGGTCAGCGGGAGGTGAATTTGGAGAGGCAGCGTACTCCTGGGCTCAGTCCCCGAAGGGACGATCCTCACGAGTACAGGATCGGCCGACTGAAACACGAGAGAGTCAAAGTCCCCAGGGAAAACGAGCTTCTTGCATGGGCTCAACGAGTTATGTCAACTCATGCTCCAAGGAAGTCAATTCTGGAGGTAATGCTGTAAACATGAATCAAGTTGTTGAAATTTGTAAATCGTTTGGGGATCCTGATTTATATTTCTTATGCAGTTATGGAACACATTATTGTAATATCTGTTCTTAATTTTCAAGTTGTTAAAAACTTCTGTCTTCAGGTCGAATTCCATGGTGAGGAGGGAACCGGTTTAGGACCAACCCTTGAATTCTACGCTTTGGTAGCCGCTGAACTGCAGAGGAAGGATTTAGGCGTTTGGATATGCGATGATGAGATTCCTCTAGCTAATTCTGCTATTGATCTCGGCGAAGGGGTCAAACCTCCGGGTTACTACGTCAGGCGCCCTAACGGCCTCTTCCCTGCTCCATTACCTCAGGTTCGTGTCATTCATTGACACTTGACATGACATCGGCTGTTTACATAATTTCTGTTCTACTCCCTCTTTTAATTCTGATAAACTTGAATAAAATGACTATATGCACATAACTGTTACTAAGGAGCACCACTCGCTCAGTGGGTGTTCTAGAACCAGATATTGTGTAGAACAGTTTTATAACACTAGAGTCCAGCCAGTGGTGGATCATTGTGCGTATGAATACTGTACAATGATCCATCATGAATACTGTACGTATGAATCCAGCATGAATACTGTACATGAATCCAGCATGAACACTGTACATGAATCCTGTACTTACATGAATACTGTACGTACATGAATCCTGTATGTACATGATTCCTGTACTTACATTAATCCTGTATATGTACATGAATCCAGCATGAATACTGTACACATGAATCCAGCATGAATACTGTACACATGAATCCAGCATGAATACTGTACACATGAATCCAGCATGAATACTGTATGTATGAACCCAGAATGAATACTGTACGTATGAATGCTGTACATTGTTCGTATGAATGTGGTATGAGCTGCTTGTTTAATAAATACTATGTTTGTTGTTGTACAGGACTCAACGCAATGTGATAAAGCTGAGAAGCACTTCTGGTTCCTCGGCGTTTTTCTTGCCAAAGTTTTGCAAGATAACAGACTAGTGGATATTCCCCTGTCGCAGCAGTTCCTAAAAATTATTTGTCAAGGGGATCGACTACCTCACAAGAATAATAATAGGTGCGTATTTAATGGACTTATCGTTCGTCATGTATTTCTTTTGACAGTGTTATTTTTATTTTTATTTTCAAAAATTGAAAAGATGTATGTCGTCACTGTGCACAGAGCGGCTTAAGTTGTTGATGCCTCAAACTTCTATCCCAAACTGGGATATAAACATTGGGCAGTCTTGTCCGCTCGGAAACGCTGATTTGGATGATTCGTTTGGCCATGAACGATAAACTTGTAGTTATCAATAAACAGGTTTTAAAAAACAGTACCTGTCAGCAAACACCCAAATAACAATCGTTTTTCAAATGTAATAGTCTTGGAACAACGAACTCGATTTCATAGTCATGCTTGATTATAATGAGCTGTTCGTTATCAATGGTAGTGCTGGAGTTACGCATACCGTATGATTCACACTCATGTTGACGAAGCTTTTCGGTTCAAACTCCAGGGCCTTACTGTAAACAAACGGCTGGACATACAATACTCTGGGTGGTCTAAACCTATCTTCCCGTTTCGGTTTAAGGGAGCAACCGCTTAGTGCGGGCAAATTGATCTGGTACCGATGTGCCCACTTGGACTGTATATACTGGATATTTCTACAAACCCATTCATCTTTTCCCATAAATTATAAATATAAAATATAATTCTTGAACGAAATCGCTCACGATGAAGTCGTGGAAACCTATTTCCTAAATTCCTCACTTTGTGTTTTCAGATTAAATACTTTACTTACGCGTGCACGAAGTGGAGATGATGACGTGATGATGTCGTCTCTGATATCCGAACTCAGTGAGAAGGAATTGGAGCTCGACCCACCCAAAATTACGCCAAGCAAACCTCGGCCTTGGTGAGATTTGCTTGTGTACATGATTCTTGCCTCATTGATGATTCTTGGATCATTAACGGTTGTAACTTATGTTATTCATACCTCTTGTGTTCGGGCAGGCTTCACGGGATCCTGACGATGGAGGATCTGAAGGAGATCGACCCCGTCCGTGGTCGCTTCCTCGTCGAATTGAAAGAGCTTGCGTCCAGAAAAAATCGTATTCTGATGGACAACTCCCTCAGCCCTGAGGCCAAGTCTCATCAGATTCAGAATCTCTCCTACATGTCTTGTTCCGCTGCTGGGCAGCCGGTTCGTTTGGAAGACTTGGCGTTCACATTCACATACCTGCCGTCCTCTAGTATTTTTGAGTTCAGTGCGGCTGATCTCATTTCAAATGGATCTGACATCGAGGTATTTATCCAACGTTATTATCAAGACTTTATCAAGTCAGTTTCAGTGAACATGCCTAATTATTTCCACTGACAACACAGTATCTTGAACACAGGTACATTCTTAGCTCAGGTAAAGAAGACCTTCCTGGGGTCACCGGTAGAAAAAGTTATGTAAGAAGGCTGTAAATCGTTTTAATCGCTTTATATTTGACATGTAATTGAACTATTCTAGGTTTGAGCCATCCTCGGCTGCGAGCTTCAAAGGTAGGGTCCAAAAAACCACGAAATGTTCGGACTTGTTTCAGATTTTTGCTTATTGTAAAGTATGCATCCTACAGAAAAATTTTGTACAAAGTAAAGAGCATTGAATTCTGCGTCTATTGACTGCCCATAGCTCGGAATTCGACCCGGCGGCAGTATACCCAAAACTAGTGGTCTAAAAACGGCCATTTTTACCAACATCGCTGAAAAAATTGATATAGTGAATTTTAAATGTCCGTACCGTTGGAGCGGCTGTCCTAAATGAAAAACGTATTGAGTGAAAGATGTAGAGCATCAAATTCTGAGTTCAGCAAGCACTTCACATGTCAGATTCGGACGTATAAAAATGGAAAGTCGTATTTTCTGTTATTCACAAATTTTACATGTAAGGTACTTGCTGAACGCAGAATTTGAGGTTCTACAACTTTCATTCAATACATTTCTTCATTTATAACAGCCTTTTCGGCGGAAATTACGTTTAAAAGTCACCATACCAAGTATTTCAGTGATGTTGGTAAAATCTAGTATTTTTTGACATTTTACGGAGAATTTCAAGCTCTTTAAGTAAGGAGTAAACATTCCAGTAGGATGCATATTTTAGGAACAGGTACTTCAATTGATGTCAAAGCGATATCCAGTTATATTTCCATGATATTTCCAGCTTTCCTACCATTTTATTTCTTCAGATTTCTCAGTAGTAGCACTGATTGAACCAGGGTTGGATTCATGTTGCAAGATCGTTAACTACAAACAACAACGAAATCCCCCTTATGGAGACTGAGCTCTCCTCATTTTGGCTAAGACCCGTAAAGATCGATTAATTTCGAATAATTATTATATAATGCTGATGATCTTCTTCCAGGTAACTATGGACAATATCGAAGACTACATTGACCTGACAGTTGAGTTCTGTCTGGAGAAAGGAATATCCCGTCAAATGGAAGCATTCAGGAACGGTTTCTCGACCGTGTTCCCCATGGAGAAGCTGAGATCTTTCACGCCCCAAGAAGCCCGACTGATGCTGTGTGGCGACCAGAACCCTCAGTGGACCAGGGAGGACTTGCTGAACTTCACCGAACCGAAATTGGGCTACACCAGAGAAAGGTATGTCGGAAAAATAAATCTAATAATTAGAGGTTGGTAATTAAAATCATGTAATAACTTCGCCTTGGTGAGCCTAAAACCTAGTTCGATTTTCTAAACATGCAGAATGAGTTGAGGTATTACGTGGAAATTGAGGCTGTTCATTAAAACCGTCACTATTCGACTTACTATTAATCAAATTTTTCCAAGGCGCGAAGTTCTGAGCACACAAATTCGCTAGAGAGCCTCCTTCAGTGATGACGCAGCAAGCTCAGTGCTACTTTCTGTATGCCTCAATTTTAAAGACCCGTTCCTACTCGAGAAAAATTTTTCAGTCTGCGCTATCTCTCCTTTCCTTACCAATTACTATGACACCTTCCTAGACAAAACCGGTCAGGTAGTATTTTGAGAGGAGTCCGGAGGATTGATGGGACAATGCCGCTTCCTAAAGGTTCTCACACACTATGCGGGAACAAGACAGGAAACGCCGTGGGTAGGACGCAGGATGCCGGTCGGCTGCCGCTGTCCCGTCCTGCGCCTATACCCACACCAGGCAGGACCTTCCTCAACTCTCTTTCCCCCACCGCTCGCCATACTCCCCTCGTTTCAAGCTCTCCTGGTTCTCAAACATTTTTGTCCACGAGGTACTACCTATTCCCATTTACTTCTCAGAGTGAGTGTGGTTTCATTTTATTGTGTTCGTCTGTCATATAAGTTTAATTCGTGAGTGATTCCTCATCATCGTAATACAAACCTGTCAGGCATTCTCTTTGATCTTCGTATCGTAATACAAACGGTGTGATAGATCATACAGTACTCTGTATTTTTCTGCATCTACAATGAGGGTTTCTTCAGTAAATGTCATTCTCAACCACACAACCTAATCTGAGAGAGCAAAGATGTCGGGGGAGGGCATCAGAATGAAAGGCACTGGTGTGAGGGTGAACGTGGGGAAGGCGAGCGTGAACGTGGAGAAAAATTGGACAGTGGAGGGAGAACGTCCCGTGCCAGGAAACGCCGTTTTTCGCTTTGAGAGCGATAACAGCGGAACCCGTCCTGTTCCTACCCCATGCCGTCCCATCTAGTGTGCTTATCTCCATTCAAATACGCAGAAGCAAAAAAATACGACCCGTTTCCCGTCCTGTTCCCGCCTAGTTCTTCTTCTCTCAATCTGTGAAATCTTCGATGAATTTGATAAATATAATTAAATGCACCGTTATTCTTAATCATATCTATGACATAAAACAGCTTCCAAGTTGACTTTATCTTCAATGCCAACCATCTGTTGGTAAACCTTTTACCATAACTACACTTGTGTCCGACGTCACTGCCTTGTAAACAATCTGTACAAGGCAGTGATGGTGGACACGCGTGTTGTAGTTATGGTAGAAGGATTTTTTCCAACCTTTTTTCCTTTGCATTAAAAATAACGAATGGAAAAAGGAAAGAATGTCGAAAGTGTATCTAGTATCTAATGTAGTAGAAAGAGTAGCTGAAAGTGTATCTAGTACCCATCTAATTCGGAACTTAGGGAAAGAAAGTTGATATTGATGAGTGGCAGCATTGCAAGGGCAGGCTGATTATTGCGGGTCTACGGGTAGTATTATTAGAAGCTAACCAGAAGTGGAGAGGAAAATCATCAAGTCCTGGCGCATGCACACTTGCTTGGAAGCGGCATCGTCGCCTCAGTCCTCCAGATCCTGTGTTCTTGAGTTTTGTTTTATATGCAAATAGCCCATTGGATGTTTTTGGTCGGTGGTTGTGTTGATTCCGATTTTGGACGAAATTTCGGGAGGATATAGAGGATTCCAAATGATCCGTTATGAATTTTAAAGCACTCAAAATGATCGCAATGTCTACACATAGACAAAGACAAAATCCTAGTATTTGCGACCATACTAACTGTTCAAAATCAGCTCATCCTTTTCAGATTTGATAAACACTTAGGAAGGGAATTGTATTTCTTTTTTTGTACTTATATGACCTGTTTTAGTGAAAATATTTGGTACATTAGTGAATTATGTGAATCATACTAACGATGTGAGGAAGCTATAATGCCCACACTCTTGGCACACCTTTTCAAGTTTCACGGTTCTACACTTAACCTGAGATTTGACAGCAAAGCTTCCTGCATCCAGTGTGAAGTACGAGCAAAACCCTCTGTGGGAAAACGGGGTGCTGCAACTGTGTACAAGATCGTATTGTGGACTTGGCTTTAATCTTATGCACATGGTAATCTCATATGTGGAGGTACCAACTGAAAAATGTTTGGGTTTCAGCGCCGGTTTCCTCAGGCTTGTCAATGTCTTGTTTGGGATGACTGGCGAGGAGCGCAAGGCGTTCCTGCAGTTCACCACGGGCTGCTCATCCTTACCGCCTGGCGGGCTTGCCAACCTCCAACCCAGGCTTACCATCGTCCGCAAAGTTGATGCCGGAGAAGGCAGCTACCCGTCAGTCAACACTTGTGTCCATTACCTTAAACTCCCCGAATACCCGACAGAAGAAATACTCAGAGACCGCCTCCTCACAGCCACTAGAGAAAAAGGTTTTCACCTCAACTAAAAACGTCACTTAGCAAACATCTCCCCTCCCTCCCCATCATCCCGGTTTCTTCCCCATCCATCTTGAACACATCCAGCATGAAATTTTGTTGTTGTACCTGAAGCTTTCCTCTTAATTTATAAGGTTCACCTTATTTTTGAATAAATCAAATTTAGTGCTGTCAGCTCAACTTACTTTTTAGATAATTTTTTCTGTAGACCTAATAACTACCACTGGCTGTCTTAGCTCCAAAATTACTGAAAACCTTATTTTTCCATTCGTTCAAACCTCTAAGCGCTTTAGGTAAGCTTCCCGGATTACCGAGAGTAAGAGCATCAAAGGATTACGTTATTTTGTCTCGTCCTTTTTTTTAAAATTAGATCCGTAGTTGGCATTGTCGTTCAAATACCTATATACATACATAAATTTATCTAAATATGGTAAATACCAATAATTGGAGTTTTTCCAAATTATCTTTTTATCGACTTGAATGGGAGTTTATAGTTCTTGAAGCTGCTGAATATTATTTTAGTTCGCTTTAGCAGTGCTTAAAAAACTCATAGCTAGTCTGTCATAGTTTTTAATAAAAATATGATTCTTTGTAGATACTTAACGGGATTTTTCAATCATTTCAAAAAATCCTTGTGCCTTACTGCACGTTTTCTGCTGATAGTGTTTTTTCGTACGATTTAAGATATAAGAACGCCGTTAAGCTCCTCATCGTTCATTGCTAATGTTTAACTTCGTTGGAGAAACAAAATGTGTTAGACGTTCGTCGCTTTGCTTAGTGTCGGTTCATTTCAGTACCTACCTAGTTTTAATTTTTTTCGAAATGTTTCTTTTCCGTGTTGAAATTACGTAATGGCTGATTTGGCGTTTAGTGGTTTTTTATTATATTCACCTAAATATAGTTTAACTAAAAATATAAGAGAAGATGAAAAAATGTGGTATCTAGTAATTAAAAAATAACCATCAAGAATTCAATTTATTGTCTTTTTTCCTGTGTTGTAAATAGAATATTAATGATGCTTATTATTGAACAAGTGAGGTGCGAAGAAAAAATGAGCACGTAAAATGAAATAACTCGTAGGTCCGTACCTAGTTAATTTGTTCCACAATGCAAAATTTAAAATGGAAAAAAAATTTAAAAACGTTATTGTGATCTTATCTTGGTAAGTTATGGGATAGGCATATAAGTTGTTTGACTGGAGATTAAATGAATAATATTTTCCAAAACTTGATCTCTATCCTTTCCTTGATCCTTTTCCTGTTATGTGTAAGTGTGTAACTTATGGGGAACTACCTGCTACTTGGTTCTTAAATCGGCTGAAATTGGTCTCTTGGATGGCCGTTGGTCATTCTGGGTTGTTCTAAACGATCAGGTAGTACAACATAATATCATCGGCGAAATAGCGTAATCGTGGGTAAAGAAATAGAGGGGCACATAGTATTTATTTATTTATTTATTATTAAACGGGCTGGTGCCCTGTTTACAACAGCAACAAAGTATCACGAAGGATAAGGGAAATGTAGAAATACGGCTTCTTTTTACATTAAATTAACATTATATACTAATCATAGTAATAAGAAGTACAGTTTACATAGGTATTTTATAAAGAAGGATGCACAACTAATTATACTGGTGTACCTAGTAGAAATGTTTCCCTGGAATATTGTAAATGAACTCATAGTATTAGGGTAGGAAAGAAACGACATAGGGCCTGGCATGGGGGACCGAAACGTCAATTGGTTGCTAGGTGGTTTCTTTGAAACAGTACCCTAATGTTATAAATAAACGACAATGAATTCCAGGCAGCATATCACCCATGTGATGAGGGGTTGCCTGCCATGCAAGCAGCTCTGAATCCCTTCCCGGTCTGACAAATTGAAATCGCAGTTCTGAGAGGACTTGTAAAAAATGGTTCTTTTAAAATTGGAGGAGGGGTGTTAACGTCAAAAATATTTCATCTATAGTAGGTAGGAAGTATATTCCGAAGATAGAACTGATGAATTTTTTGGTGTATTGCCTCTCGATCAAAACAATCGCTGGTATCAGCTATTTTTGGGGTTGGCTCTGGTCTTCTTTGGTGAACAAAAGCAGCCGTTTTCTCTATGTTCTTTTAGAACTCTGTACATTGAGGCAGCTTATACACCTGGTGTGGTGTCCACCATCTGCACGACATCGGATAGATAAGTCGATAAATTTCACGCATATGCTTGCACACGTTCATTACAGTGATTTTATCGTTTTTAGTGATATAGGTGTCACCTTGATATCACTATAATATTTTGCTTTTGAAAATGACGAACTCTGAATGAAAATAAAACTGATGAATTGCAACTGTGGAGATTAAAGCTGAAGCCAATATCTTGCCCATGAAGCATTTTCGGCTTTGGGGTCAAGTCAAAGGTCCCCATAAGTAAATATGCAATTGGGGTACACTAACCCGCAACGCGGTTTGGCATAGGACTGTTTACATGTTCTCACTCTAAACTGAATGGACTACAGAAGGTTATGTTGGCTAACAAGGCTTGGAGTAGGGAAAGTTGAGCTGTCCACGAAGTCCAAAAGTTGACTTAGAAGGGATGAGGAGAAGGTGTAGATTCGAGGAACCTGAGTACTAATCCTGGGGCGATTTCGGGCATAAAAATGTATATTACCTACCATTTACTAACTAGAAAACGCTGCAAATCCCTGCACATCGGTTTATTATTTTGTGCAGCATACCCTTCTGTTACAGATCACAGCTCTGTATAGATAACCCTTCTATATAATGTACTATTCTATGATGTAGATCGCAGACCCTCTGTAGGTTAGTACCTAACCCCGTACTCGTTACTAGTTACCTACCTAAATCACGAGTTTGCTAAAATAATTCTGTTGATGACAGGCAGTAACTAAAATGACAAAAAGAAACGCAATTAATGAAGTTCTGAAGGGAAATTGTTGATGTGGAGTGAAAAAAGTTGCAAACGTACCTACCAACAAAGAACAAACTCCAGCTCCTTCTAAGTGGATGGTATAATAAACCGTTGTGTAATAATTTACCCATCAATAATACTTCAACGTTTGTTCAAGTTTCACTACCTATCCATTCCAAAAGAGCCATAATTTTTCAAATGAAATAATATCACAGAACAACCAACTCGATTTCATACTCCGTGAATATAATCAGGTGCTCCCTAGCAAAGATTATCTCCGGCCAATTCCCGATTGTTATCGCGTACCTAGTGATGATATTTGGGCTAAATGTAAACAATTTCATTCTCCCTGCCGTTGAAAAAGCCTGTCGGTGAAAACTTCTGGGCCTTACTGTGAACGAACGTCTGAACGTACAGTGCTCCAGGTCGTCTTAAAAAACTCCCAAGTTCAAGAACTATTTAAAACCGTAAAAAAATTCGAGATAACGGCGTTCTGGAGATTTCAACCCCTATTTTTCACCCCTCAGGGATGACTTACATTAACGCCGAGTTCGAGGACCAACTAGACCCCAAATGGGACCTATACTCGTAAACCGAATTTCGTCAATTCTGGCTCATGGTAACTAAGAAAAGTGCGAAGTACGGCGGACGGACAGAAATTTTTTTATTGCATTTTCGGATTCTACATACCTACCTTGAAACGGAAACCATCAAATTTTGAGGGGGTTAGAATTTTTTTTCATGCTCAATTCCAAAGGTTCATTATTGAAAATAATAAACCAAAATAATTTTAATTTATTTAAGCATTTCTTATAATACAAACGTGTTTCATTTGTGAGATAATTGCAATGGGTGAGCTTAATTGATGGCCTTGAGCAGTAGACATCTTGAAAGGGAACATATAAATTAAAAAATCAAACAGTAGGAACTAGGAAGGGAATAGAAAGTGCATGAAGAGGGGACAGACTATTATTAAATTAGTTTCTGTTCGCATGTTATAGGGTCTGTTCTTGGTGACCATTTGACAGAAAGGCGATTGACCGTTTGCAGTGGTTCTCGCACTATATAGTATCCATGACTGGCTGTTGGCAGTGTTTTCCTGACTACCGAAAGCCGATTCAGTACACGAAGCGATTTTCATTTAAGTACACAGAAGATTGGGTGGACGACTGCCTTCTCGATTCCCAACTATTATCAAACCCTTCTCAATCGCTTGCCAAGATGGTATTGGATCATGGGTGGTTTCTTAAGCTAGGTTCCTTCACATGGGGTGGAAATTTGGTACGGCCAACGCAAAATGCGTGATCCCGCTCACGGATTCCAGCTCTGTACTGCTGTGTGAATGTCTCAGCGGAAAAAATTCTGGCAAACGCGTTGCAGTGCCTGACTCCAGGCCCATGTGAACGTAGCTTTACGGTTTTCTAGGGGTAAGTGGCCGTCAGAAAAAGCCAGTGTGAAAAAACCTTAGTAAGGCTGCGCCATCTCAGTCTTACCAACTGAAGCTGTACCTAGAAAATGGCAGAAATTTCACTAACATGAACATGGCAGTTGTTACCAGAGGAGAGCCATAGGACAAGTTTGGAACCAAATCAGTACAAACTTGTTTATTCAAATTCTTGAAGAACTTGCGAAAACAGAATTTTCGCAGTTTCTCACCAGATGGTGAGGCCTTTTGCCAGTCACAATACCTACGTACCTACAAAAGGACTCACTCCTACAGTGCGAGCTCAGCTGGCTGTTGAGACTGTCAATGGGTCTGGTGGCTTCGTCGTATTTCTTGGTCCTCTTCTATTTGTGTCATGACCGTATAGTTATAATTCGTACTTTTAATCCTATGCAAGTGTGTACAAGGCCTAAGAGTTGGAGTCGTTCAACTGTTCCATAGCTTCTGATATCCATGCCAGAAGCCAGTATGATATCGATAGTTTGTTCTAGTTCAGTGTTTCGTTGGTGTTGTGTGATAGGATTGTCGCTCATGCATTTCTTCACATAAAAACAATATTGCCCACACACACGCAAATCATGTGGGCTTCAAATGTACACCTCAGCCGAACGATTAATGCATATCCAAGTAGGTTAGGTACCCTACCTACCTATAGCTATGTAACTACCTACCTACACGATGAGACTATGACAAGTCCCTCGAAAGGCACTGTACAACGAGGAGTAGGTTATTGACACTCCTAGATGGAAAAACGCTGCAAAGTCCTTGTCACATGGGTTTATTATTCTATTGGACATACTTACAGAAATGTTGGCTGTTCATTTATTGTTTCTTTCGTGTGCAATAATTGAAATAGCTATTTTTTATGGTTTCCACCAATTTTGGTTCCCAAAAACACTAATTAGGCTCCTATTTTTGACAAATAATCTTTGATCATTGATAGTGCGATTTAATTTTCTTCATTAACCTGTTGACAAGAGTTATTTTACATGTTTACGGTAATTTCAGACAATTTCCCAGGTTTTTGACTCATAAAAAATGAATTTCGGGAGCTTAACTTCGTCACAACCTCAATTCTTAACTCTTGGGTCAAAATCAACTTAATATTCGGTCTTCTCGCCCTCTAAAACATGGAAAACATGCATTGCATTTTCTGAATCTACGCACTTGAAACGTAAAAGAAAGAAGGGGGTGTTATACAAATTGTTTGCTGACCGAATACTAGGTGTATTATTCACAGAATAATAAACCAAAATGGACTGCAGCTGAGAGGGGTAGGTAGCACCATGGGGAAACACTGAGGATTCAGTATGCCCCTCTGTGGTTCCCTTCGTGACAAAAATACCCGGGTACTTACCTAGATGTGCAGGATATCCCGGCCTACTGGTCCCATGGTGAGGCTTGAGGCGACTGACTAGATGGCTCATTTCTAGGTACCTACGTCCCCTGATTGACCCACAGTCAACTAACTCCAGTTTAGGCAGAATTCTGTAGCTTCAACAGGGAACAACATATTTGTCACTTTGTCACTTGTCACATATTTGTTATTCAATTTAGGTAGGCACATGTGCTGTGTGTCACACTCGCTTCATCGTTCTCTCAGCAGTAGTTGTCCCATCTCCCATTTAGGTGTTCTGACGAACCCAAGGTAAGTATATATACCTAATCTCACATTATGATATTATTCATTTTACTTCAATTCACTAGAGCTAGGGTCTAACCAACGGAATGACGGAAACCTGTAGCTACTTAGTTTACTTAACAGTTTCGACGAAAGGAGTATGTAAGAGTATGTAGTTGGTAGGTAGGTACCTAATAGAATAAGATCACCTTGTTTAACGTACGTTTCATATACATTATACAATAATATTAGGTAGGTAGGTACTGAAAATTGGCTCTGAAATTAGTGCACAGGTAACTAAATCTGCTTTTCCAAGTAGTGGGGACGGGTGAAACCAAGTTGAGGTTTCTAACTATTTCACAGGAAATGGTCATTAACGTGATCTCGAATCTCCAAAAACCACCCAGCAGTTTGCAAACCTAGGTAAGTACCTAGTGTTTTCAGTGTTCTTTGTTTACCTAACTTGGGTGTGCCAATGCCAGAAGAGCCTGGATCCTCCTGATTTAGGTTGGAACTTGGAAGTTTCCAACTACTTGACTGGCATAGGTTATCAATGTGATCTGGAACTTCCTAAAAACCACCAATACCTAACTTGAAGTAATACTAAACTTGACCTAGTTGGTGTTTTTGTCGTTCTGTGTAGGCAGCTACCTACCTAACCAAACATACCAAACCAAAGCTAAGAGCAGAGGCTCGATCCTCCTCGGTGGGTTGTTACTAACCTTCAATAGGTACCTGCGTAGGTACCTATCTAGGTAAGTTGGTACTTACCTACAATCAGGGTCACCAGACATAATTTTCTATAGTATCTATACTCTTTTTGGTCCCATAATTTCAAATACTATTCTTTTTGCCATTTTACAGCCAAACATCCACTTTTTTCGTAGCCTATGAGGTTAGCTGGGAATGCCTAGAAGGGAAGGCCAATGTTCTAGTTTTTTTGTGTGATATTTCTGACAGGCTGATTTGTGGCGTACTGTTTTACTCTGGTTAGAAGTATTTTTGGAAAGCTTGTTCCACAGATAAGTACTTATCTACCTTCTTACTTGCAACTGTAATTTTATAAACTTGAAGTTAACTTTAAGTATGCAAAACAACTGAAATGATATTTTTCTGTCTTTACTTACCCTTCCATACTATTTTCAATGAAAACGAGGTCCTCCCTGAGTTTAAAAAGCTTCTGAATGATCATTTATTCGTGTCCCAAAACGTCTTTGGCGTTGAGAAACAAGGCGAAACCAGTTTACACAAAACAGCGGAATGATCCTATGTGAATTCAAGCACGACATTAGATACAGCAAAAACAGCTGAAATCGCGAACAATTGATATAAATCAAATTTCAGTTCGCGATTTCAGCTCTTTTTACCGATTTTTGACCCCTAAAAACTACCCCCTCTTGAATTCTTGAAAACTGCTCACCTTCGAATTCATCCGTTTGTTTTGCAATACGAACATTTTGACAAAATCTGGAATTTCTATCATTCACCCAAGGACAGATGTAGTCAGGAGTGACACAAACGCGTACGCACGCCTAACATACATTTTTGTTAAAAGCTGGGGACGAATTCAGGATGCTCTGAAACGGATTTGACTTTTTTTTTTTCTTCGAAAACTCATGTTCTGAAAATTTTGGACCCATTGCAATAGCTGCATTTTCTTGGAAAATTCGCTAAAAATTCAAAATGACGAGTTTGTACGTGTAGTTTTACATTATTCGGTCTACATTGTAGTGTCTCTATGCATGGACTACCTACGCTAACGGCTGAACCTTTTCATCTACTACCTATCCTTTCTATTCATTTGATTTCCCGACCATAGTATCAGTAGCGGTGCGTGGGCTCTGAAATCAGTGGGACACCAAACCAGAACACAAAACCAACAGATTTGTGTACAAAATACCCCAAGGCAACAACACCCCTTCCCTTATTTTACTGATTGATATTCAGCACAGCTTCTCTTTCAATCAACACTCTATCGTCGTTCGAAAACGTCCGCAATTTCTGCTGCAAATTAGCCAGGCACCGAATTCATGTGTTATAAAAATATAGTAAACTAAAATAACAAAACGATGACCCGTCGGCCGGTACCTACTTGAATGGAGAAGCTATTGACTTGAAGCTAGGTAACTACCTAGCTTCAAGTCAATAGCTGTCTGTCTGTTAGGACGCTGATCAATCCACAAGACCACAAACAGCAAACTGGACAAAATGCACGTAGGTACCACGAATACAATTCTGTCATCAGAACTGGACCGAACGCAAAACGCGCACAATTTGACGCAAAAAAGTAAAAACTGACAGACTCAACAGAGAAAGCGAATATAATTCACATCAAAACTCCTTGTCACATGGGTTTATTATTCTATTGGACATACCTACAGAAATGTTGGCTGCTCATTTATTGTTTCTTTCAATTGAAATAGCTATTTCTGGTGGTTTCTACAAATTTTTGGCCCCCAAAACTTGAATTAGGTAGGTACGCTCCTTTTTTTTCAAATTATCTTTGATCATTGGTAGTGCCATTTATTCGTCTTGATCCACGTGTTGATACTACTACGTCCAGTGTTATTATACAAATTGATGGTGATTTCAGACGATTTCGCAGGTTTTTGACTCATAAAAAATCAATTTTGGGAGCTGAACATCTGGTACAACCTCAATTTTCCACTCCTTGGTCAAAATCGACTTCATATTCGATCTTCTCGTCCCCGAAAACATGGAAAACGATACCTCAAAAGCTCATGTTACTAACATGTTACTAAAACACAAAAGTACCTATTTTTATACTCATTTTCACTCATAACACCCCTGAGTATATTCCGATCGGGCTGAAAAGTTTCGGGACACAACTAGGGCCCAAATGGAGCATGTGTGCGAAAGAAGGAATTTTTTAGACCGAAAATGAAGCCTGTACACGTGATACGGCGGACGGACATTGCATTTTTGGAATCTACGCACCTTGAAACGGAAAAGAAAATATTTTGAGGGGGTGTTATAAAAATTTTTTGCTGAGCGAATACATAGGTGTATTATTCACAGAATAATAAACCAACAAATCTGAAGGCGAAGAAGCATTTCCTATCGAGATGACAAATTGAATCGAATGCACAAGAAGAAAAAATGCAACCCCTAACCACCACTGTCAGCATGAAGAGTGTTTCTTCTCGGCACCCTCAAGAAAAACAACAACAACAAGTTTAATCGAAGGAATCGAATCGATTGTGAAAACGAACGATTTTGGAGTGGAAATCAGATTTTGGGGACTAGCTGAAAGTGGGCGTGGCAAACAACATTTTTACTCTACTGAGCTTGCGCGGATGGGCCACTTGTCTCAGTTGCCATGGCAGCACTAGGTCGCAGGACCCAGAACCTGTCAGTTTCAGGAGCCTAGGTTTCGATTTCGATTGCAGGACATCACACAACATAACATGCTCGGTCTATGGAGCACACCATGGATGCTCTACTATAATATTGAACATCCATAGAATTTCCATTCCATAGCCAGAGAAATCTGGCGAGTCGGTGTTGAACTTTGTGAAAAATGCTAGGTACATGGTAGGGAGGGAAATTCAAATGCCAACTAAACGATGGATTTTTTTTACTCTGTGTTTTGTGGTGCCGCGGCAGTGGCCCAAGGCCTCATGGACGCAACGCCCCTGCATAGTAAATAGGTAGGCTTTGTTCCACTTAGGCTCTCACTCCATTTCTTGTGTAGTGTCCACATGAATACAGCTGGTCTAAACTCACAATCCTCAAAACAACTGATACTTTTCTTCTAATAAATTATTGTCATCGCGTCAATTTTAAACAATTTTTTAACAGTAATTTTTAAACCATTTTTTTCCAGACGATATTGCTTGGGTTAGCGAAAATCGGGTCGTTCGTCGAGAAAATGTTAACATAAAATTCGAGAAGCAATTTGAAATCTGAGTTCGAAAAATGGCGGGTCGTGACATAGAGATAATTTACTGCCTCCAACACAAAACATCAACAACAGAAATTAAACAGGAATAAACAAGATCAAGATAAATAGCTGTTTCCCATCACGTTACTTGACCACTCTTGAAGTATAAAGTAGATAAAAGTGGGGAGACATCTTGAGACCTTCATCGGAGAGATCCCTATGGATATGGCTTATCACTTTTACGCACACACACACACACACTCATAGCCTGCCAATGACATGGAGGTAGTACCCGCGCTTTTTTCAACGTCCGATGTCTTTATTATGCATTTCCTTCCTTATATTACAGAATTATCACTTTTCCCCACACTTTTACGTCCTTTTCACAATTACTGTAACTAAAACATTCCGAAAAAACCATCTTATTTTTAAAGTCACTGGAATACCCCACTGTTCCACATCAGATTCATGTTCGATCAACTGCACATAAACACGTCAAGGGTTTGATTAAAATGTTTCCTTCCTTTAACTACTTTTTTGGGAGAAGAGATTTTTATAGTATCCATGACACTCGACCTTAGTGACTGAAACGAGCCGGGTTGGTCAGATGTTCGCTAGGGGCGAGACAGCGCTAGGAGGTAGGAGCTTCTCCTCGGCACCTCGGCTTAGCTTATCTGTTATATCTATCTTCCAATCTGGAATCTGTTGTCTGAGATTTCTTCAACCAGTTGTGAACATTTCTGTGCGACAAAAACAAACGAAGTTGTACGTACCTGAATATAGCAACAAAATTCGAGTATTTGTCCGCCAGATTATGTAGGTAGGTACATGACAGATCAGCGAGATGCATTTGAGAGAGATTTCGAGAGAAGTCGAATTAATATGTCTGTATGTAGGTACTTATCAATACTGTAATTATAGGTAGGTAGGTAGCGGTAGGAACTCCTCCTCGACTTACCTATCTGTGATCTGTCCAATCTGTTATCTGACATCTCTCCGACGAGTTGTGAACAATTTCCGGGCGGTAAAAACGAACGAAGTTGTACATACCGATAATATAGCTAATAGTAGTTGTATCTAAGTGAAAACCAATGGAAAATTGTTGCCGCAAAATTGATTACCAGAGCAAAATTCGAGTATTTGTCCGCCAGAGATTATAGGTAGGTACAGGGCAGATCAGTGACATGCGTTAGAGAGAGCTTTCGAGAGAAGTCAAATTAATATATTGTCTGTATGTACTTATCAATACTGTAATTATAGGTAGGTAGCGGTAGTGAACTCCTCCTCAACTTATCTGTGATCTGTCCATTCTGTTATCTTATCTGACATCTCTCCAACGAGTTGTGAACAATTTCTGGGTGATAGAAACCAACGAAGTTGTACATACCTAGAAATATAGCTACTAATGTTTGTATCTAACTAAAAACCATGAGAAAACTGTAGCCGCAAAATTTATTACTTACCCAGACAAAATTCGAATATTTGTCCGCCAGATAATAGGTAGGTACCGGAGAGATCAATGAGATGATCTGGCGGGAGATTTTCTCAAGATGTCATATTAACATTTTCTGTTTGTACGTTTTAGTACTACAATAATACGTAGGTAGCAAACTGGCGTGGTTTGAATTAAATTTTAGCGGGCTCGGCTCCTAGTGAACAGCGCTGTTTTACCCCTAGCGGAGGTCTGACGAACCCGGCTCGATTTCAGTCGCTAAGGTCGAGTTCCATGACAGGGTTATTCAGTAACTTCTTAAAGAAAGTTGGCGGCCATCTTGGCATTTTCGATCTGACTTTAGACTTTTCTCGAGCCACTTTTCTCTGTTTCTCATTTCTCATATGTTTGATAGTGATCGTTTATCATTTTTTGTTCATCGGCTACCAGCGGTCGTTTTGGTGTATGTTTTTTCATCTCTTAAAGGTAAGTCGATTGTTCATTAAAAATTGATACATAATTATTATCGTGTCATGAGTAAAAACGTCTAAGTAAGTACGGGTTGATCACTATTCAGTAAAATAGACGAACCTGGGAGACACTGTCTCCCGACGGAGATTATCTCTCCCAGGAGATTTTCAAAATAGATAATCTATTTTCACTATCTCTTCCAGTGAACAGGCCCCCTGTTATCTATCCACCCTCAAAATTAAACTCTACTGCAACTTAACAAGGGACCTCAACCTCCGGCCCCTTCAACTTTTTGTTTCGTGGGTAGGGATTGAACAAAATATCGAATATTTGTGAAAATACTATGGTTGACTGACTGTTTATTGCCCCTATGACAAGGGATTAAATTTGTACACTTGGATATAACTGAAAACGAGGGACACATACAACAGCTACGTTTTTCACCTTACAACACTATTTGAAGAAAAAATCTCACATAAATTATTCTAATTAAGTGTGCTCGGCCTAATGATATGTTGGCTGTTAACACACACTTCTATTCATTTTTTTACTTTTTTTGTTTTATTTAACTGTACATAACAAAAATTCGAGCTTGTCAACTAAAATACTGATCAAATTCACAATTATTCCTCAACGCTCACGATTCCTCAAAGAAACTTCATTACAGAAATAGGTACATCGATAAAATTAAATATGAAATGATATGAAATTGTGTTCAGCCATAATTCATATTACTGACACAGTAAAAACTGCTGTTTCAATTGCAATCAAGAACAAAATTGAGTCTCCCCGAAAAAACGCAAAAAAACTGAAGTTTTCAACAATATTTTCTGGCCTTAATTTTATAAGTCTCTACAACGAGTCACAAAATATGTATTTTCTATACTACTTAACCCCTTATACCTGTGATGAATAATCGATTAATTAAACGTATAAAAAGTACCTAACGTTTAAAGTTGAACGTGTTATACGCCGTCACATGTGACTGATGATTTTTTCTCTACGCTAACAGTCTATGTTAATTAGGTACCATTAATATTTCAATGCTATTTCTTTATTTATAAACTTATATTTTTTTCAAACAATAGTTCCTGTATTCGAAACGGTGAAATATGGTATACTCACAGTTGCCCCTGAGATTTATCTGCGTGCCTTTCGTACATGTCACGAGAATAAGCTACAGAGCATTTAAATTTACATTTTATTATATCCACGATTTATTGCTCAATGCAAGTTGTGTTACAGCAGTTTTCAAATGTATTTAATTTTTCAATTTGATAAGGATTTCGACAGCGGCATTTCTGATTTAAAATGATGTCGTGCCGCATCTAGGAAAACTACCAACTTTCTTTACATGAGGTAGCAATGCCATTACTACAATAATTATTGTAAATAAATATTTAATTTAGGCGAAAAACTGGACCAGATCGATAGATGTTGATTTTCTACAGTCATAATAAATAAGAACATGTATTGTGGTACATGAATTCAAAGTACCTATGTAGGAGTCCTCCTAAACGCGGCAGTTATGTATATAAATACGTGATAATCCTATGACGCAGGTAGCTACCAACCTGCTTACAAGTTAACATCATTATGTCAAAGATCTTATTCAATGCCATTGCATTATGCGACACCTAAGTTTCGATGAACGAGTGTTATTTAAATTTTCGACATTACGTATTCACAAAGGAACACATTAACACAAAAATAAGAAAACAAGTTCATCAAATGCACAATGTAGTGATTACCAACCCTGCTAGTCCGTGGAACGAAACAATAAATAATCGAAGGAATAATCACGAGAAAATTATGAAATAAAACATTTAAAGCAAGTTTATTTGTTTAAATAAATACACTAAAATATCGATAATCTAATTTTTTGTTGCCAGAATCAAGCAATAGGAACTCTTTTTGTCGTTGGTCCACAAAAACGATTATTCCATTCATCGGTTCCCAAGAGAAATTTTATTATTATTATTTTAATTCGTATGTAAAAAAAAGAATAAATTACAAGGAATAATCAAATGCCTTACCATGCAACATCACTGTTACTAGGAACTTTGGGACTTGGTCTTATTTTTGGAAGACTGATACAGAAATTTTTGTTATTGTAACAGCAATAACAAAACATCATTTAAGGGAGAGACTTTCCTTGAATCTTATCTTTCCTTGAATTTATTTTTACTCGTATTTTAAATTTCAGAGTGCTATCGCCGTTACCTCGTATTTTGTATTATTGATTGATCAACGTGGGATTATTAATTATTATTTAAACCAATATTTGAAGAAAATTAGCTATTTTAATGGTCCATAATTTTGATTTAGTACAGGATTTCCTAAAAGGTTGCGATTCAGATAGTTTCAGATCACTTTGAATCAGTTTTGAACAATTTTCCCGAACACAGGCCACGGGATCAACACAGAAAGCGATAAGAAGTTAACTACCTAATAATAATATAACAAATCATTCATTTAATTTAACAAGGACCTTCATAATTTATAAGGACCATTTCTCATTTGGTGCTTCTGGTTTTTATCCGTGCATATCAATAGGATAGCCTCCCCCTTCCGATTGAAATTCCTTATTCAAAATAAGTTCCTTGATTTTTCCTTCGCAAACCCATGGTTTACCTTGTTTCCATCAATAACAAATAATTCAGATTGTGCACAATAATTTTTGCCATAAACAAAAAATGAAGCTCGAGGGAACTGATTACCCCTAAAATTCAACTCACACGCAATACGAAGTAAAAATGAACGCCTTGATCAGCTTCGGACGCTTTTGCCGAGGCGTTTCCAAATAAATTGAGGGGGAAAAAAGAAATAATGCGATTATTGTAACAATAAAAAATAACCTTACATTATAACGAAATCCAAAACGTTAAGCATGTACCACAACTTTTATTTTTAAATATTTTTCACAATACCATGATTATGGAACATACTATGGTCGTTTCAAATATTTACATGAAAGAAAACTGATTTTTTTTTTTTTTTACAAATAAAAACTTAACTCTAATCTGTACACGCTTCTGCACTATACAACATGATTACTATACAGCACTAACATATAAATAATATCATCATTTTATCAATTTGTCGGTAAAAATAATTGCACACGCAAGTTCCTCTGTCCTAGTGGGTTGTAATGTTAATACAGTTCAACAAAACATCGTAACACTGGACGACGCGACGATTTTTTTTTTTGGGGAAGGATTTTTGTTTTTAAATACTTTGTTACGAATAGGTAGGCTATTTTTGTTTAAACGTCATTGTATACATAATGATCACCTAATGTCATATCCTATTATTTTTTACAAATATATAAACGTGACATGAATGAATTAGGTAGTAGGTACAGATATATTGAATACATAGTGGAAACAATACTGTTATAGACTTTGTTGTCGGTTGGATAAGCGCTGTGTTAACGGGCACATAGTTGAGAACACGATCCGTTTGCGGTTGGTTTCGATTTCGGAAAATGATTTCGAGGTATTTGGAGTTGCTTGATTTTTTTTTTTTGGATTTTGAAAGGAGATTTGGGGGAGGGGGGGGGGATTGCTTTACAAAGGGGAGTTACAGTTGAAGAGAGAGGGTTTAGGGAGGGGCCAGGGTCACTGGTGCCTCGGTGGGCCCCCCACGAGAGCCAGGGGCCCCGCTGAGGACGGCGAGCTGCCGAGGGGGCTTCCGAACATGTTGGTACCGCCGCCCGGCGAGCCCATCGACGACGCTGGAGGTGGGTTGATGCGCTTTTCCTTTTGCCTCCTGGAACACGATAGGAACAGCTGAGGTTAAGCGGCTCGGCTGACTGGGGAAAACGAATCCTCAGGGCTGTCGATTAAGGAGCTCAACTAACTCGTCCTAGTCTATTCAGTGCCAGCCGTGGAAGTAAGAAAAGGGCCTTTTTTGACCTCTTCCCACTTCCACAGGCCCAGCAGGCGGGAGGAAAAGCGCATCATTCGCACCGACCGACCTGCTGCGTTGTTCATTGATGCGCTTTTCCTGCTGCCTCCTGGAACAAAACATCGATTTCCTATGATTAGGCAGGCAGGTATGATGTAAAAATAAAGTAAAAAGCCATTCCAGGCTGGGGCTTTTCGTCCGACGGCCCTGCCAGCGTTGCTGACGTGATCAGCTGGCCTCCAATGAGGGGATCAACATGGACAATTTTCATGGTTTAAAAATTCTCCTTTTTTGGGCAAAATTCTGTTCAATAACGGAAATGAACACTTATTGACCACATAATGTGGTGCTTATGTCGGAAAGTCTAGGCAGAAAACGAGTGTGAAATTTGAATTTCCGAGTTCCCGCTAAAAATGACGTACGAGGTAAATTGCCGAGTATTTCACCTAATATCCCGCTTACAGCGCTAGTGCATTACCTCAAACTGTACAGAACTGCATTGGATGGATGGAATCGCAAGTTTATAAATAAATTTAAAAAGATGCAAATTATTACACAACGGTTTATTATTAACCTGCATATAATATGCCCCTTCAGCGTAGATCACTGTTTCCTGAGGTCAATACCTCTCCTCGAACCCCCCCCCCCCCCGGAAAGCACTAAACCGACTACTGCAGCCAGCAGGGGAATTACAGTAGTAGGTATCTATCTGGCTATCAACAAAATCCAAAAGATAGGTACCATCACAAAAGCCAATCATCTCTTCAAATGAAATAATATCACAGAACCACCAACTCGACTTCATGCAGCCATCCGTGATTATAATCAGGTGCTCCCTAGCGATGATATCTGGGCCGGATTTATTTATACTGTTTCATTCACGATCATGTTGTTCTACGTACCTTGAAACGGAAACCACCAAATTTTGAAGGGGGGGTTAAATTTTTTTTTCATGCTGATTCCAAAGGTTCATTATTGAAAATAATAAACCATAATTCATTTTGTTTAATCCGAAAAAAGAAGCAGTGGTGAAATACGAAACAAATCGTTTCAATAAATTTGTGCAGTAAATCCGCCCGAAAACATGAATGATCACGCGAGGACAGAGAGTAGGTTCAGCAGTATAAATATGACTGAATTCATAATTTGAGCGAATCACTAGATTTGAGAAAGCTCAGTGGATTCTCAAGGTTTGGAATATTGCCCAAGACGAATAATAATAATATAATAATATTTTATTACTTAATATAATAATTATTATTATTAATATGTACAACGAGTAATCAAGTATCCATCCATCCAAGGTTTGGGGCGTGGATCGAGTGTCCACCCATCCATCGTTCTTCCCCAGTATTTTGGCGGAATATCATCGGTGTTCGTTGTATCATCTTTTACCGCGTTTTATTTATTTATTTTATTTTATTTTTTAAATGTAATCCCATCGTTCTTGCCGTTACAAGACTTGATTAAATGAGAATACAGCCCACTAGCCAATAGATGGCGTTGAAATCTCAATTTCAAGAAAAAATCATAGTTTTTCCCCTGAACCCTTCGTATGTGATTGTTGAGTCCCTATTTTTGCTAGATAATGAGCGAGGGCCAATTAAAGTTGCCGTAAATCAAGGATTCGGAAGGAATGGAGCCATCTAGTTTGCGAACAACCGGGGTAGTAGGTACTTGACAATGCCCCCACAATTCTGCTGAAAGTGGTGTTTGCCAATGTCGCTGCAGACAAAGTACTACAACCGTTCCGTTAGACCCGGAACTACAAATGAGGCCTTCAAAACCAGAAGTGGATAACTCCAAATCGTCAAATTTTACAGGAGAGACCAAAACGCGTTCGGAGCTCTCAGCGAGCTCACAATCATTTTTATTTTTTCGTTAGGACACGATTTCATTGCTTGGGTAAACCTTTATTTATTCCCGCCTAACTGTCCCAATATGATTTCGCAATCACAAACATTTTAAAAAACGCTGCAAAGTCCTTGTCACATGGGTTTATTATTCTATTGGAAATATCTACAGAAATTTTGGCTGTTCATTTATTCTTATTTCATGTGAAATAGTTGAAATAGCTATTTCTGATGGTTTCCACAATTTTTGGCCCCTAAAACACGAATTAGGTACGCTCCTTTTTTTTCCAATTTATCTTTGATCATTGGTAGTGCCATTTAATCGTCTTAATCCACGTGTTGATACTACTTCCAGTGTTATTATACAAATTGATGGTGATTTCAGACGATTTCCCAGGTTTTTGACTCATAAAAAATCAATTTTGGGAGCTGAACATTTGGTAGAACCTCGATTTTCCACTCTTTGGTCAAAATCGACTTCATATTCGGTCTTCTCGTCCCCAAAAACTTGGAAAACGATACCTAAAAAGCTCATGTTACTAAATGTTGCTAAAACGCAAAAAGTACCTATTTTTGTGCACATTTTCATTCATAACATCCCTGGGTATATTCCGATCGGGCTGAAAAGTTTCGGGACACAACTAGGGCCAAAATGGAGCATGTGTGCGAAAGAACGACTTTTTTAGACCAAAAATGAAGCCTTTACACGTGATACGGCGGACGGCGTACATTGCATTTTGGTTTATTATTCTGTGAATAATACACCTATGTATTCGCTCAGCAAAAAATTTTTATAACACCCCCTCAAACTTTTTTCTTTTACGTTTCAAGGTGCATAGATTCCAAAAATGCAATGTCCGTCCGCCGTACGCCGTCCGCCGTCCGCCGTCCGCCGTATCACGTGTACAGGCTTCATTTTCGGTCTAAAAAAATCGTTCTTTCGCACACATGCTCCATTTGGGCCCTAGTTGTGTCCCGAAACTTTTCAGCCCGATCGGAATATACCCAGGGGTGTTATGAGTGAAAATGTGTGTAAAAATAGGTACTTTTTACGTTTTAGCAACATATTGGTAACATGAGCTTCTGAGATATCGTTTTCTATGTTTTTGGGGACGAGAAGACCGAATATGAAGTCGATTTTGACCAAAGAGTGGAAAATTGAGTTCTACCAAATGTTCAGCTCCCAGAATTGATTTTTTATGAGTGAAAAACCTGGGAAATCGTCTGAAATCACCATCAGTTTGTATAATAACACTGGAAAAAGTGTCAAGACGTGGTTCAGGACGATTAAATGGCACTACCAATGATCAAAGATAGTTTTAAAAAAAAGAAAAAAAAGAGCGTACCTAATTTGTGTTTTGGGGGCCAAAATTAATGGAAACCATCAGAAGTAGCTATTTCGATTATTACGCATGAAAGAAACAATTAATGAACAGCCAACCTTTCTGTAGGTATGTCCAATAGAATAATAAACCCATGTGACAAGGACTTTGCAGCGTTTTTGGAATCTACGCACCTTGAAACGTAAAAAAAGAAAAAAATTTGAGGGGGTGTTGTAAAAATTGTTTGCTGAGCGATTACATAGGTGTATTATTCACAGAATAATAAACCAAAACTACGGCAGCGAAACTAGCGGCTCAAGGAGGAAACTGGAGTTATCCGGTATTGAAACTGACATCAAACTTCAACGCTACATTCAACAAGGTTACTGTTCGATTATGGTCCTGAAAATATCAGGCCATATAGTTCCTTGTCTGAACTTTTAAAAAACGCAATAATATTTTTGTGGAAAAAACGGAGTTATCCACTTTTGATTCTGAATGCCTCATGATATTATCATGGTAATCTAGCATTGAAAACTTACCTATTGCAGAACCAGACTCTGACGACTTCCTTCTCCATCGTCAAGCTATCTGCGAGTATTGAGATCTCTTCGGACGTGGGCTTGGGGTTCTGCAGAAACGCTTTCTCTAGTGCTATCCGCACGCTCGTCTCTATGGACGTCCTCTTCTTCCTCCGCCTCCCAATGGCCTCGGGGGTCGTCATGGGGTTCGTCAGGGAGTTCGGGTTGGTCAGCGAGTTGTCCGCGTCCAACAGCCATTTCTGGAGGAGCGGCTTCAGCTTGCACATGTTCTTGAACGAGAGGTTCAACGCTTCGAACCTCGAGATTGTGGTTTGGGAGAAGTCGTTGCCGTACAGTTTGCCCATCGCCAGGCCTACGTCACCCTGCGTGAAACCTGAAACAAAAATTCAGATGAAGAGAGTTAGAAATTGAACGTCATATAAAATACCTACCGGGTAGGTTTAGATATCCACAAAAGAATTTTCTGCAACAGCCCAAAATTTCCCAGCTGACATACTAAAAGAACATGTTTACTACTGTTACCAGCTGTTTTGATCACATAGTTCATTGAGGCACCACATAATATAGGTACTGATATTTTTGGCACTGTACGACCATACACTCACCTAATTTGATACGTCGCTGCTTGAAAGTTTTGGCGAATTGTTCAAGCTCTTCGAGATCTGTCGTTTCATCAGGCTCCATCGAGTGGGGCTGGGGAATGGGGGTTCGGTGAATTTTTGCGACGGGGCTGCTCTTGTTGTCACCTAGGATACCTCCCTGAAAGACAAAAATATAAGTAAGTAATGACATCGAGACGAGTGAAAAATTTCCACCAAGAAGGTATAGAAAGTATTTAATAAAATCATTTAGTAGGTTTTTCAGACGTTCTTACTTGTACTGAATGAGAAAGTCTAGGAGGAGGAACGTTCTGTCGTAAGCTAGGAGTAAGAAGACCCTGCGGCAACAAGGAGACGAAATTAGGTAACGCAATGAAACATCACGAATTATGACAACTTTAAATACATAAATCCGGCAATATCCTCTCTGACTGATTCTTAATCATTATAGTATCAAGGAGAGGACAATACCCACCTGATTGTGGAGGAAATATTGTTGAGGATGATGGTGTTGTGCTGTGGATGTGGGTGGAGGGGGAACATTCTGAGGTTGGGTCTGCTGAGGCTGTTGTTGCTGCTGCTGTTGCTGCTGAAAAAGGACGTATTGCTGCAGGTGGTGGTGCAGTTGCTGCTGCAACGCCTGTATGCTTGCGCCGCCGAGTTGCGACTGAACCATAAGCTGTACAAAAAAAAGAAAGATTAGCATCATTAATCATAATTATAAGAATAAAGGAGAACTTGAACGAAATATGGAGGATTGAATGTACTATTTCCAGACTGTTGTGGGTAGTATTTCCCCACGTCAATGAGGCTTCTTACTACTTGAGCGATATTTGTGGGTTATTATATTATGTAGGTATGTCTGTACCGTCGTACAAGCCGCAATTTTGGGTATTTTGACATGAAATTTTGAAACTATATTCTTTGGGTCCCCAGGATTTGCTGCATAGTTTATGTGTTTTGGCCTCCAGAGTTTGATGTAGTATAGTTTTTGGTGTCACCATGGTGCCAGGGAACGGCATCACGCTGGCACCATTGGTGCCATCTGGTCAGCGGACCAAACACACACTCAATCAAGTACTTGGTCAATTATCAGGATAGTTATTGATTATACTCACTTGGCTCAGTTGACCCGCTTGTATTGCTGCTATTGCAGCTTGGATACTCGTCGGGTTGGTTGGGACTTGCCCTCCTGTGCTCCCGGGCGGCCGCCTCTGCGCTTCCGTGACCTGAAATCCGTTGAAATATCGTAGGATAAAAGTTATTGAGATACCAGTGAAGAATTCAGTTCACGTTTAGGGTGAGCATTAAACAATTCCCAGGAAAGCTTGAACTGAACACCCACTGAATATCCTAAAATGGGTTTCGAGATAAGATCTTGCTATGAATTTGAAAGAGAAAGCAAGGGAGACGGGGCATTAAGTAAACATTGTTTGGGCAGAAAGTAACAAAAGAACACCGGCGATGGTCTACGGGAGGGGGTACAAGGCAATTTCCTGCTTTGGATGTGCTCTGAGCACCCCCGACAATAGCCCCTTCATGCTCAACACCCTGTGGCTATTTGCGCTATCCCAGACCCCTACTAAGTTTCCATACTTTGAAAAGAAAGAATTTTCACTCATATATTATGGTCACACATTTTGTTACTGTTGTTCTCAAACCGAAACCGGTAATTCGACGATACATCTTATTTACTGGTTTATTATTTTCAATAATGAACGTTTTGAAATAGAGCAAGGAAAAAAATAAGAGTAATAAAAAATAAAACAATAATAATAATCCCCCCCCCCCCCCCTCCATTTGATGGGCACCGTTTCAAGATACGCAGAATCCGAAAATGGAATAAAAAATGTCTGTCCGTCCGCCACACTTCATTTTGTTTTCTTAGTTAGGTACCATGAACTAAAATTAATGAAATTCGGTTTATGGGGTGCGCGAAACTCGGCTTAACTGTCAGCCATATCTAAGGGGTGAAAAATAGGGGTTGAAATTTCCATTTTAAATTGATCTCGAACTTCGGATGTCTTTGAGAGCACCCGGAGCATTGTAAGTCGTTATATATACCGAAAAGCTTCGTCAACATGATCGTGAATACGCGGTATACATCCAGCCCAGACATCAGTGCTAGGGAACAGGTGAATGTAATTACGCATGGCTTGGCTGTATGAAATCGAATTGGTTGTTCCGTGATATTATTTCATTTGAAGAATAATGGTTATTTATTTTGGATTTTATTGTTTTTAAACTTGAACAAAAGTTATGCTTCATGAATAACAACAAATAATTAACGATATAATTCTCGAATCACAGCACATATTATGAAACTGTAATTGCCCCGCCTGCTCCAGTTCTCGATTTAGGGCTTTCCTAGGGGGGGGGGGGGGGGTCGATGTTAAACTAGTTATGCATCTTTACAGGTAAGTAATAAACCGTTGTGTAATAATTTGCAGCGTTTGTTTCGATGAGATGACATGATTTCAGGGTTTACGGACTAAAACCGGAGTATTTTTAGAACAATTCTCCGCTGTGAGTGAGTATCTCTAAATGTCATTGGTGGTGTTCAAATGTAAATGCTACGACGATGCTGTAATTCAAAACCACACGAATTTTCCAGATTCTCCTTAACATCATAAGATCCCGGTTATCCCTTCTTCATCTTCTTCTACCAAAGCCTTTTCCAACAAACAACCAACAATACCTACCAGCCCTCATCGTATATTTGAAACGTGAACCGGTGAACTCAAGTTTAACATGACCAACTGCTGGAATATTTTGACAGATACTTACGAGGTTGAGGGCAGCACCGCGGTGTTCGGGTGAGGGCGAGCAGCTACCGGTGCTCTCACTATCGTTACTCAGGTCTTCAGGTTCACAGTTACCACCAGCATCTGAAATCGGAAGTGATGAATAATGAATAGTTATACAAACAGAAAAAGTTATAGTTATAAAATAGGTAAATTAAAATGAGTAATGACCAATTTCAATTAAATGACCAATTAAAATGTTATTTAAATGCTGTTAGGTACTGAGAAACTGTGGACATGTACAGATTCTGCTCCTACATGGGAAAAAGTAGCAAGCAACCTACGTTAATGTCTTGCACTGAAGGTGTATCTACCTATTAGGTGTATAGGTAGATGCTGATAAAATCCACGCTGCAGGTTTTGCAACAGTGGGCAGGCACATTCATACCTGCTATATAATATATATAGTATTTACACATCAACCTCAATAGGGATTATAATCATTTGGCAATGCGTTATAAGGTAAGAGCGCCAGCTGAGATAATATAATCGCTTAGCCACGCGCCTGCTTCAGTATTTTTTAATCGCGGTGCAAATCCATTATCCTTCCACCTTTTCCAATATCCCTCCTATAAAAACTGTCTTTTGTATTTCAAGTTTCATCTTCTACATTTAGAATACTGAGCGGGTGCGACGTGGGGTTCGGAAAGAAAAAATGGCGCGTGCCTGAAGGGTTGAAATCGTTTTAGGTCGCGTGGCCTCTTGTAACCTCTCACCCCAGTTTTTGTCTGTCCCCTCTTCTCATTCTTCTTTCTAGCGGGCGTTTTCTTTTTTTTTTTTCATGGCGAGCTTTTCCAAATGGACGATTGTGGGATTTACCCAACGGATGGCCGACACCAAACAAGTTTTACGTAAATCGGTATTTAAGTATAGCTACAGGGACTTCTGATTCTACCTATTCACGACTACATAAGCTGAATATATAAAACAGCTGGCGCTTTCGAAAGCTTAATGTGGGAGGGCAGAAAATTGAATACAAGTACCTAAGAGTTTGGGTTGAAGCACAGACATAGATACGTATCGTCCGAAAAATAATATAATAAGTAATTTATAACAAAACTAAGGGTACGTATTTGCGAAAGTACAATATTGCAAGCTCAAAACGGGGAACAGAATAAGAAGAGCAAGACATTGTTGTGCATAAAAAGCTATGACGAACAGACAATTTTTGTTCATTTCTTCGAATTCTTAATGAACTTGATGAACTCGAATTCTTAATTTTGTAGAGAGCTGTATAAAGTAACGAAAGGGTCTTCGTCAGGGGGAATTACATAACTACTCGTACATGAGTAAATCTTGTGCTTGAATGCGTAGAAATTAAAGCAGGAGTTCAAATAAAATATATGGAGGGGATAAGTAAAGAAACGGATAATTAAGCGAGGGTTGAAACTGTATTGAATTATTCAATACCAAAAATATGCCCCTCGTTTATAATTATGAACCCTGGTACGATGATAATATTGCGTATCTCATCTTAAAATTTTACATTCATGTACCTATTTACTGGTTATATAGGTAATCAAAATATTGATGGCGTTGGAAACAAAAACTTCTATTTGGTTTATTCAGCATGTGTACTACTAACTACGTATTTGGTTGTGGTTGTGTGTGTGGTTCTACTACTATATGTGGCAGTATTCTCATACATAGTTCTTTTGATAGCAAGACGTGATTACAACGTGTCATCGAGTGATATTACGTGTCAAAGTATAGAATCCGATTGATGAATACAAGACGGATCGAACGATCGAAACGGAATTTATTCCCTGAATAAAACAGGCAAAGAGGAGGCTCTAACGAGGAGCCGATTGGACGGATACATTGTTAAATAGTTAAAAAGGGTTCTCATGAGCCACGTGGTCTCTCAACTGAAAGTAACGATTTATTATTGATGAGCCCTCGAATGCTGGGCAATGCAGGGGGAGGTGCCCGGCTACTGCGATGTGGGAAATTTAGTCTTTAGCGAAAGGATGAGGGCATAGGGGTCCCTACCCCCCGTCAATCACCCCCAATCACGAGTAGTTAACGCACCCTTTTTGAAACTTTCGATCAGACCCTAAACCGGGAATGATTGTGGGCTTTGATAAAGACAATAATATCTACTTATTGAATTTCGGTTTAACGTGGATGATATTCCCTGCTCTGGGAATCCAATGATGTCGGATCACATAGCACAAAAGTTAACTAAAAGCTCCACACCGCGACGAGGATTGGATGATTATGAATGTATGTGATGATTATGAATGTAACCCATGTTCCTATATCTAAAATAGCTTCCTATCTGAAATTTTCTCGAACAAACTACTTACCTATTACAATTCTCTTTTACGCTCACGGAGTACCCAAGAAACTGGTTTTCATTTGAAGGAACAGTTGAAGGCAACCAAATTCAAAGTCTAATGAGACCAACTTGAGCACTCCGGCTATGTAAACCAAATTTTCTGGCAATTTTCAAAGTATTCTCAAGATTACTTACTGTCTACGACAAAAACCAAAACCACACAGGTTACTAATTTCTTTTAAATCTTTTATTATTATTAATATATTCTACTGTTCTGAAGGACTTTGAATCAGACGTAAAATAGCTACTTATCGAAATGCGATAATTTTTCATGTGAATAAAAAGAATGACGCACCTATATCTCACCCAAGAGTAGTTAACCATTACTAGGAAATTACTAGTAATTTTGCTGACGTAAACATGAACTTGGGAACAGTTTCCCGTAAGAACCAATTTAAATCCTTCGTCAGTAGCACGAAGGTGAAAATGAGCATAATTTCACACGAACAAGTAAAGTTTGAAATGAAGTCCTTATAACTTGTAGAATGAGGGTATGAACTCGAAATCGTGAACGTCGTAAAGACTTTTAATGTCCTGGGACGGCCGCCATGATACTTGCATTGGAAATCAGTTTCTTACGGTATTAGAAGCTGTCTATAAACTCTTGATCGCTATTGGTTCGCTATCTGGAAGTGAGGACGTGGAAAATGCAGGTAGGAGAAACAAGTACGTGAAGCCTTTTTATACAGGGACAGGCTCGAATGCTACTTAAGACTCAGGTCAAGAGTCCTGTATTCCGTTTTGAACTGCAACCAAGTGCCATTTGTTTGAATCTTTTTTTTTTCTATTCTTTTTTTTTCTCACGGGAGCAAACGCCGAGTTTGCGAAGTCGAAGAAGAAGTAAATGACCGGCGGGGAGGAAGCGCCTTATATGATCACAGCGGGTTTCCATATAGACCGGACTTAAGTTTCAGCATTTAAATCCGAGATGGACCGTAGAGGGCTGGGCTCAACTTTTTAATTAGAATCGAGAAACTCGCAACGTAGAAAATCAGACAGCAGTCCTGGTTTGATGGCGTTTCAAAGAAACCATTAATAATTAATCCAAGGCAAGTGGATAGATAGTCCATCGTCCAGTTTTAACAAGCCGGTAGGGGTTGACTGCGTCACGAGGAAGACGCCTTGGATGAAGAAGATTGCTGAGGTTTTGATGAGTTGAACGACTACTAGGGCAAATAAGATGGGACTTACCGCTAGCAACGGGCGATGTCCCTCTTTCGTGTTTCACAGCCTTGTCTGCATCTGTAACATGAAGATAATCATCCCATGAATCAGTATCAACGACTCGGTGATGAAATGATGATTGTAATTCCAACGTTTATTTAAAATGAAATATTAATCATTGGCTAGAATAATTTAGAGTTATATAAGTCTTCTGGCAGTAGTAATATTAACATTATACCGCTTATAAAATCTTACCACTGACCATGGAATATTATAAAAATATTCCAGAGTGTGTTTCGTATATTAAGTCTAAATCGGTTTTCATGCCTATAGAAAATATGTTTACTAGGTAATCAATACTGGAACACCGAATGTTCACTATCACTAATTACAAAAATATCTATCAAGAAAAACGTGAGCTAAGTTCTACCACATGATGACTGTAACTGGGCAGAGGTATAAATGAGGTATAAATTCAACCATTACCTAGTTGAATGATTGAATGAAAAGTGGGCTGGATGTTTTTAAAAGTTGAATAGGCAGGTCTTGAAAAAAAAAAAATCAACACCATCAAGAAGGTCGTATTCTAATTCTGCAAAAATTCCGGATGCCCGAGTTTTGTCCGAGGCATTGCAGATATGAAGTGCACCTGCTGGCAGGGTTGCCAGGTCCGAGCAAGCAAAAATCGGTAGAAAACCGTAGAGTTAACATAAAAAATCTGTAGAAAACTGTCAAAATCTGGAAAAGCGGTAGAAAATCAGTAAAAAAACCGTTTGAAGAAAAAAAGTTTCAGCAAACCCCACAAGCGGAAATCGCCAGCGCAACCCATATGAACCGGCATCAGCCTTTTGTGATTTATTCTTCTTCTTTTTACATCTTTCTTAACAAATTCACATTTGTCTTAAACTTTTTGACTCGGCTTGGCAGACATTGGTTGTCAATGTGAACAACTTCGTCTTTCGAACGTCCTTGACAACTTCTTTACCTTTTCTCTAGTGAAAACCATGTAACGTTGGTGACATACGAAAAAAGGAAAAAAATCTGTAGAAAAATTTAAAATCGGTAAAAAAAAATTGATGAACCCCAGGCGGGGCGAAAAACCGGTAGATATCATGGAAAGTAGGTAGATCTGGCATCCCTGCCTGCTGGGCATGGCGTGGATCAACGACAACCGAGAAAATCGAGTGGTAGGTAGATGATAGCAGGTGGGACCAAACCTTGACCGGGCAGACAATCTCCATAAGGATACTGCGTGGTACCAACACTCGCGTCTCACTCAGTTCGTATATCTGGCGGTCTTTGTGTGGGTTTTTTTAAACTTATTTATTTTTTTAAATAAGCGTCTTTTCCAATTTCCACCCGTATGTTACAGGACCTCATAAGCTAAGACACTGAATCGTCCTACCGCCACCTTCCAAATATTATACATGAGCGTGATACATGCTGCTTTTGCTTATATGAGACGTATAGCCCACGCCTTTTACCACTGACCAAGCGTGAAACGCAGGAAGAAACGCGACGGGAAACACTCAAAATGAAATGGTTCATCTTACGACTTGCTTTCATTACAGAAGTATCTCTTCGCGCATGTATAATAAAGTTAATACAGCAACAAACCCAATGGGACCTGGAAGGAAGACAGGGGGGGCTTGATGAGATTTTTTATGGTTCTCGGAAAAGAGGCGAAGTTTAAAGAAATACAAAAAAAAAGATAAAGGCGGGGTAAAGGTATGAAGAGGGGTCCTGAGGGCCAGCGCGGGGGCCCTTGGCGCTTAGTTGGAGGGCCCCTTCAAATCATCCGGCAGTCACCGCTCATTATTCCTCTTTTATTCTTTTAGCGATGGTTTTTATTTTTATTATTTCTTTTTATTTTGGTTTTTTGAAAGCAGTCTTTACCTGTGGTGAGGACAAACGCCGCCTCCGTCCCTGCAAATTAGTTCACGGAAGTCGCCCATTCATCTACATAGTTAGGTTCTGTCGCCAGACGGGTCCTGACTTCTAACGACGGTAATTCCGAGTTCATTCAGGATTTCTGCCGCTTCACTACTACATAGCAGGTACTTGGAGAGGGAGAGAAGCTAACCACGTTTGAAAACATGTAACTCGATAACAAGGTATTGTTCCATCCTAAGGGCACTATAATGAGGTAAGTACGTGCTCAGATTTTGGGCTTTTTCTCCGAAAAATCGCTCATATGGTTACGCTGCAAGACATGACGGCTTTCATCTAAATAACGGTTTTTGTAATACAAGTATTCGTTTGCTACATGAGTAACAGATTTTTTGGATCCAAATTTGCTCTTGATTTGGATCCAGAAGTGGTTCAGCTTTATTCGTGAAGCGGAATTTGATTTTTAATTAGCCCTCGTGATATATTGTTGGTGTATAATATATTTGGGAACAATAAATTTTGTTGGCTATTGCAGTGACCCCCCCCCCCCCCCCCCACCACCAAACTATAATTCTTACTGTAAATGGAAAGCTATAAGCCTCACTATGGACAAGTTTCCTACGAGATTTGTTGGTCATTCCAAGTGCTTTATGCACTATTGGCGCAACTCTCAATAAAATAACCGACTAAATAAGGAGACGACTAATTGGAAAAAAAAACTTCCCGGCGGACTTGTATGCGGAAACGGTCATTTTGCCACCAAAGGGGGAAAAAATCCCCCTTCAATATAGGCATCCCAGTCTTAACCAGTCATCCCAGTCCTAACCTATTGTAAACGTATAGGCGGTTTTTATTTTATTTTGTAAAACCGATAGGCCGATACGTCCCAACAAGGAGGAAGATACTGTTGAAGGGCGCCCGTATTGAGGACGGTCAACCGCTCACGTAAAAATTAGTATGCAAGGAAAGAGAAGACAGTGGCCGCATGTGACATACCACTATGTATATGGCGAAGTTTCTACAGATCGGGTATCCCCTTAGAGGCTCATTATAATAACATCGGAGTCGGAATGGAGGTGCATGCGCGGCTTGCCAAGTTACGCATTGCGGGTTCTTGTATAATGGGTATTGTTGAGCAATGCTCGGTGATTTTCCCAAGTCGTCTGTGATTGTGGTTTCATTACAGGTAGTACATACTTACTTGGTGTTTCACTGCAATCGCCCTCATTGTTTCAAATGCCACTCTCGGTATTTCAGTATAGTGATAGATTTTGTGATGGCTGACGGTAGATATGTAGGCAAAACATGCTGTATTAATTTAGCCCGCCAAGAAAACCGAAAACCAATATACCTACTGACAGCGACCAAGACACTGTTTACACAACACAAGTAGCCCACTCCCCCCGTAACTCGGCCCCTTGGGGTGTCTCCGGTGTTGAATTTTTGTACACCCATTCTCGAGGGGCCCCTGAGGATGTGCACCGAATTTCAAACCTCGGGACCATCAACTACCGGAGTTATGAAACTGTGAAAATCGATCATTTCACGTATTTCTATTTCTTCCTTTTGTAGTTGTCGTTGTTGTTCTTTGACAGGGCTACTGCCTCACAGATATAACGGATCCAGCTAAATTTTGCACATACATTCGTTATGCTCCAAGAAGATGCCTTTTGTGACCCCCCCCCCCCCCCCCCTCGACCCATCAAAAATGTTAGGCAAGTAGCTAGGTACCGAGAAAAAAAAGTTTAGGTAGGTACTGGGGAAAAGAATACTTCATCAATCAATGCAAAAAGGTGCCCCCCCTCCAACAACTCTGTTATATAAATTTACAAGCCAAAAAAGTAAGTAGGTACTGAGTTGGTACTACGTAGATAGTACTGAATTGGTACTAAGTAGGTACTATTGAGTGGGTACTAATAGGTAGCACTGAGTAGGTACTAAGTACATAGTACTGAGGGGGTACTAAGTAGATAGTACCGAGTTGGTACTAAGTAGATAGTACGCAGTAGGTCCTCAGTAGGTAGCACGGGGTAGGTACTAACTAGGTCGTACTGAGGAGGTACTAAGTAGATAGTAAGTACTGAGTTTGTACTAAGTAGATAGTACTGAGTAGGTAATCAGTAGGTATTAGGTACTAAGTAGATAGTAATGAATAAGTACTAAGTATGTAGGTACTAAGTGGATAGCACTGAGTAGGTACCAAGTGAACAGTACTGAGTAGGTACTAAGAGGATAGTACTGAGTAGGTACTAAGTGGATAGTACTTAGTAGGTACCAAGTATATAGGTACTAAGTAGATACCAAGTATATAGGTACTAAGTAGATACCAAATATAAGGTACTAAGTAGATACCAAGTATATAGGCACTAATTAGGTATTACTGAGTAGCTACTAAGTATGTAGGTACTACGTAGATAGTAATGAATAGCTAAGTATGAAGGTACTACGTAGATAGTACTGAGTAGCTAAGTATGTAGGTACTACGTAGATAGTACTGAGTAGCAAAGTATGTAGGTACTAAGTAGATAGTATTGAATAGGTAGTACTGAGTGGGTACTAAGTAGGCAGTACCTACTGAGTGGGTACTAAGTAGGTAGTACTAAGTGGGTACTAATTAGATAGTATGAAGTTTGTACTAAGTAGGTAGTACGGAGTAGGTACTAATTAGGTCGTACTGAGTGGGTACTAAGTATGAAGGTACTAAGTAGATAATACTGAGTTTGTACTAAGTATGCAGGTACTAAGTATATAGTACCGACTAGGTACTAAGTATGTAGGAACTATCTAGATAGTACTGAGTAGGTACTAAGTATGTAGGTACTTAGTAGCTACTAAGTAGGTACTAATTAGTAGTACTGAGTACGAACTAAGTAGGCAGTACTGAGTAGATAGGTACTAAGTAGGCACTGAGTAAGTAGGTACCGACTGGGACAGTTTTTAAGCACCTACCCTACTGGAAGAAATGTTTACTTCATCAATGCAAAAAGATGTGATGTCCCCCCTAAAACAAGCCTGTTGTAAAAATTTACCCGCCAAAAAACCCTCCTCAGCCCCGGCAGGTAAAAAGCCCCCGCCAAACAGCGATGAAAGAAATTTCAAGGTTTGGAGGGAAGGAACAGGTCAGGTTTCTATACTCACATCCAACAGAGGGGGAAGGAACAGGTTTCTAAATGCACATCCAAGAGCGAGGTGCGAAGCACCATGCCAGTTCGACAGGCAAAACTGATATTTATCCTTTTTGCGGCTGAGGAGGTTTTTTTGGCTAGTACATTTTTACAACAGGGTTGTTCTGGGGGGTGTATATTTATGTGTGTTTCAAAAAAATATACATACAAGGAGACGTGCATAATAATGGTCACGCAGGACCGTTTGATGAGTTCGCGTATTAGTTTGCGTTCAAAATGATCACTGCAGCGAAAAGTGTTTGATTATTAGGATACAAATTACCTAGGTAGGTACTCATTGAAAGTTTCAATGAAGATTGATTAGTAGGTACATAATTCTATCTAAATTATTTTGCTATATGCTGCTATATAACTTCCTTGTTATAGGTATTCATCATTTTGTACAAATATTTTATTTAAATTCAAGTTTCTCTCTCAATAATTCTGATCGTTACTATTTCACCATTGCCATATTCTACAGTTTGAATCGATATTCAATCATTGTTTCAAGTCTCAGGTTCCAAGCCACTGTACAATATTTTATTAAATGAGGATCTGCAGCCTTGATTCACGTCAGATAACCACCCCGTTCTATTCACCATAAGATTATAAGAGTTCTCAATTTCTCCTCTTTTGCATATGTCACACATTTGGTTGTCATAAATAATCGTACGGACTGAGGGGTACATGACTTTCAAAGTCCTAAGACTAGGTTTATATAGCGGTTTCCTGAACTGAGTGCTTTCCGTTCATATGCATCCTACGTATGCATTTTTCTGCCTACTCTGCACTATAAATGTTTACATTCGCACAAGTTTCCAAGATTTTTCTGGCCGAATGGCAGATAAGCTAGGCCAGTTAACTAGGCCAACTTCTCTCATGTTCAGAATGGGATGCATATATTTGATACGAGCATCTTCCATAGGTGCACATGGGTAAGAACTGAAAAGACAGGGAGCTAGATCAGGTGAATGTGCATACTGACGCTAGATTTTCGGCAGTTCGGTATACGATGCTGTGGTTGCATAAGGGGACTCTTCTGCACAATATGGTAAGAATGACAAAGTTGGGAGGTATGTCAATCACCCAAGTGAGCACTGATACTAATTTATCTCCTATTCAACGAAGAATGCTGAAATTGGACATAAAACCTCCGTGATATAACTGAGTTATAATGCCACATACCTAGGGAGGCACCCAGATAAGCAGAGTGAACCCAGGGGCTGATTTCTCCCCAAACAACCGTCGATGCTGAAGTATTACAAGAGGCTTATTTTGTACAACTGGAGGTGCGACTTTCTAGTTAAAATGGGCAACGCTGGGTGATTTGTTCATCTCGTCTGTGATATATGTGTTTGTGCTATGATTGTAGTAGTTGGTTGTGCTATGACTGTAGTAATTTCAATCTTTCCCACTGGTTCGAATATTACTCGATCTTTTATGTATGTTTAAACGGTGTGATGTTTCGACTTATTACCTATGCGACAAAAATGCATTCAAGCATCAAGTTTTTTCAATTTGGTTCATATACACTGTCATTACGCTACTCGTCTTGTTGCACAATTTCACAATTGCTTAACCGAATAGGATATCAGCCTTTATCATGATTGGTTTCATAAAATGCGAATGTGAACGGCTATTGGAATTATGATAATGCATTGTTTAGTTAATTAGTCTCGGTTGTTCTTCTCCCAATAAAACTTTAATTAAACCTGTTTATAGACCTACTCGTGAAATGAGACAATAAACAACTTGTCATGGAACTGCCGGGGGTTGCACATCAGTCAATTCAGTTAGTCATTCACAACTTTTTTTTCGAGAGGAAAACTAAAATTAAAATTAAAAATCTCCTTATTATAATTTCATCTATACAACGCATATGCATTTTCTTGCAATCATAGCAGTCATGTCTCATCAGCAATTGGTAGATTGGAATCGTGCAATGTGTCCTATGCACTTAAAAGAAAACTTACCTACTCAATCAAGTCGATATATCTTTCGATTATTTCTGTTGGTGTTTATCGGTATAACGCTCACAGTTTAACAGCCATAATTCATTATAGGTATCTAACTACCCCGTAATGATGAATTTTCCTGTATTCTCTCATTAGTTTTTTTTAAACATCAACCGCAATATGAAGAGTGAATCGATGTTATTACCCGAATATGCATTACATACCTACAGAAGGGATTGCATCATTGTTTCCTTTGTTCGATTGCCATAGTTTTCACTAAACACTTATTTTCTTATTACTTTTTTAAATTTCCAATTATATTTTAAAAACCAATTTTGTAATCAGATCTCACTTTCAGAAAGCAGGTTTTCAATCTGAATGCATCTTTGTTTATGTGCCAAGGTGATTCTAGGTGAAATTTTGTATGACACATGCAAAGCTATTAGAGGGTGTTCGCTATAAGCCTCAAGACCGGGAGAAAACCTTTTACTTTCGGACAGGCGAGAAAATAAGATGATAATAAAATGTGAGAAGCCCATCTTGCGTCCAGGGAAAATAAGGGACTTTGAAGGGAGGAAATGGAAAAACGAAGGCGAAGAGGAATGAAGGAGACGTCACAACGTGAAAAGGCACCCGAGGGAGCGGAATGGAGAAACAAGGCCAAAGGGATATGTCCTGTGTGGACGTTCGTGTTGACCATATTAGAGGTTTTTATTCTATGCTCAGGGGCGTCTTATGGGTGAGAAGGGTGGACCAAGGGGATGCAAACTAAGGAAAGGATGTCTCCCTCGGGAGCTGTAACACCGACCATTACACCTTTAACATAATATACTGCTAAAGACACATTAAACAGACACTCCGAACATTCCGGGGTATCGTTTTTCACCACTCTTCCCGTGACCCGCATGACAAAGAGATCTCTGACGGAAAAGTCTTGAGGTAAAAATAAACCCTAGAAGCTGGCTTCAAGATTTTTCTTTACCAAGTAACTACTCTTAACAATGAAACGATAATATCTACTCTTTGGATAATTGCTGCGCCTAACTGGATTCCGCCCATATAACCTCTATTATAGAATAATTATAATTACTCGTATATAAATTATTGGACTTATGGGTACGCCCGGAGTCGCTAAGATGCTTGGGAGCCCCGCGCTAAATGGAGTGACCAAATTGTGGCCATCATTACTGAACTGCTGATTATTTACGTTCGCAACGACAGCAAGGCATCAAATGTGTCACTAGGCAACATAAATTTACAATAAGCAATTGCAAAATAATGGACAATCACTGGCTCTTGGCTTTACCCACGAAACCAAATTATTTAGGTAAGCGGATAAAGTGCGTAGAGTAACAATAACATGACGCATTGAACAGTCATAATTAATGAGCGACAGCCACATTAAACGGGCTACCTTGTTAAGTCCGACCTTTACGTCAAGAAATCACAAATTAATATTGGGAACAAAGGCTCAACCGCAGAACCGGTGATAAATGTCATATCTTGCGTTACTACTTGTCATTTTCATAACAGAAAGGCGGACGAGGAGAGGAGCCAGTAAAATTGTGGAAGGTCGTCACGAAATGAGGGGTAATAATTTATTCAATCGGATCCAGAGAAAAAAAAACCCCAGAGGATAAGTAGGGTACAGTGATTGACAGGTGGTCGATGCCGGCTTTCGCAGTCATGGCAAGACTATTTTCATTTTGACCTCGATTTGGTAACGCGTTCCGGTTCGCTGTTTCTGAGAAATTTCCACCAGGTTCGTAGAATATTTATTGCAATAAACATCTGGGTAGGTCAGGTTTAAGTTTAGCTTCATGGAGTGCCAAAATAGCTATTGAATCCATAAAAAACCACTAAAAGAAAGTTTAAAAAATCGCCCAACATGATTCCAAACTCATGACTTTTGTTTCTGTCATCAGCCAGCCATTAAAAATGAGCGTAAAGAAAAAATAAAACCTACGAGGTCCATAAATTACTGTCATAGAAAACGAAGAAAAACGGAGTTATTGAAAAGTTGCCTATTTCCACTAATACCTACTCTACCACTAAACCTCGTGACAATGGAAATAGGCAACTTTTAAATAACTCCGTTTTTCTTTGAAATGGGTTTCCACGATTTCTTCGCGAGTGATTTAGTTCGTATAGAAAACGACTCGAAAGTTGTTTTTCGCCTCTTGCTTTGATCTTTGTTGTATTTGCTACCACCCATTTTACCATACATCAGAAATTTAAGTTACGAAGGAAACATACTCGTATTTTTGGTGATTGAAAGCCGGCAAACATTAACCTAAAGAGTTGTTGACATAATTGTGCCTCTCGAATAATGAGTGTCCGCGAGGAAACGACTTTAATAATAACAAAAAATTATTGTTGAAAATTCTTTCTCTTTACACTTGTCTTTATACTCTTTAAACCTTTTCTGCAAGGTATCAAGAATCTGCACAAGGGTAGACATTTCCTATATCTTATTCGATCAGAATCCTCCCATTCAGCCAAGAATTGTCATAATAATCATGGAAACCGAAGTTGAGTTTACCATTCAAACGGGCATTTCAATCGGGAAACGAGAACTGCTAAAAATTATATTAATTAGGGAAAGGGGAAGGGGGGATTTGGTGTATTCGATGGTTTGAGCTAGACACAGATGTAAACCATCAAAAGCGGCTAGTTTTCAAGAATCTGAAAACTAGACCCAAATACTGAGAGGTTCGTCGGCTGTAGAACGGTGGGAATCTCTCACTCATCATTTTACCAGGGAAAATGGAAGGCGAGGGGGACTAGAGCTGCCTTAAGTGGAGTGCACTCACTGCAAATTCAATCCGATTTGAGAGGTTCTCCCGACCCCATGAGGTGACTTAAATCAATTTCAGGCGACGAAAAACCTTTCATGGACGAGCCCATGGATAAAACGTTCGAGTTTCAACTTCTACGTGCCAGTTTTGACTTCAACACGACACTCCACGCCATATTTTTAGTTTGGAAACCGTCATTTGGATTTATAAAACATCCTATATTCTATTTAAACACGGTCTGCTGATCAGATTTTGTAGGATGATTCCTACACCCTGAGGATTCCATCACAGCATCGCTCCCCCATTTTTCATTTTACAGAGTAAGTCGAGCCAAACTTGTCTCTCAAACGAAATGGTTGGGACATCGTTGGCCAATTTTGGAAACTGATCATGGGCAACTAGCTTCCTCACTGCAACATTTGGCTACGACATGCATAAAGACTAATCAACCGCTCCAGGAACGGTGTAACCGCAACATTACACACCATTCCACTCGCTCCAGCTCCGAAGTGTGCGAATAAGGATAACAAAATGCAGTTTCTTGTAAATTTCTCAAGACCGCTAAGAATCGCAAGGCTTGGTGAGCTCGGGGGTTCACTGCGAAACGGCTTCTGGCGTGTTCCATGCAATTTTTTTCTCTTCAAGTCTTTGCCTCTTGGTCGTGACATATCATTAATCCGCGAGTCGCGTGACGCGATTATCAGACGGCAACGCTTTTGCGAGCGCCTCTTTTGAAAACGTCGGTTTCGGTTGGAAATCAAAAGGACCATCGACCGCATTGGTTATTGTGTGTGAATGACTCGGACAAGACAGAGAGCGGTTCGAATGGAAAGTGCGCTAAATACGAGTATTTTCATGTATAGGTACACGATCGAGCTTAATTTCGCCTAATTTTGAGAGGAGTGCTGTGAATACCTAGCTAATATTTGTTGATATGTATAACTGAAATAGATGTTGAACAATAGCTATGAAAACTATTCTTGATTGCTTGAAGCGTAGCTTGTGACAAATTATAAGCATCTACAATAACTGTGTCATGATTGCATGTTTACATGAATGGGCTTTCAGTTTTCAAAATGGCATACAGTTCAGTACCATGATTCTATCATCAGATGCACTTAGTCAATATTTTTGAAGAAAAATCAACTTACTTACTTTTCGGAAGTTTCCAAACGTTTGAACACCAAAGTGCAGGTTTACTGATCTGGAAAATTACTAAGGAAACCGAAAATACGTTGTGAAGGAACTTCGGCTGAACCTGGAAATTAACTGCGTTGGCTATTGCGCAAAGATCCAAATAAATTGGAGGTCTCGAATGGATACTGAGATACGGTCCCGCTGAACCTTTTTAGAAGATGAGAATCTCGCTTTGACCGTATACCCTCACTTGGACCCTCTCTCATTACCAAGGGACCTTGGGACTGTCCAGAACGTAATGTAGTCATCAGAAGCTGTTCCCAAGTCCTGAGGGAGGACTATTGTTTATTGCTCTGGGGGGAATGGGAGATGCACCCTCCGCTCGCCAGCACCTTTGGTGGAGATATATCTTCTGAGGACTGCTACTTCACAATCAGACGATCAACGTGACTTGTACTGTTCCCCCCTCGACTGATAGATAAATAGCCTGTTCGTGATGAAGATGCTTGTGTTTGATCGGAAACAGCTCGAATTCCGGCCAGAAATAGGCTGAATATTAGCGTCTAAACAAGCAAGTAGAGCTAATCCAAGAGGAAGAGCGTGAGGTAGATATGATTATATTATAATTATTGTTTCCTAGCGACGTTTTATATGTTGGAGTACCAGAGATCTATTCAATACTGCAGAGTATTGGTACATCATCAATACATTGATTTAAGAAATAGTGGAAGTCCAGTATCTTGAAAGCTCTATAAATAATATAATTCGACTTTAATTTTGTTGTCCGTTTTCAAAGAAGCCGTTTCCAACCTCAATGGAAACTCTCTTTTCATCTTGAGCCCACTATTTACTCGGGCTCCCCATCCAAGTCAGGGATTGAGACCTAGAAAGGAGGTCTTTCCTTCAGCAACCTCACCTGGGACACTTGGAAATTCCGATTTCTCCCTCTTTTCCGCTGAAGAGGTTTGAATAAGAAGGAGTGGGGACGAAAGATCTGTATTTTAGATGATATGACCGTCTTAGGTTCGTTCTTTTTGTTTTCCGTGGCTAGAACGAAATGCTCACCCTCTCCTGATATTTATGTAGTGGACAATATAGGGAAGGTAGAACCCCAGCTTCCTTGGAATTATCATCTCAAAGTGGCCAGCCAAAGGAAGTGGAAGCATTTACATAGGACAACAACCGCCGAAAGCACCTCCTCCCAATTCTGTTTACTTTCAATTTCCATGTTGCTTACATCCATTACAAATCTTTTGTTCCCTTTTTCCTTCTTCAAACTCGCCCTTCAGTACCCTTCGACTTTGGATTTTTTTCATCCATCTCATTTTGAAGGCATTGCCATCACGATGTGCCCTTTTTAGGAAACCTGAAATGAAATCCAAACACCGTTCACACTTTTTCAAACACACGCACCCACTGTTTATAATTTTTAATCCAGCCTTCCCTATATCGCTAAGTTAATCACGATTTTCCTTCTGTTTCATTCGTGCTCTTTTAGCCGCCTCCGTCATTATACGACATCGGGTAGAAAGTACACGTTTTTTTTAAATCGTCAAATGCCACATAATCCATAGAATAATGTGGTTACTGATATGGGCATACAAGACTCCCTCTGTACACGATATAACGCCGAAAGTTTTTTGCCTGTATGGGGTAGATTCAAATGTAGCTTTTGAATATTGCATGACTCCTCAGAACTAGCCGATAAAAATGAAATCAACGAGATGGAATTCATCAGTTAATCAATCGCATACAACTTCATGTCGGATCAGGAAGAAAAATTACTTTCGGTTCAGAATAACCAGCTAATTTTCTCTGTAAATCAGAATACGTTATCTTTGTCAGTATTGGTCATCTTGACACACCTTGGTAACATAACGTATTCAGCGTTTTTCATAGGTATTTTCAGGATTTGGCCAAAAAGTGAAGAGAAGCGAACTTTGGCTTTTGTTGAGTACATTTTTAAGCTGCTCCGTGCTCATTATCAGGCGTTAGCTACAATCAAAATTACAGTATTTCACAAATACACCAATCGACTAATCAGGGCTTCATTCAACGTCTAGGTAACTTTCCGAAGGAACTTCAGTAAGCTTGACGTATAAATATATACTCATAAAAACCAGGTATGCGAGTTTGGACTGACGACCTAGTATACCTTAATTCTCGACGGTCGCCTGATCTACAGCATTTGTACCCTTGAATGTTGAACTGTAGAGATAATGTGTGAGCGAAAGAAGGGCTGAAGGACAAAATGGAAGAGAAAAAAAAAACGAAAATAAGGGAAAACTCTCGAGAAAGTTAATGATTAATGGAAGGGTCACCCATCCCTCTCCCAGCCGGAGTGGCGGTAAAACTTTTGCAATTTGGTACCTCCCTCCCTCGCCACATCACATCTTTTCATGGATCCCTTCCAGGATTAATAGTGTCCCGGCCCTCCTGTAGGATATGGGATTTTGCCCTACGTACCCTCTACCCCAGGGTGACGATATATTTTTAATGTCGCTGCCACGGCTATGGGAAAGAAAATGAGGATAAATGTCTTCGGATCATCGAACTTCTTTAATTCAAACTGACTTGCACTGATGCTATCATACATTCTGTTCAGCAGCGAAATCGGCTATTCAGTTGCAAAATCATGTTGAGTTTAAGAAATGCAGCAGCTAATCTGTCCAGTCCAGCCGGACTTATATTGTCGCCCCAGGGTCTTCCGGATTCAGGATTTGCTAATATTAAGAGCTCCGTACGCCCAGATGGTCACCCTCGATGTTTACAAGAAGGGGACTAGGGACGAAAGTCCGGGAGAGAAAGTAGCAGATATCGATAGTGGCAGTCTCTCTTTTCCAATAGTCGCACGGAAAGGCTACTGCAGTGGATTTTTCAAATTAATCACAACCCGCTGCCTCTCTCCGTTTTCAGTTTTCTATAGATGAGCGGCCGAGTCCCGTTCAGGACCATCTGTTTTCCCCGTTCTGAATTACCTTCGAGATTGATTATACTTGGGCACGTTTGAATCGCCTGGTACCGAAAACAAATGAACCGTACCAGCTCCCACCGATCGACATTTTGATCTACAGGGTGTCCCAGTTAAGATGGTCCAAACTTCAGGGTTCAATTCTACGATCGATTTCCGACAAAAAATGCCTCCTAGCAATTTTTCGAAAAACGCTTTGTTTTTTGAGTTATTCCACTTTTAAGATTTTTTAGTTTCTTTCCACATTTTTTCAGTAATATGGCTATAACTCCCTCAAATATTGACTTAAAGTTAAAAAAAAAGGGTACCATTGGAAAGAGCATTAAATTTCCTATAAGATGATGCCCCACTCATGTTTCCAAACTGGGAGTTGGTTTGTTTTTTTCGAGCCCAAACTTGAAATTTTGTTTTTCCCTCATAAGTGATGCGAATTTCACTAAGGATTTTCACCTAAATCGTAGGGAGCAAAATCGATGCGGACCAAAGGAAAAACATCTTCAGATTCTTAGCTTTCCAACGATATATCATTTTTTGTGTTTACCATAGTTATTTGAGGAGAAAATGGCATCTGAATGCGAAAATCGTGAAATTTAAAAAGGATTCTGCACGCTACATGTCCCCCCCCTCCTCATGCTAATAACAAGAGAAGTTGACTTCATTCTACTCGCTGAATCGAATAGTGTCGAATCTCTTCCAATTATTTACCTGTATCATCGTCACAAAAATATCATTATGTAACTTATTAAATAGAACTTAAATAGTAACTAACGTTTGGCATCGTGAGAATGCATATGGTGAACTGATTAGCATTCTGTCTTGCAAGATGGAATACGTCGAACTTGGACTCACTATCAATCTAAATGCTAGTGTTTGTTCTAACTACGAGTGCCAAAGGTTATTCACATTCGCTGAAATGTGCACAAACGAACACATCTTTCACAATTTTTCGAGTAATTAAGTGAGTTGGAGCAGAAGGGCGACATGTCACCACCAAATAACAAGGGGTAGAGGTGTGCAACATAATTAAGAGTAATTTGTGGCTTGATCAATTTATAATCACAGAACGCCCCCTCATTTAATCGAATAGTCACTATTCGATTCAGCGAGTAGAATGAAGTCAACTTCTCTTGTTATTAGCATGAGGAGGGGGGGGGGGGGGGGACTTGTAGCGTGCAGAATCCTTTTTAAATTTCACGATTTTCGCATTCAGATGCCATTTTCTCCTCAAATAACTATGGTAAACACAAAAAATGATATATCGTTGGAAAGCTAAGAATCTGAAGATGTTTTTCCTTTGGTCCGCATCGATTTTGCTCCCTACGATTTAGGTGAAAATCCTTAGTGAAATTCGCATCACTTATGAGGGAAAAACAAAATTTCAAGTTTGGGCTCGAAAAAAACAAACCAACTCCCAGTTTGGAAACATGAGTGGGGCATCATCTTATAGGAAATTTAATGCTCTTTCCAATGGTACCCTTTTTTTAACTTTAAGTCAATATTTGAGGGAGTTATAGCCATATTACTGAAAAAATGTGGAAAGAAACTAAAAAATCTTAGAAGTGGAATAAGTCAAAAAACAAAGCGTTTTTCGAAAAATTGCTAGGAGACATTTTTTGTCGGAAATCGATCGTAGAATTGAACCCTGAATATTGGACCATCTTAACTGGGACACCCTGTATAGGACTTGGAATACTGATGCAGGACATTCAACACTTTTTTCCAGAGGTGCTCGTATTTAGATCCCTGATGTTGTCAAGCTACGCTCTGTAGACGTTTTAGGCTGCACAAAGCGATTACCCAATATAACGGTTAGGTATATTGCTAAGGTACCCAACTAACTGGCTCAATGTCATTTTCCTCCGAGGAATCCATCTTTGGACCCCCAAGGCTCGTCTGGATGAGCGCATTGAGCGCTCTCTTCTTGTGTTAGCTTTGTCGGCATTTATAAAGCACTCGATCTCAGGGTATTTTTTTCTTTTCTTTTTTTGCTGAACGTCAGTGAGGCGCTTACTTAGACTCGAGCGACATTTGGGTATATATTTTTATTATTTATTTTCACGTGCAATGCCTTACAATAACTGTTTACAATAATTACTTCAATATACATGAAAGACTTTGGACGGTGGGCCGTCAGCCGGATACACCGTTTTATCAATATAATTTAACCTTCATAACCAATGTGGGATTTTCATAAATGACTAAAAATGGCAGTAACACAAATTAACTTAATTTTGGAATTTGGCATTAGTAAATTTGGCGCGAACTACAGTTAAAACATTACACAGAAAATATAGAGACTGATCAACAACAAAAATGTCTAATAACAATCAATTAAGGCCACATCATAAATGTATTAAATTATCATTCCAATAATGCAACTGATAAAAAATAAGCAACTTCACAATACCCATCGAACAGATACTCATAAGCAGACTAGAATATACTGGTATTGCACTTGATTGTCGAACAGGATTGCACTTAACTATAATTAAATTCCTGCACAAGAAAACTACGGCAAGCCGAAGCCTCTTTTAAATAACCAATTGGCCCTCCAATCCTGGCCATTTAACACGTCCACAACGTCGTTTCTATTCAAACTGCTCCGTCCGAAATACTTGAGACGATAGGGTTTCAGGATTGGGTATCTTCCTATAAGGTGCCATGTGTCCTCGTTTTCTCTAATATTGCACAATGAGCACAGCAGTACCTACTCTATTCTCTATCCATGGCAGAGATTTCAGATTCAAGAGCACCTCTCTGCATTTCAGGATGATAATAACCTCCCTCAGGTCCCTATCTAAGTATGAGGGTCTAAATCCTTCAATAGGTATCACCTAGCCTCCCTGACAGCCAACTCAGTATCCACCTTGAATTCGTTACGTAAGCCCTGCATGGTATGGTGGCTGGTAACAATGCTGCGAAGTTTCCAGGGTCCTCCCTCCTCCAAATTTATACGGGTTTCAGCGTGCTCCAGGGCTAAATTCTCCCTATAATAATATATAAGAATGAATACCCTCACCCACTCCACTCTTTTTCCAATCGCCAGGGTCGGCGCCTCCCTAGGATATCGAATCGTGGGCATTCTTAAAATGTTGCTTATATATATGGCATTGAGTTGACGCGTCGTCAACGGGCAGCACATAGTTAGGGATATTCTGCGGGATCCTTGTAATCAAACATCATTCTAATTTATTGAATCCAACCGAAAAGTATGCCGCGAATGAAAAAGAAATCAGCAAAACTAAAGCATAGACCAATGTGACTTGAGGCTCTGGTCAGCGGACCCACTAGTGGCATTAATGCTATAAGTAAGATAGGTACATATAACAAGTTGATGATAATCACTATGGTATCCTATTGATGTTACAAAACGCAAAGGTATGGTATACAGATTTTTTTCTGGGATTAGATATATCTTTTCAGACTCAAATTTTAACGAAGATGAACTAATACGAAAATTATTAAACATTTTCTTTGGCTTAAACATTTTGACTGGCAGGTCATGGTTTCTACCACCATCGATTTGAACTGTTCATTACCTATGACGGGATATGATGCCTTCCTAGTTAGAAACTTCGAATGTATAACGGAAATGTAGCATTAAAGAATTTGAGGAATATCACCATTCATTAATAATTCAAAAAATGCTAGTATAAAATAATAACTTCTGAATGTTATTATCTTCTTTATAAAATATAGAGTCGTTTCTCCCAATCGCATACCTACTGTTTGGGGTGATTAGCATTAAATTCGAGAGAACAGAACTATTGAAATCGATGAAGCAAACAAGGATAAAAGTATTTATGTGAAAAACATTACTGAATCACAATGCCACACAAAAAATAAATGATCTGATCAATATTCATCGATTCAAATCGTGCAAGGCCTTTTGAATTATTCTGATGCAAATCTCAATCCTCTCCAACACAGATGAAAGAACAATACTAACAAAAACAACCGCCACTGATTGGGACTCATAATGGTTTCATGATTAATGGCTAGTGGGGTTTTCATAAGTATTGTGTTTTTCACCATACCGGGCAAAATACAAATTTGAAAACTTCGTTGAAGGGACATAAGGCCACAAGCAATTATCGTCTCCATAAATATGTATGAGGCCGTGGAGACAAATCAAGAAAAGTATGGAAAGTAACCGAATCGATATCTAGCAGCAAAACCATTGAATTCAAATCCAATAAAGAATCCAGCGGCAAATTCTCAGTAAATATTTCGATTTTCCCTGTCGTCACACACGATGCATGTGTAATGGTCTTTGAATAAAGTTACCGATAATATTGCGACCAGAATTAGAGAACAATTTTTCAGGAAATATTTCGGCGCACAAAGCTAATCTGAGCGGCGCATTAGGGAGCACATAGCTATTACCTCCAGCATTTTTGTTTGGTTAATCAAGAGTTTCAGAAACGTGGGATGAGACGATCCTAAAGCACTTTTGAGTAGCCTAGAAGGTTAAACCTTAATGCCACAGAAGTTTCGACATGTTGTGTCAACCGTTAGGGCCTTACTTACGATTAAAGTGGATCATTTGAAAGCAAAGACCTTTTTTCCTACTCTTTCTTAGTCTATCGCCCTCTCACTCGGGCCGGAACGAAAATACGCGTTTAATTGTGTAATATTCCCTTCATCAAAATATCATTGATGACGAAACCGCAAGCGTTTCAAACATTAACCTTATTTTTGGGGAAATTTTTCCGTGGAACGAAAGAGGAGAAGCCAAATGCGTCGTTTTCTTACCGCAGCACACTCCGAATTAAAGCCAATTTTTCTAATCTATTTATAAGAGTTATAGTTATGAAGCACCTAGTAAAAACTTTCAGTACTACGAAATATGGCAACGGGTGCTAACGATCTCCTCTCAGAACACTTTTACAATGTCATGAGATACACTCTATTATACGTCTATAGAGATATAGACGTTTCAAGGATGGCGAATAGACGTATAACGAATATGCATACCCAAAGATAAGAAAGAGCTGAAATTTCGGGGTTCATTATCGGGTAGGTGTTCAAAATGCTGCAGTACGTGGTTGATGGTCAAAAGTGCAATGTTAGTCTAAAAAAAGTGCTAACGGTTAAGGCTCCGGCATCTTTTCTTCAAATCAGCATGGGATGGGACATTTAAAATGTTAAGAGAAAATTGATATGGCACAATAAAACATGACAAAACGAATAATGTTCGTGATATCTACGTCTTGAAATGTATAAATTATTATGAAAAATATACACTTATAGTGTCATATGGATGCAAGTACAGAGGGGTCAGCTGGAAATGTCAATCTATCAATAAAATTTAATATATGAGGGCGTACTGCGATATTGTAACCCTTTTCCCTCGCTATCGTTAGAGTTTAGAAGAAAAGAAAGGGTCACCAGTATATCAGGCCAGCAGCTCGTATTTCACGGTTTGATGTAGGAAGAAAAATATATATAGGGTGACACCCCCAATAGTTTAATATAATCTTTACTGAGAGCAGAAAGAATAATGATAGGGCGGGGCAATTGGACACGAGAAAAAAGTCCGAAGTTATTATGTAATAGCGATAAAGGAGGGAAAAAAGGGTGGGATACATATGAAATAATCATCATCGATATGAAGGGAAGTTATTGGCTTTAAAGGGGTTGTCAGGGAGCGACGGCTGGTACAGACGTAAACTTCTTGTTTCGGGAGAAAGCACGTGTTCTGATTTATTGTCTTCCAATCGTAAATACCGAGTGATTTAGATATCTTGTGAAACAGTGAGGAGCAGGTATCTCAATTTTAGTATATTTGAATGGAATACATGTAATGGAACCCTAAAATACATTATAACAAGGGATTCCAATGATACAAAATTTAAAGAACTCATTTTAGATTCAGTACGGAAAACGCTGTAAATTATTACACAACGGTTTATTGTTTTCCTGTATAGATGCCCCTTCCGTGTAAATCACTGTTTTCTGTTGTCAGTAACCTCTTGCTTCCCCCCAGGAATGCCGTAAATCGATCGTAATGGCCGGGCAATTACAGTTTCAAGAATTCTAGAATTAATAAATTATTAGGCATTTGTTATTCATGAAGCATTAAGTTTGTCCTACGAAAAATAATTACCTATCAACCAAATCCGCAATAACCATTGAAATAGCACGGAACAACCAACTCGATATTTCAGCCATGCCTGATTTTAATCAGGTGGTCCCCAGCAATGATATCTGGGCTGGATGTATACCGTATCATTCACAACCGTGTTGACGAAGCTTTTCGGTACGAACTTCAGTTCTTTACTCTGAACGAACGGCTGGACGTACAATGATCCGGGTGGTATAAAAAAACTCTCCAATTCGAGATCAATTTAAACACGTAAAACAAAATTGAGGTAGCGGCGCCCTGGAAATTTGGTCCCCTATTTTTCACCCCTTAGCGATGACTGACAGTAACGGCGAGCTTCACGGATCAACTCGACCCCAAACGGGACCTACAAACCAAATTTCATTAATTTAGGATCATGGTAACTAAGGAAAGGGCGAAGTACGGCGAACGGCACGGGGTAGGGCGGACGGACAGACTTTTTTGGTTTATTATTCTGTGACCTATGTATTCGCTCAGCAAAAAATTTTTATAACACCCCCTCAAAATTTTTTCTTTTCCGTTTCAAGGTGCGTAGATTCCAAAAATGCAATGTCCGTCCGCCGTACGCCGTCAGCCGTATCACGTGTATAGGCTTCATTTTTGGTCAAAAAAAGTCGTTCTTTCGCACACATGCTCCATTTGGGTCCTAGTTGTGTCCCGAAACTTTTCAGCCCGATCGGAATATACCCAGGGGTGTTATGAGTGAAAATGTGTGTAAAAATAGGTACTTTTTGCGTTTTAGCAACATGTTAGTAACATAAGCTTCTGAGACATCATTTCCCATGTTTTTGGGGACGAGAAGACCGAATATGAAGTCGATTTTGACCAAGGAGTAGAAAATTGAGGTTGTACCAGCTGTTCAGCTCCCAAATTTGATTTTTTATGAGTCAAAAACCTGGGAAATCGTCTGAAATCACCATCAATTTGTAGAATAGCGCTAGGAAAAGTTTCAACACGTGGATCAAGATGATTAAATGGCACTACCAATGATCAAAGATAATTTGAAAAAAAAAAGGAGCGTACCTAATTTGTGTTTTAGGGGCCAAAATTGGTGGAAACCACCAGAAATAGCCATTTCAATTATTTTACATGAAAGCAGTAATAAATGAACAGCCAAAATTACTGTAGGTATGTCCAATAGAATAATAAACCCATGTGACAAGGACTTTGCAGCATTTTTAATTCCAGTTTTGGTTTCTACGTACCTTGAAACGGAAACCATCAACCATCATTGGGGGAGGGGGGGGGGGGTCACATCCCCCTCCTTTCCGATTCCAAAGGTCCATCATATAAACCAAAAGGTAGACATGAACGCACGCATTTGTTGCCTCAAAATTGGATTTGGACCTCAAAGATTTCATCTTAGTTCTGTTGTCATAACGACTTAGTGATTATTTTTCAACACCAATTTCCGCTCATCGGAGAGCCCCCCCCCCCCCCACCCCCCCGCGTATATGCACTACATTTTTGGAAATCATGCGTTAAAATCTTACCATACGCCTCGCTCTTGCAAAAACAAAAAAACCACACGCCTACCTTAGGACAGATTGTGTAACATGGTAGCTGGGTAGAGCAGAAGAATAGAAACAATAAATCAATACACGAAGAAAAGCCTACACGGCCCCTGTTAAATGCCTACACGTACAAAATATGATAGTATCCCGGAAAGGATGAATCTCCCAGTAATTTTTCGATTGGCAGTTGGAATCCTGTGTCTCCCAAGACACAACGTGCTGCTCAAGTCAAACCAGCGTACTTACTAACGATCGTCAGGACATGAATGATAAGTTATAGCATTGTAAATAATTCTATATCTACCTAGATACAACATGCTGGAATTGGAGACATATCTGGTGAAACTGGGGTAAGTACACAACAACAAGATCAGGCACTAACCGTTGACGATTGAGGTACACGAGGATTGTCCCTTACATGGGTAATGGTGTCACAAAGTAAAAGGTCGATCGGGGGAAAAAAGAGATCGTGTTATGAGTTAATGTCGGACGGTGCAACGTTCGAGCTAGACCAATAAATCCCTGAAAGAGAACGACAAGACTTTTATCCTCTAACAATCCCTCCATTTACAGTTCAGATGTTGGAAGGTAAAAGGGATAACGAAAATTACGAGTAGACCATCCCTTATGCTTATGAGATATCCAACGAACCTATTCCACCACAATATGTACCTGCTTATAGAGGAACGATATTTATCAGAACCCTGTGGATAGCTAGCAATCAATGTGTTTACGCATTCTTTTTCTTGTTGATGCTTTGTCACTTTTGGGAACCACTATTTTTATTTTATTTTTATTTTATTTTATAGAACGGCTTACGCCAATTACAGAGAAAGAGCAAAATGTTGCTAGTAATAGTTCGTTTACAAGTAAAAAGAACAAGTAACAAGTAGGTTACAGTATAAATGTGGAAGTGAGAATAGAAAAAAAAAATATATAGACATGAGTGCGATAAATGATACACCAATTAGAGTCAAACACCTCGAAGGTACTCAGACAACTGGCGCTTGAGCCCATGGAGAGAACCAGTAAAGAAGTCGAAGTTCGATGAGTCCAGGAATGCGTTGACAAGGCGAGGGATGCGGTACATTGGGCGGTGCATTTGGTAATTGACACTATATAGGAATTGTAGTTCTGCTTCAGCACCAAGTGCTGAACTCACAGAATAAATCAAAGAAACATGTGCAGTTTTAATCGAAATTTACTTTATAGATATTTATAAAGATATTATTCTTCTCTCCCTCATCCAGTCACGAGTTTTCAGGCATTGTTGAAAATGTTCAAGTTTTGGATAATTATATTTCATGCATCCTAGTAACAATTATGTACCTACACGTAAAAAACTACAGGATAAAAATAGAAATAGTCTATTTCCACGTCAAACTAACAAACTGTAGACCGGTTTCGGTTGTTACACCATCATCAGTACACGATAGAACGTGTACTGCTATTTTACTATTTTTTGCTATCGATTTCCACTACTCCGCCGCAAGTGATTTAAGTTATATGTACACGTAATATCTCAAGGAAGCACTGGCACTTTTCCAAGCTGCAATTATGATATTTTGTACTGCAGCCATCCCTATCGCGTTAAGCTGTTAATAGGTAGCGCGTTAAAAGAGTTCTTTTGATGTGATGGAGGAAGAATATATATATAGATAATTTATTTTCATTGCTACCCTAAATCTGTATGGGACGGAGAGGGTTGGAAGCAAGAAGCGAAAAACTGCTAGGGGGTTGTAAAGGCGCTATCTTGTAAGGAGCAGGCGGGCGCGTTAACCCTCGCTCGGGTGGTACACGTGTCCCGGGGGAAGTTCCCCCTTCCACCACCTGTCAGTGACACGTGTCCAGCCTTCCCCCGTGCATTGACAACCCTTTTTACTACGGGGCATACACTCGAAGTAGTACTGATAAATTAGAACTAGTAGCTACCTTACCAGGTGAAGAATGGAATACAGAAATCTGGACGGCTCCTGACCAATCTTCACAGTACTACTGCCAAGATCAGTTCTATTTTTTAGAACAATATATTCTATCAATATTTCACAAGCTGATAGAAACCTGCATTCAAGTGCATGCCTATCTGAAAGCAACAGTATATTCACTTAGGACCCAGAAAAACTCAGGTGTGACTGGAGATTTAACTGTTCAACAAATTTAACTGATCGAATTGAGAGTACATCCGGAGGGCAAAATCGAAAGACACTTCATAAGGGGCATCACGGTGCCAAAAAAAAAAATAGATATATATATATACATATATACTCAACACGCCAAACCCTATTATATCCTCCACTATTGGAGGTTAAAGGAAAAGTTAAATGTGATTCCCCTTATTCTTTGCTTAGATTTCAAAAATGAAATTTTCGTGGCGCTAAACGTGCGCTAACTTTGTATTTTCAACTGGTAACCGCCAATTTGTATTTCAGATTCGAATTCTACGTGAAATTTCATGAGAAAATTACCCGTCACTCGAATTTTTGAACTGGCCGGAAGAGGTGCTAATTATGCGCTAAACGTTGGTTTTTGTGATTATTCAATTACCTCATGTAATACATGAGTTTCGGGGTATTTTTTCACGCTGAATCAGCGGTGAAACTGTTTTTAAAAAATAAAGACGAGATATTCCAATGGATACCTGGGTTTCTAGGGTTTAGCGTTAAGTTTCCAAATCGAAATGATCTGGACTCCACGAATGAATTTCAAACGAAGGCAGAATCGCGGATGAGCGTAATACTTTAGTTCTCCTACAAGTAGTTTCAACGCTGGGTAATGGAAATCCGAACAAGGCGCCACGCCGGCCGTCGGCAACACCCATAATCTTCCGTACAAACGGTGAGCCCGAAAAATGAATTCCCTTCCGCAGTTTCCATTTCCAGACATTATTGCCGCGCCGAAGATTCATTTTCAAGCCGCGCAAAGGCCAGTAGCGCTTTGTAAAGTTTGAAAGAACAAAAATGCGTCGGGCTGTATTAGTGAGGGGCTGAGGGGAAAAAAGCTATTAAGTCTGGCCAGCTCGGGAAGGGGGTTGGGTTTTGTAATTAAGGTACGGGGATCGCTCCTAATAGCATCCACAGTTTGATGGCCGTTTAATTGCCATTGTATATTAGATTAAAAGCTTCTTGCCAATAAACCACAGTGTCTACGCCGATATAATGTTAATTATAATCGAAGGATTCAAGTAGTTTTGCCAAGGTGCTTCCAAGCGTTCAGCGCTACTTAGATGACTTGGGTCTGATTGGGGTACCCGAATGCCTTCATCTTGGAGCGAGTAAGTCACGGAGCCATCGTGAGGCTGGAGCCATCGGGAATGGTTCTTGAATATTTCATACAGGCAGCAGCTGGCAGACCTTGTGACACTGCTCCTAATGTACAGACCGACCTATACTCGCGGAATGGTTACACGTAAAGGCCTTTTGCAACGGGGAAATACTGCCATTTCACAGTTTCTCATTACAGGCTCAACAGTAGAGTTGAAATGGAGTCTAATGAGATTACTTGTGGACTTGCGGGTACTCGAAGGCTCAGGGTGTGCCGTTTAGTTGTTTATATCCATGAAGTTTCAAAACAAATTATTACACGCGGAACTTACAGTTCTGATAGATCTGGGTCTAGGAATCACAAGAAAACCAAATATCGGAGCCGCACTATACCCATAATTTCAGGACACCATTTTAAAAATTCATTAAATTTTTAATAAACTATGAAATGTATTAACGGATTCGCACACCTGTACATCCAGCTAATCTGATTATTTTCACCATATATAAAGGTGACTGCTCAGGTATAAGCAGCAAGGAATTAGTTTCCTAGTAATGTTTTAAAATATTCTGCTATTTATGTGTTTTTTAGGTGTTGAGTATTCATGTGTTTTTATGGTATGTGCTAAGCATTCTAAATGATGGGGAGTCCTGATGAGATCCTGAAGTAATGAGTCTCGGGTTTTTCGACTCCCGTACCAGCAAATCATTCGAGAGCGAGAGCCCAGTGCGAAGAAATGAATTCCAGCTAGCTCTGAACTAACGCTGAATTACTGAACAATGAAAATGCTGATGCTGTAGGGAACTACAGGATTTTAACAGGCTGCAGTGTTCGCAACCTCTCGCTGTGATCCCCCTTCCTTCCGCTCCATTTGCACAAATAATACGTCATTTTGCCTGAATTCTCCCAGTTTACAAGTTTGGTAACGACTAAAGCCAAGGTAGCTAAAACGCATTACTCGATTTTCGCACTGTCAGTCAATGCAAAGATTGATGGATTCATGGATTTCGATTTCTCAAAAGAATTCATCAAATGAGGAGAAGACGCTCAACTTCTTTCGTTTGTTTTCTTCTGTCTTCCTTCTATCGGTTTTTAATTTTTTAATTTTTAATTTTTATTTCGAAGTCTTTTCGTTTCACGGCAACTTCTTTGTCTCGTGCCAATTTTTTCGTTCCCTGGGATTTTATATCACAGGATTCCGCCGAATTTTCAAAAACCATAATATATTCTATTTAAAAGTAAAAACAGACCGCTGCTATCCCCCTCGTTATCTGGTGGGGAGGACTTATTGATTGGGATTACTTATTGATCTTTAGCCGCCTCCAAAAATAGAATTATCTCTTTTTTTCTCTGCATTATCGGATATTCAATCTGTCATAGTAACCGTATCACTCATCACTATGATGATAAGAACTCACAAGTTAAGTCTACCTACCAAGTTTCAGTTTGTGATAGCCCTGCACTGACGGATCCTATGAACGGATGGACGGCGTAAGGTGACCACATGTGGAATTCGGGTAGTCATTTCAAATCTTAAGAAGATTCCCTCACTCCCTTCACCGGGAGTTAACTCAAAATGTTGATTCGAAAATAATTGGCCGTCTACAGAAGCTGCAGAGGGACCATTACCATCGGGGATCCGAAAGAGGTTTACACAATCCAAGGATGCTCGGATGATCGAGATGAGCGTCCTGAGTATCATCCTCGATAATCATCCCCCTTTTCCATCCGAAGATTTCGGTTCACTGCGTATAGCTACGAGAGAACGCAATGTGGCCTTCGTGAAGACCGTCATAGATGATATGTGATCATATGGCCTGTGTCAGTGTACCTGCGTGAAATGCAACATAGCACTGGTGTTCAAACGATTGCCCTTCATGTTCCTGATTAAAACGCTGAAAATTATTACACAATGGTTTATTATTTACCTGCGTAGATCACTGTTTTCTGTGGTCAATACCTACCCTCGTTTTTTTTTAAATTCTATTTTCGGATTCTACGTACCTTGAAACGGAAACCATTAATTGGGGGGGGGGGGGGGGGGGGGGGGGGGGTTATTGTTGTTTTCTTCTTCTTTTTTTCATGTTCGATTCTAAAGGTTTGTTACTGAAAATAATAAACCAAAATTGGAGCGATTCGCTAATGCACCCGAATCCCCAGGTAATAGGGATGATGATAGGTATGATAAAGGACACTAGCTAATCGCTCTTGAACTATTCATCATAATATGGTTCTGCGCCGCAGAACTATATTATCCCTCACCAGTTCTATCATTCACCAATTTTCTTCATAACTATCATTCACCAGTTCCAATCAGAGAAGTTCCCGGGCGGTTCCGGCGAAAACACCCAACCCTAGGTAAAGAGTTGTAATGGAAGTAATGACTTAAACACAAAATTTAAAATGAAAGGTAACAGCACAAAAAAGGTTATATAAAAACTGTTCAACTTACCGGGGAGACCTAATCGGGCGTGGAGGGCTGCTTTCCGCTCATCCTCTTGCCGCCATGCAGGACTTTCACTCAGCCAACTGACTTTTCCTGAAACAAATCATTTAACACCAAATTATAACCTCTTTTAATGAATTTTATCAAATTTCTTTCAATAAAAAAGTCAACAGTACTAAATAAACTGAAATGTTTAAATTGGTAAGAGAAGAGATAGACGGTATATTATTCACCAATGACATAATCGTACATCACATTCAATGTGGACATATCGCATATTTTCAACGTCAAACCGTAGGTAATGAATGAACTCAATCAGATAATAATGATAACCAACAGTTGCAGCGTTGCGTGATAAGATAATAATTTAATTAAATTACCAATACTTCATCATATTTGCCAATAAATGATACTATCCAGGTGTAAATCTTTGAGGAAATTCATATAGAAAACTGAACGTTTCAAACTGTTTGCACAGTGCAACTCGCTAGAAATGACTTAATTAAGTTATCAATCAATGACAACAGATTTAATTGCTGACTTTCAATATCGGGGAGCTTGCGAGGAGGATAAAATTTTCTTCTAACGTAGATTTCAGAGGTTTATGACCACGCATTCGCGTAAGCCAGCTGATTGAGGTTGATTGTTTCACAATGCTACATCGTTGCCAGATATTTCGGACAACGTAGAAACTGAATGTTGAGGGGATTGAGGGTGGTAATGCGTCGACCGAGGGTCGGAAAAGAGGGAAGTTTGGTTTCCTTCAAGAATTCTCCCTCGTACAGCATTAGAAGGGCTGGCCAGCATTAATTAATGCTTTTTGACCCCCCCCCCCCCCCCCCCCCCAAGTGAGTTCATTTGGGTCGATAGGAGACCCTCCGGCTATGGCAATTTTTCCCACGTCCCTTTCAAAACCACCCTCTCTCATTTATTCCGATGCAAATCCAATATTCACAGCTCAATTCCCTTCCACCCCAACGCCTCGTGTTCAGAGCTTCGGTCGGCGTTTCCACTTTCATGAAGTATTTTCTCCAATCTTTCCGTAGGATCATCTTCATCTGGTGAAATGTAGGGCAGTTTTTTGGTCGGCAGGGGGTTGAATCATCTGGGTCGACATCTGTCACGCCTGGTGACACACGTTGGGTTTATTTTACGTTTTATCCGGGATTATTGATCGAGTAGAAATCCCCCTGAACCATTTATCGCGACTTTTATTTATTCAAACGATCCCCTCTCAACTGAGATATGTGGGCAATTCATGAAACCACAGCTTGTTTTATTCGAATATGCTCAAGTCTCTTTTAGAGAGCTTTATACATTTTAGTTGAAATTTAGCGCAGACTTCAAAAATTTTGTTGTATTGGCTTTGAATAAATTAGCTACGATTGTTCTGCATACAAATTAGTCTTTATTTTCGGTTTATTATTTTCAGTAATGAACCTCTCTATCGAGGATGAAAAAAGAAGAAGGAAAAAACCCTCACCACTAAAAATTTGATGGTTTCCGTTTCAAGGTATGTAGAATCCGAAAATTGAATTTAAAACGCTGCAAATTATTATTCTCCTTCTCAGTAGATCACGGTTTTCTGTGGTCAATACCCTCGAGCTCCCCCCAGGAAAGCCCTAAATCGAGTACTGGAGCTGGCCCCGGAATTAAAGTTTCCTACAAATGCGCGTGATTCAGTAATTCAATCACTTATTTTGTAGTTATTCATGAAGCATAAGGAAAATAATAAACCGTTGTGTAATAATTTACCTGTATAGGTGCCCCTTCTACGTATGTAGTGTAATGAACCGTTGTGCAATAATTTACATTTGAGGAATAATTTACGGTTGTGTAATGATTTGCATATCAATAATAACTCAACGTTTGTTCAAGTTTCACTACCTGTCAACAAACTCCATAAGAGCCATCATTTCTCAAATGAAATAATATCACAGAACAACCAACTCGACTTCATACTCCGTGAATATAATCAGGTGCTCCCTAGCAATGATTATCTCGGGCCAATTCCCGATTGTTGCCACGTCCCTAGCGATTATATATGGGCTGAATGTATACAATTCCATTCACTCTCCTGCGGAAAAAGCCTATCGGTGCAAACTTATGGGCCTTACTGTGAACGAACGGCTGGACGTACAATGCTCCGGGTGGTCTTGAAAAACTTTCAAGTTCGAGAACGGTTTAAAACCGTAAAAAATTCGAGATAATCATCAGGGTGTTGGAGATTTCAACCCCTATTTTTCACCTCTTAGGGATGACTGACATTAACACCGAGCTTCGAGGACCAACTAGACCCCAAACGGGACCTATAAACCGAATTTCGTCAATTTAGGTTCACGGTAACTAAGAAAAGTGCGAAGTGCGGCGTATGGCGGACAGACAGAAATTTTTTTTATTGCATTTTCGGATTCTTCATACCTTGAAACGGAAACAATCAAATTTTTAAGGGGGGGGGGGGGTTAAATTTTTTTTTCATGCTCGACTCCAAAGTTCATTATTGAAAATAATAAACCAAAAATTGCTGTCCGTCCGCCGTACTTCGCACTCCCCTTAGTTACCATGAAGAAAAATTAATTAATTTGGTTTGAAGGTCCCATTTGGTGTCTAGGAGGTCATTTCCAAGGGGGTGAAAGATAGGGGTTGAAATTTCCAGAACGCCGTAGTTCGAAACCTTTCAATAGAACGATATGGTTTTGTACGTTTTTAAATTGATCTCGAATTTGAGAATTTTTTGAGACCACCCGGAGCATTGTACGTCCAGCCGTTCGCTTGCATGAAAAGCTTCGTCAACATGATCGTGAATGAAACTGTATAAATCTGGCCCCGATATCGTCGCTAGGGAGCTCCTGATTATAATCACGGATCGCTGTATGAAGTCGAGTTGGTTATTTCGTGATATTATTTCATCTGACGAATGACGGGTTATTTTGGATTTTGTTGATTGTCACTTTCATAACTTAACAAAGGTTATGCTTCATGAATAACAACAAATAATAATTAGTTATAGGCTCATTGAATCCACCGCATGTTTTTTGAAACCGCAATTGCTCTGCTGCCTCCAGTATCCGATCAAGGGCAGTCTTGTGGGAAGCATGAGAGTAGGTATTGACCACAGAAAACAGTGGTCTACGCAGAAGGGGCATCTGCACAACTAAATAATATACCGTTGTGTGATAATTTCCAGCGATTTAGTTTTATACAGCTTTTCTGACGTCTGCTCTTTTTTTGTTAATAATTTTTTTTACCCAAATGTAATACCTGAGTATATTCGCTAATTAGCCTCACCAGGGAGTTCCTCGTGTTATTCATAAGGTAGCCAACGATTATGGTTTATTATTTTCAATAATAAACATTTGTAATCGACCATGAAAACATCCCCCACCCCTCCCCTCAAAATTTTTTCAATAGGATTTGCTGCCTCGCTCTATTGTCAAGTTGACTGATTTCTTGAGTGAAAAATCCTTTAGTTGTTACGAAGAGATAGGTACCTAATCGTTCCATTCTTCTTTAGAAAATGTGAAAATTTGGAAATTCAGAATCCAAGCGAGAGGGCAGCCCTATGCCTATGCCTTCTATTATAAGTGTGGCATTTTAAGAAACACATTCTAGATTCGAACACTTGCGTAAGAAAGATGTTGGAAAATCAGCGTTGACAGCTGGAAACTACTGTCTTTATAAATCCAGATAAGAAGCATTTTTGTAGTCCTGAAACCTAACCGCAATCTTCCGGATGAACGAAGCTATATAAGGTTTCCTCCTAATCTCTTCATCGAATTTTTTTGCATTCATCCCGATGTAAATTTCTATGCATTTAACCCTCGAAAAACAGTCGAAGCGAAAGCGCGACGTTACCTGCCTACATTGTCCCTCCCACCCCAGAAAGGATTTACTCGTACCACAACCTTTTGTCGCCAGCCCACCGCATGTGGTTGTTTTTTCCCATTCCGCAGACCATTGTGACAAGGTTATTATCCGGAGCAGAGTTCTATTTTGATTCTTTGTACCACAGTTGAATCCCCGACGACGATTCCTATTTATTTAGTCGCGGAAAATATCCTGAAGGGGCACCCAACGGTTTCGACGGTTCAGAAGGTGTTTTTTTTGGTGTCGCCGTATCCAACTCAGTGTTACCGCTAGTTTTGTCACTAGGACGGCCAGAACTAGCTACCTAAGTCTGCATTGTGAATCAAACCTCCCTCGCCACGAGGTTTTCTTTTATTCTCGAAACCGAACCTCCGCATCTCTCATGACGAACAGTACAAAGTTCCAAACATTTAAACGAAAATGAATAATGTAGATTATTTTTTGTAACCCTTACTAAGCGTAAACGTTACAAAAAAGTGATGATTATGACTATTATCACGAGTAGGTATGAAAAATGGGTGTTGATTATTAAAAAAAAAAGTTGAAATGAGTGCCGTATCAAATTAGATAAAAATGCGCAACTTTTAACAGGCACAAGAACGCCGAAGTCTTACGCGAAGTTATAGACGTTTGCTAACTTTCTGATTGTGGAAGCACGTTTACAAGGCAATTAATGTACCCAGCAGATGAAGAAATTAGCGCTCATTTACCGTTCCAATACGAATGGCATTGGCCAGCCTTGTTTGAAAATTAATATACCTAGTAAGTAAATTGGAAATTTGCCCTTTTCACGAACGTCTGATGGTGGCACGAATGTGGTGGGTAGTTGGGCCGTAGTTCCTAGACGGTCCCCTGCATTTTCAGAACGACCGGATCATTGGCACGGCCACTGCGCTTGCGCAAACGCGTAATCCGTGGTAATCAATTTCTCACGAATAAGTGCCCTGGTTTTCCTCAAACTCGGTGGGTAGTTGGGGTAAAGCTCCCAGATGACCCCCCAAGAATTGCACTACTAATGATCAAAGATAAATTGTCAAAAAGATAGGAGACAGACAAATTCGTGTTTCTGGGCTAAAATTGGTGGACCCCATCAAAAAACGCCGCAGTCCTTGTCACATGGGTTTATTATTCTGTTGGAAAAACCTACAGGAATGCTGGAAATACATTTATTGTTTCATTCATGTGAAATTATTGAAATAGCTATTTTTGATGGTTTCCACCAATTTTGGCCTCCAAAAACACGAAATAAGCTCCTATTTTTGACAAATCATCTTTGATCATTGACAGTGCCATTTAATTGTCTTGATTCACCGGTTGAAAACTACTTCTAGTGTTATTATACAATTTTATAGTAAATTTAGACAATTTCCCAGGAGTTGACTCATAAAAAACGAGTTTTGAAAGCTGAACCTTCGTTACAACCTCAATTCTCTCACATTGGTCAAAACCAACTTCATATTCGGTCTTCCCGCCCTAAAAAAACACGGAAAACGATACCTTACAAGCTCATGTTCACTAAAACCTCGAAAACCACTATTTTTACACCCACTTTTCATCCTGACACCCCTCGGTGTATTTTGATCGGGCTGCCGCGCTTCGGAGCACAACTGAGACCCAAATGTTTTCCCAAATGGGGACCCAAACTGTGTGCGGAAGAACGACGATTCTGTACCAAAATTTAACGTAAATATAAAGCTAAAACTTCGTTAAACCTCGATTTTCCACTCTCTGGTCAAAATTGACTTCATATTCGGTCTGCTCGTCTTAAAAAACATGGATAAGATACCTCACAAGCTCATGTTACTAAAATACCCCAAAACCCCATTTCCCCCCCATTTTTCACCCATGGGTATATTGCGATTGGGCTGATAAGTTTCGGGACATAACTAGGGCCCAAATGGAGCCTGTGTGCGAATGAACGAATTTTTTAGACAGAAATTGAAGGAGATATGCATGATACGGCGGACGGACATTGCATTTTTGGAATTTACGCACCTTGAAACGTAAAAGAAAAATTTTTGAGGGGGTGTTGTAAAATTTTTTTGCTGAGCAAATACATAGGTGTATTATTCACAGAATAATAAACCAATAGCTATGTCAATATTGTTGCACATGAAAGAAACAATAAATGAACAGCCAACATTTCTGAAGGTATGTCCAATAAAATAATAAACCCATGTGACAAGGACTTTGCAGCGTATTTTACGTTTCAAGGTGCGTAGATTCCAAAAATGCAATGTCCGTCCGCCGTATCATCCATACCTACTTCAATTTCGGTCTACAAAAATTCATTCTTTTGTACACAGGCTCCATTTGGGTCCTATTTGTGTCCCGAAACTTAGCAGCCCGATCGGAATATACCTACCCTTGGGTGTCATGGGTGGAAAATGGGGGGGAAAAAGGGTTTTTTGGTGTTTGTCTATATGACCTTGTGATGTATCGTTTTCCATGTTTTTCAGGGTGGGAAGACCGAATATTATGTCTATATTGACCAAAGAGTGGAAAATTAAGGCTCTAACGAAGTTTTAGCCTAAAATTTATGTTAAAATATGGTCTAAAATCGTCGTTCTTCCGCACACAGTTTGGGTCCCCATTTGGGTCCAAGTTGTGTTCCGAAGCTCGGCAGCCGGATCGGAATACACCCAGGGGTGTTATGGGGAGGGGGTGGGTGTAAAAATAGGGGTTTTCGAGGGATATTTGAGGTTTTGGTGAACATGAGCTTGTGAGGTATCGTTTTCCATGTTTTTTAGGGCGAGAAGACCGAATATGAAGTTGATTTTGACCAAAGAGGTTGAGATTGTAACGAACGTTCAGCTCCCAAAATTCAATTTTTGTGAGTCAAAAACCGGGAAAGTTGTCTGTAATCACCATGAACTTCTATAACAACGCTATAAGTAGTTTCAGCAATGAATCAAGACAATTAAATGGCAATCAAAGGTAATAAAAAAAAAGAGCATTTCTAATTCGTGTTCTGGGGGCCGAAATTGGTGGAAACCATCAAAAATAGCTATTTCAATTATTTCACATGAAAGAAACAATAAATGAACAGCCAAAATTTCTGTAGGCAAGTCCGGTAGAATAAACCCATGTGACAAGGACTTTGCTGCGTTTTTCTCCTTCATTTGGCATCACTTTGCTAACAGTTATTGTATTATTTTATCCCTACATGTCATATTAATTGTAGTGATTAAGGATGGAACAGACGAGGCCGAAAGTTAGCTTGAGAATGGTTATGTATTTGTTGGCCCCTCGGCTCTTTATAGGCCCCTGACATGATCAGAGGGGGGTCGGGGGGTCCCCACTCTGAGGTACAACATGTATGTACATTACATTGGTTGTGGAGGAGCAGCCGATCACAACACTGCTCCCCCCAGAATTTAAGTAACGCATTTAGTTAAATTTTGTTCTGTTGCGGTGGCGGTTGTCGGGCGTGGGAGGTGCGTGTGCTGGTTGCGGTGGTCCGCTGTGGCTGTCCGGGTCGGTGTCGTTGGGGGCGGTACGTTTGCGACGTATGAAGAGCCGGGGTGTTGGTTGAGTGCGTGGGTACGGCCGCAGCGGCTGTTGTTGCGGGCGCCAGGTGCATGGGGTGCGGCGTTTTTGTGCACGGGGGTCCCATGTGCGGCGGTAGAAACACGAGCCGTTCGTCGCGCTGCGTGTGGTCGGTCGTGGCTGCGTCGGCGGTCGCTGTTGTCGTCTGTTCGAATCACACGAACCTCATCGGTGACGGTAGCCACTCGAGGAGGGGGAGCGAAGGGTTTGAGGCGATCGGCGAGAGCAGCGAGTTTCGTGACGTCGGGTTCGTCGCGCGCCGCTATGTGAAGGCGAATGCTGTCTGGAAGGGCGCGTGTGAAAAGCTGCCGAACGAGCGGGGTCGGTGTGTCGGCCGGGAGTGCTCGAGTGAGTCGGCGGGCGAGGACTGACGGTAGTTCGTCGTCGGAAGTCGGTTGAGTAAAAGGGGCCCATAGACGAACAACTTGGTTGTCAACTTCGGTGCCAACTCGCCATGTTGGAGGAGATGTTGCACGTCTGTGGGCAGGTTGGCGGTTGTCGGTGACGGTTGGTCCAACAGGTTGGTGTTTTCAAATCGTTTTGATTTTTGGTAGGCGGAGCCTATTGTTGGCAGACCTGTTGTAGCGTCTGTGGAGAAGTTGACAACACGGTTGACAACCTCAGTTGTGAATGATGAGACGGAGTGTCCACCCGCAGTCAATTTTTTTTTGGAGCTTTCAGCGAACTTCCTTTTAAACTTACTGTGATGAATTTAAAATTCTCATCACGGTGGCGTGGAAGGAAGGAAAAGTCGCAGGCGGCTGTAGTCAACCGGACATCTACGACTTGGGAGGAGAGGAAGGTGGATGAGTGAAATTTTACCTAGGCGGCTGTAGTCAACCGTTCATCTAGGTAAAGGAAAGGAAAGGAGGAAAAGTCGCAGGCGGCTGTAGTCAACCGAACATCTACGACTTGGGAGGAGAGGGAGGTGGATGAGTGAATTTTTACCTAGGCGGCTGTAGTCAACCGTTCATCTAGGTAAAGGAGAGGTGAAGGAGAGGTCCCTTGTCTAGGCGGCTGTAGTCAACCGATCATCTAGACAAGGAGGAGGAGAGGAGGTAAAATTCTCAGGCGGCTGTAGTCAACCGATCATCTGAGAGGGAAGGTAAGAGAGAGAAGAGAGAGCTGGTTAGAGGAAGTGTCGAATGAAGCTTGAGCTCCAGGATCCAGGGTTTTATAGGACTTGGGGGCCTCTCCCTCCAACTCCTTGCAAGGAGCTGGTAGTGGGGCCCCAGGTTGAGCACCCTGGGTTCTGTCGCTCGTGTCCCCACTCATGCGTTTATTTATACGGAGCTTTTAGTTTGGCGTTTGGATATTGGTGAGAACTTAATATTATAGGAGTGTTCCCGGGAGGGACTCACGACACTTACTTTTGTGAAAACTTGTGAAAATCACTCATTTTTGGTGAAACCGATAGGCAAAATAGCAAAAATATAGCAAGGTAGGTACGCGGAAAATTCCCAGCCAAACCGATCGGCAACTGCGGTTGGTGTCGATATGACGATGAGGTTGGCAACCGGGTTGACCGTCTGTGGTCAAACCCCCACCGAGAAGTTTGCGACAAAGTTGACAACCAAGTTGTTCGTCTATGGGCCCCTTAAGGCGGTGAGCCGGGAGCCGTCGGATGGTGCGTGCGTGGCGATAAGGCGAGTTGTCAACGTCTGGTAGCTGTTGGCGTTCGATGGTGCCAGCCGCTAGTAATTCGCCGAAATGGGCCGACGCTTTCGCGTTGAGGTCCGATAATATTCGGCGAAGTTTCGCGTGGCATGGAGGTCCCTTCGTGACGATTTGATGTTCTACGCGTTGCGGTGTGTCGGCCGGGAGGGCTCTACGGAGTCGGCGGGCGTGGACTGACGGATTCTCGTGCTCGGAAGTCGGTTGGGGTCGTCGTAGAGGTCCGCTTGTCGGGGCTCGAAGGCGCGGGCGAATTTAGCATGCGGCGTCGTGAGGCCTTCGTGAGTCAATGTGATCTCGAGTTGGGCGAATCAGACGTGCGGGAATGCGGGGTCGTACGGCCGGAGCTGGAGCGTTGATGTCGGTGGAGTTGTTTCGGCGGGTGTCGGCGGTTTCGGGTCCGTGTTCTCCTTGTAGGCGCCAGTCCCGGAGACGTGTCGTCTGGAAGTGTCAGCAGGAAGTGTGCGAGGCGCCAGCGTCCGTTTCCTTATATAGGAATCGGATGGTGGGGCGAAGTAGCGGGGGGGCCGCTGTGTGGCGTCGGTGGGGGCGGCGCTGTGGGGCGTCGGAGTGGGGTGCGTGTGCCGGGCGTAGTGCTGCGGAGGTGGGGCTCGTCGCAGACGGTCGGCGGGCGCTGAGCGGCGTTGTTCGTCGTTGCTAGGCGCTGTCGTCGCACCGCGGTCGCAGACGGCGGGCGGAGGCTGCGTGTCACCACTCGGGGTCACCAGTGTAGTGATTAAGGATGGAACAGACGAGTCCGAAAGTTAGCTTGAGAATGGTTATGTATTTGTTGGCCCCTCGGCTCTTTATAGGCCCCTGACATGATCAGAGGGGGGTCGGGGGGTCCCCACTCTGAGGTACAACATGTATGTACATTACATTGGTTGTGGAGGAGCAGCCGATCACAACATTAATATATTCACGTTTTATGATATTTCTTATCGCTAACTGTGCAGAAATATTTCTTATGTATCTTGCAATTGGGTTCGCCCGTAATAAAGAAAATAAATAAATAAATAGATAAATAACTTCCAAGAACACCGTGGCTCACCAGATGAATGACTGGGTTTCCAGGGAAATTTAAACAAACAATTCTGATCAATTTCCTCAACAATTTAGGCTCAAATTTGACGAAAACAGATCATCTGTTTTAGAGAAAGGCCCCCAGATCCTATGGCAGACTCCACATCTGAAATTTGGAATTTCATGAGGAATGAAAATTTCAGTGAATCGCGTGAAAGGCTGGCGATTTGGAAAGTGGTTTGAACGGAGAGTAAACGAACTGTAACGATTAAGGCTGTCGGAGGACGACAGTGTCCGGGTCGAGAAGCGCATTAGTACAACTGACGGAGTATGTAAATCTGAGGGTAATTAAAAGGCGATCAGAGGCCAATGGGATAAGTAGCAGCAGCGGAGGGGGGGGGGGGGGGGTTGTTAGCGCCTAGCGGCGGCTCTTATTGGGCTCGAAAGGGGGGAAGCGCGGGGCTATTAGGGCGTAATGCGGTAGCCGGCTCCTCACGTCGTCCCGCTTCAACGGGATGCGGAGGGATTTGTCGTGGCATCGCGTCTGGAAGGGGTTAAGGAGGAGGAGGAGGTTTCTCCCTGAAGGCCGCGGGTTGCGATGCGGGTGGGTCGGCGGGGAGGGAAGCTCCCGTTCAAAATGGCGGTTCCCCCCTCCGCCGCACGACACCACCGTCGAAATCGCTTCCCGCCCCTTCCCCTCCACGACGGTTCAGTGGTTTGGAATTTTTTTTTTTCCTCCCTTTTTTCTCGTCTCGCGGGAAGATCGGCGGGGCGCTGGGACGGGACGGGAGGACGGGCCGGCGCAGCGTCCAACGCGCGTGACCGGGGCAGAGGCGGCCTGTCAAGGGCTCCGCACATCCTTTTGCCTGCCTGCTCCTACGACAGCTTCTCCGTTACCTACGTCGTCATAACGACAATTAAATACGTCCGATTACGAGCGAATTCCCTTGATTTTGGTTAATTATTTTCAATAATAAACCTTTGGAATCGAGCATGAAAAATGGTATGTAGAATCCAAAAATGAAATAAAAACGCTGCAAAATTATTACACAACGGTTTAGTATTTACCTGCACAGATGCCACTTCTGCGTAGGTCACTGTTTTTGTGGTCAATACCCTCGAGCTCCCTCCAGGAAAGCCCTAAATCGAGTAATGGAGACTGCCCCGGAATAAATGTTTCCTACAAATGCGCGGGTTTCAATAATTCAATAATTAATTATTATTTGTAGTTATTCATGTAGCATAAGGCAAATAATAAACCGTTGTGTAATAATTTACCTGTATAGGCGCCCCTTCTACGTAGCTAGCATAATGAACCGTTGTGAAATAATTTACCGTTTTTTAATAATTTACCAAATAATACTCCAACGTTTGTTCAAGTTGCAAAAGTACCTACCTATCAACAAAATCCAAATCAGCCATCATTTTTCAAATGGAATAATATCACAGAAACACCAACTGGACTTCATACGGCATTCCGTGATTATAATCAGGTGCTCCCTAGTGATGATATCTGGGCCGGTATACCGTTTGATTCACGATCATGTTGACGAAGCTTTTCGATGCAAACGAGCGGCTGGTCGTACAATTCTCCGGTTGGGGTCAAAAAATTCTTTAGTTCAAGATCACTTTAAAAACGTTAAAAAAACCATTCCCTTCTATTGAGAGTTTTCGAGCTACGGCGTTCTGAAAAGTTCAACCACTATTTTTCACCCCTTAGAGACGACTGACAGTAACGCCGAGCTCCGCGGACCAACCAAACCCCTAATGGGACCTGCAAACCAAATTTCATTAATTTCGGTTCAATATACCTAACTAAGAAAAGTGCAAAGTACCGGCGTACGGCGGGCAGAGAAATTTTTTTATTGCATTTTCGGATTCTACCTACCTTGAAACGTAAACCATCAAGTGTTGTGGGTGGGGGGTGGGGGGAGGAGGATTACATTTATTTTTTTTTTCATGCTCGATTCCAAGGTTCATTATTGAAAATAATAAACCACGATTTTCTATCTGTCCGCTGTACGCCGTACTGTGGCTGTACGCCGCTGTTACCGTGAACCAAAATTAATGAAATTTGGTTTGTAGGTCCCGTTCGGGGTCCAGTTGGTCCGCGAAGCTCGGCGTTACTGTCAGTCATCTCTAAGGGGTGAAAAATAGGGGTTGCAATTTTCAGAACGCCGTAACTCGAAACTTTCATCGATAGAAGGGTATTGTTTTTTTTCTTTTTCAAATTGATCTTGAACTAAAGAATTTTTTGAGACCACCCGGAGCATTGCACGACCAGCAGTTCGTTTGTATCGAAAAGCTTCGTCAACATGATCGTGAATCAAACGGTATAAATCCGGCCCAGATATCATCGCTAGGGAACACCTGATTATAATCACGGATCGCTGTACGAAGTCGAGTTGGTTGTTCTTTGATATTATTCCATTGGAAAAATGATGGCTCTTTTGGATTTTCTTGATAGGTACTTTTACAACTTGAACCAACGTTGAAGTATTATTGGGTAAATTATTACACAACGGTTTATTATTTATATCTTATGCTTCATGAATAACTGCACATAATTAATGATTGAATTATTGAATCCCGCACATATGTATGCAGTACTCCATTTAGTGCTTTCCTGGAGGGAGCTCGAGGGTATTGACCACAGAAAACAGTGATCTGCGCAGAAGGGGCATCTATACAGGTAAATAATGAACCTTTGTTTAATAATTTGCAGCGTTTTTTCTTTTAGTAGGTAGGACTAGGTAGTTGGACTACCTAGAGCGCATTTGAAATTTGATAAAGAGCCTGTTGAGGATCACTGGAGCAATGAACAACTATTATAGGTACATAGTAGAGCTGAAGTCGTGAATTCGGTTACCTCGTTTTTCTGATATTTACGAGTTCGACCCTACCATGTACATAGTTGATGATGACCCTTAAACAATTATGCCATTACTTAGACGTTTCAATGGTGGATTATTATCAACAGAACATATCCATGATCTTTGGTATTCCCTGTAAGGGAAAAATGTCATACTTTTTGTTGTTGTTGTTGGAGTATTCCGGGTAATATTCCTGACGAGGGAATTTATAAAATAGTTTTGCCGTTTTATGAATATATTATAGGGCTAACCCATAGTTTGGAAATTAAAAATGCTGTTTCCCAGGTGCTTCAGAACTATCTGAACTAACGTAAAGACTGAATTGAAAAAAACCTTGCTAAGTCCTTGTCACATAGGTTTATTATTCTATTGGACCTACAGAACTGGTGGCTGTTCATTTATTGTTTCATTCATGTGCAATATTTGAAATACCTATTTTTGATGGTTTCCAACAATTTTGGCCCGAAAAACATGAACTAGGCTCTTTTTTTCATTGATAGTTTTTTCATGTTTATCATTGATAGTGCCATTTAATTGTCATTATTCACCCGTTGATACTACTTCTAGTGTTATTATACAAATTTACGTTAATTTCACACAATTTCCCAGATTTTTGACTCATAAAAATGAAATTTGGTTGCTGAACCTTCGTTACAACATTCTCCACTCTTTGGTCAAAATCAACTTCATATTCGGTCTTCTCGCCACAACTAGGACCCATATGGAACTGTCTGCGAGGGAACGAATTTTTTAGAGCGAAGATAAGGCAGATATGGTTGATAAGGCGGGACGAACATTGCATTTTTGGCATCTACGCACCTTGAAACGTAAAAGAAAACATTCTGAGGGGTTGTTCTAAAACTTTTTTGCTGAGCGAATATATGGGTGTATTATTCACCGAATAATAAAAGTAAAGAAATTGTTTTATGCTGAACAAACGTAATTTATTCAAAGCCGATATAACAAAATTTTCGAAGCGCCATATTTCAACTAAAATGTACAAAACCAATGGATACAATATGAAGGCTATGTGGGGTTTTTTAGTTAAAAATCTGGCAGACTTAAAAATTTTTGTTCTATCTATCGGCATTGAATAAATAACGTTGTTCAACATAAAAATTCATCTTTAATTTTTAATTTTATACAGTTTTTTCGTATTTTTTTTTTTGCTTTTTGGAGCTTTCAATAGATTTCTTAAAAAAAAAAATTACTTTCAAAAAAGAGTCATGAATTTTGTGGAGGTTTTTCAACAAATTTGGAGGGTGGGGGGGGGGGGGGGGGGGGGTGCGATCCACAGCCTTCTGCCGCCAAATCATCTGTCAAAGCACTATAAATCGAAGAGTGTAACTGGCCTAGTACAGGCCCAGTTCTACTTTTTTACTTAAAAATAAATAGGTAAACAATAAAAAAAAATAATAAAAACTAGTATGGGACCATTGGGGGGATAATCATTTTTTATTTGAAAAAAGATTCATCGAAATCGGTTAAGCCTGGGGTATGGCTGGTTTTGCCGAATTGCTGAGTTTCAGCCTGGTGTCCACGTTGATCTACTTCAGCTCTTCGATCACCTTCCACACGTTTGGATGGGCAGAGTAAAGGTGAGCGTTATACTGTCGATGGAACGCCTCTGGGCACAGCAGCCGGTGCAGCAGAAAAGGGAGCTGCCCACATGGAAGGAGAACTTAGAGAATGAGGGAAGAAGGCGCAACTTCGATTAGGTTGACATCTTCCTCTGGGCATTTGAGACATTTGCCGTTTTCCTGACATGCTGACATTCGCCCTTTCTCTCCTTATTTTCATGAAGAATCGCGAGGCGCGAACTCTGAATTCGTCTGAACCAGCTATGACCCAGGTGAAATCTGCAGCCATTCGTTGAAAATCCAGATCCGGAACACAACAGGTGAAAATTCAGATTATCCGACGACTCGAAGGTTATTCACTTGTCATCACACTAGACGCGGTCGGCGAGTTGATGCACACCCGGAAAATCGTAGAGAAAAAACCCTGCAAATCCCTGCACAACGGCCATCATTTTGTACAGAATACCCTTCTGTTACAAATCACAGCTCTCTGTATAGATAACCCGTCTATATAATATGATATGTACTATTCTACACATATTATGTAGATCGCAGATCCTCCGTAGGTTAGTACCTAACCCCGTACTCGTTACTACGTACCTACCTAAATCACGAGTTAAATGCTGCTAAAATAATTCTATCGATGACAAACAGTAACTAAAATGGCAAAAAGAAACGCAAATAATGAAGTTCTGAAGCGAAATTGTTGATGTGGAGTGAAAAAAGTTGCAAAAGTACCTACCAACAAACTCCAGCCCCTTCTACGTAGATGCTATAATGAACCGTTGTGTAATAATTTACCATTGTGTAATGATTTACCCATCAATAATACTTCAACGTTTATTCAAGTTTCACTACCTATCAACAAACTCCAAAAGAGCCATCATTTTTCAAATGACATAATATCGCAGAACAACCAACTCGACTTCATACTCCATGATTATAACATTGTGCTCCCTAGCAATGATGATCTCGGGCCAATACCTGATTGTTAGCGCGTCCCTAGTGATGATATTTGGGCTGAATGTATACAATTTCATTCACCATCCTGTTGAAAATGCCTGTCAGTGCAAACTTCTGGGCATTACTGTGAACGAACGGCTGGACGTCTAATGCTCCAGGTCGTCTTAAAAAACTCCCAAGTTCGAGAACTATTCAAAACCGTAAACAAATTCGAGAAAACGGCGTCCTGGAGATTTCAACCCCTATTTTCCACCCCTTAGGGATGACTGACATTAACGTCGAGCTTCGAGGACCAACAAGACCCGAAATAGGACCTATAAATCGAATTGTCAATTTTGGTTCATGGTAACTAAGAAAAGTGCTGAGTACGGCGTACAGCGGACGGACAAAATTTTTTTTATTGCATTTTCGGATTCTACATACCTTGAAACGGAAACCATCAAATTTTGAGGGGGGGTTAAAATTTTTTTTTCATGCTCGATTCCAAAGGTTCATTATTGAAAATAATAAACCAAAAGCGTGCAGGTAGGTTGCATTACCCGTATAGCACTCTTCAGCGTTTACTTTCACTAGCGATAATTAGTGTGATTATGATAATTCACTTAGAACAATGTTATTTGTTTTGGTAAGTTGATAGTACAACCAGACAACATAAAACGGTTGCCCTAAGAAGAGACTACTTGAATAGTAGAAACACAAAAATGATGAAGAAGGTGACATAATTACAGTGTGGAGTCTCCTCGTTGAATGGGGAGCGCACTCGTACGTGCACAGAGCGAGTAGATGGCTTATCACAGCTAATTGGGAGGAAATCTTCATGTTCCGTGTCCCGCGAGCTGCTCCACTTGTTGAAAACAAAGTTGAAGCTCTTTTTTCGAGTGTTTCCTTTCCGCATGAGGTTATTTTTGGGGGGGCGTTTTCATTAAGAGCTCTTGGGATAAAGAGGCACACGTGAGGTATACGGAGGCGTACGTTTGTATTGGAACGAAAAAACACGTATAGATTAGGTTCTCTGATCGGTAATGCGAAGTAAATACTAATAATCTACTACTATACTAGAAAATAATATTTATCAATATAAAAACAGTGACCAATAATGAGTAACGTGTAGGTATGTGTTTATGAAATTTAGGAAATGATTATGCAGTAAGAATAGACAAGACACTCATGGAGCTTGAGCCTGGTATCCAAGGACTGAGACCATGAAGGGGTAGCAACCCCAAAATCTTTTTCCCACAATTTTACTGCATAGTTATTGAAATTTCAATAGGTACATGTACATAAATTTCACCTCCCACTCAGCTATCTCGTACAAAACATTAATCGCGATATTGCTGTTAACCATCAAATTCGAGGGGGGTAACTTTTTTCTTTTAGAAATTAATTCAAATATTGTAATGGATCCACAATTTGCAGTACGTGAATTTTTTGAATTTTTTTATAGGCGAATCCTCAAATTTTATAGAGCATCCTGAATCCGTCCCGCTTTTAACATATATTTAAATGTCACTCCAAACGATATCTGACCATGAGTACATATAAAAATGTGAAATTTCCTCAAAATGTTCGTATTGGCAAACAAAAGGATGAGTTCAAAGATGAACAATTTTCAAAAATTCTAAGACGGTCATATTTGAGTTTTTAGGGGTCAGAAAAAGACCATTTAAGTTGTTTTAGCGAATTTTCAAAGAAAATGAAGCTATTGCAATGGCTTCGAAATTTAAATAATATAAATTTTTGGAAATTTTCTTCATAGAAATCCGTTTCAGACCATTCTAAAACGATTCCTGAAATTTAACACTTTTTTATATGTATATATATATATATGTGTCACTCCAGACGATAACTCTCGATAGAATTGAGATAAACAGCTCAAATTTGCACAAAAAATCTATCTTGGCAATCGAAAGGCTAAGTTCGAAGATGGGCGAAATTGGCCTACTCTAAGGAGGGTTTTGGCGCATTTAAAGTGCGCAAAAATTACCCAAAAATCCCCAAAATGTTATTTTCCAACAAGTGACCCCTCATTTTAAAGGTTTTTGCACGCTGAACACGATGGTGGAATCGGATTTTAGATATCTTGATCCGTTCTCAAATTAGAGCATTTAAAGTGCGCAAAAATTACCCAAAAATCCCCAAAATGTTATTTTCTAACAAGTGACCCCTCATTTTAAAGGTTTTTGTACGCTGAACACGATGGTGAAATCAGAATTGCGATATCTCATTCCGTTCTCAAACTGGAGCACTTTGAAGATTAAGGAACGTGGTTATTTCTTCGAAAATTCGCTCTTATAGCCATGCTGCATGACTGTGGTTTTTTCGTACAGAATAGGGGGTCAAATTTGGATTTTTGGGGGTCAAACATTTGTATTAAGGGCTAAAATCAATATTAATTCGCCTGAAGTTGTGTGGGATGGTGATTCACGAAAGAAAGAGGGACTATTCCGTTATTAAAAATATTTTTCTCAATAAGAATCAAATTTGACTTTATAAGGGTCAAAAATCGGTAAAAATGGCTAAAATCACTAAACAGTTATTTATTTTTACACAATAGCACCAACATTTCGCGGAAAATTGGCTCTTATAGCCATGCTGCATGACTGGAACCTTTTTTCACCCCACGCTCGGTTTTAATGGTTCATTATTGAAAATAATATACCAAAATGTGACCCTGCGAATGCGAAACCTGCTCCTTCCTCCAGAAAGGCATCCACTGCGTTCTGCCCCTGGAAACGCTTCTCGTTTGAAATGTACCAACCACGAAGCTGTACATTTCCATTCGTTTCGAAGTTTTGGAAAGACACCTCTTGATCACATCCTCTGCGGAATCCTCCAAGGCATCCAGAATAGACCACCAGAGGAGCTGCACGACGCTGTTTAATAATGAAATTCTTTCTTCCTTCTCTTTGCCAAACACTGAAGGATCTAGGAAAATTCTTCCTGATCCCCGTGGCAGGTTTCTCGTCACTCCAAACTGCTTACACAGCTTATGGCAAAATCGACTCAAAATTCTGGCGCTGCGAACACCGACACAACTCGAGGAACTGCAATGTTTTTGGCTTTTTCGTTCATCATTTTGATTAACTGAAAAAATCAGCAGAACCAAATTGGGGCATAATGGAAAGATGCTCACTGAGGAGGCAAAGGTGACTGGTTGGATACTGATTCAACTGATTTCGTAGTGCATTCAGAAACATCTTCGAAGTCCGCCAACCCCATTCCATAACACTTCAACAGCAGTTTCTGCAACTTCTCGAATAACACTCTTGCATCTTCCTCCAGAAAAGCATTCACTTCCACCTCGAGGAAACGCTTCTCGTTTGAAATGTACCAGCCGCGAAGTTGCACATTTCCATTCGTTTTGACGTCTTGAAAAAACGTCCAGATCATCCTGTGCGAACTCCCCCTCTGGTTCGCTTTTGTGCTCGGAATCCTTCAGGTAACCGACCTGGAAAGACTATCCTTTTTTTTCACCAAAGAAGCTAAACGATTCTGCTTATAATACCATTCCTGTCCGCACTACGTCATACGACTCAACGCTTCGAATAAAAGATTCTTATTGATTGCCTTTATGTTCGAAAGAGTAGAAAGAGACCCTGGAATGGATGAAGAGAAAAAAAACGGCCATTTCTTTGTTAGTCTACGGTAAGGCCTAAGAAAAGAACGTTACCTTGAAAAATCCATCTTGGCTGTATCTTGGATACAACGGAACAGAAACGAAAGGGGAAGTATAAATATAAGGTTGAAAAAATGTTACTAACGAATCCTTCGTAGTAAAAGTTGGATTTTTTTCTTCATGAATGGGATATACTCTGATGTAGTATAGCTCGTGCTGGAAGGCCAACCCCTTGAAATTCCCGACCTCACCTGCGTGCCCGTAACCCTTGGGCGCAGTTGGGGTTAAACACAATACCCTTCAACGGAGAAAACATTAACTATTCCTTTCAATACTTTGAGCAAATAGCTACCCCCTTCGGCGCATGCGCCGAGCCACCTGCGTTTTTCCCCCCTTTCGCTCTGTCATGTATTACCTCACCTAAAGTCGATACAAGGTTTTCTAACCCAACCCCTTTTCTTCGACATAAAAACCTCTCTTACATTAATGTAATGCCATTATCATGTAACGCGGTGCGTGCTAACTTCTGCTCCGATCGTGAGCCGGTACGTTTTCTCAATAGAGGGAACCAAACGATTTTTGAGTTTTTTCGATCATTTCCTCACATCTACTTTACTCACCCAGAAGGAAACGGCTACTTTTTTTCCCTTCAAAATAAATCGGGTAGGTATTTTTCTTCATTATCACATTGAGCTGTATCTGAAACCGAACATGGACATTCGACATCACAAAACGGGAGTTTTCCACGAAAACGTGACGCTGACGGCCGGGATGTTTCTTCTTCTATTTCCGTTCAGACATCAAAAAATGATAGCGAATAATCGTGTTCTGGCTAATGATGGATTAAAACTGAGAGGAGCAGGGTCGACAAAATTAACTACTGGTAATCTTCTTATAAATTATATATAAAACTCAAATTTTGTTTGTACGTCTAGAGCGGATGGCCAAACGCGTAAACGGATCTTGATGCGGTTTTTTTTTCCTGCGGTCCCTTCAAACACCGGCTGGTAACATAGGCTTCATGAATTTTTCCAAATCTGACTCCCACATCGTAAACTCGGTGGTCCTTCACGACGGCAGAACGTTCACATTTCGGTGTAACTAAGGGCGAGACGTGAGCGCTATAAGTTTTGGAAGCGGTTTCGGACGAAACAGGATTCGATGGAAACATATTTTCTCGCTGATTCCAACGATTTCTGTTCGATGTACCGTCCGTCCGTTATAAGAGGATGTAGGGAACGTTGCCTGGTGGGTAGGTGAAGCATTAATCTGAAACTCGGAGTTCTGCTTGTTCACCTTGCAACGCACAGCTAATCCAGCTAGCATTATATATGTTACATATGTTATATATGTTTGCCGGTAACATATATATTATTCTGTTTGTAGTGAAAATACCTAACAGGTGACCATTTCTGCCAGTACTGGGTGATTCTGCGTCAGCAGAACAGACCAAAACCGGAAGAAATATAGGTATGGACTGAGGTCACGTGAGCTACACCACAGTTATGAAAGAAGTACTCGTAAATAAAGTTGCACGATTTGATACAAGTACCTATCTAATGGCAATCGCTGGTCAATACAAGAGGTCACATCTTGACGACATACCGCAGTAGGTTGACTTACATTCATAACGTACAGATGTTGAGTGGATTTTAGTTGAGGAACTTCTAATATATATAAGGTATGAATGAATCAAGTAGTCCAGAACTACCATCCCGGAGAGTAATACATGCATTACAGTGGACGTCCCTTACGGAGGTGTATGGATAATCCTAATCCCGCGTTCTCTCTCCTCACGCCACTGTAGAAATAAATTTCGAAGTTCCGGCAATGTAGTACACAAAGAGACTGAACAAAAAAAAGTAAGTCAATTGAGAATTTAGCCATTTGGCAGCGCACACAAGATTTTGTCGGAAACCCACGTTTTTCGGCGTTGATCCCCCTTTGCCCCCTCTAGAAATAAATTTCGAAATTCCGGCGATGAAGGCGTAAAAAAAAAAAAAAAAACACAGTTGAGAATCAAGCCCTGGGCAGCAAGATTTAGCCGAAAATCCCACGATTTTTCAGCATCAACCCCCCTTCCAGAAGTAAATTTCGAAATTCCGGCGATGAAGGCGTAAAAAAAACAAAAAAAACAGTTGAGAATCAAGCCCTGGGCAGCAAGATTTAGCCGAAAATCCCACGATTTTTCAGCATCAACCCCCCTTCCAGAAGTAAATTTCGAAATTCCGGCGATGAAGGCACAACTAGATAGTTTTCTGCATCGAACAAAAAAAGTACCACGCAAATCGGTAAAGAATTGCGGCCTGCGCAGCGCACACACGATTCTGACACACACACACACATACCTATGGTTGTTTTTTCCCATGGATTTGGATTTAGGATGGTCTGAAACGGATTTGAATGTGGTTCTTTTCATTTTCGGCTGAGTGATGTCCTCTTCTGACCAGATTAAATTCATAAGGACGCACCTTACTACTGAGGGACGTCGTAAAAACGCACCCAAGATCGCAGCCGATCACCCTGTATGGCTCAAAGATGTTTTCGAATGTATTTTTAGGCTTTTTTGAATCATTTCAATTTTCAATCATTACGAGTTAAATCCCATAAACATCCGACGGAAACGAACAAGGGAATAATGACGTCACTCGCCATCATGACTTTCCATCAGATAAGTCTTTAGGCATTCAGGGACGACATCGCATTACGAGAAATCCATAGGGGAAAAAAAGAGAAGCGAGCATCCTTATAAAACAGGCACATTGGGTCTGAGGTTTTACACTCTTTATGACTCGACGGAAGGCCTCATATTTTCAATTATCTTTCGCAGACCTGTCGATTCTGTAGCTTCATTATCTTCGGGGCAACATATTACTGACAACTTGTAATACGCACATTTCAGTGGCTGAAGTTTCGCAAAGAGAAAAGGGTTGTCTCTATTTGACGCCTCTAATGTCATCAGCATTCAACTTCTGAAATAATATTGAAGGGGAATCGCAGTGTGGAAGGTGACTATCAATTTCTGAATAACTAGCTTCCGAGCAGCGTCCCTAAACACATTGCATAATAATGAATTAAATCCACATAAAACATGAGAATTAGGTCAGATATAACGAAAATGTTCAAGATGCACTAATTATGATGCTTCTTCCCTCCAGTTCAGTTTTAAGGCCATCTTTCCAAGACTATTTTTGGCGCAAGGTTGAAACGGTATAACTTGGATGTTTTTGGGCGATGAAATTCAAATCACCTTTGTCCCGGACCACGCCAACGATCTGCCAGGTAAAATTTTTTTGTGTGAAGCCACTCACGCAGGCCACCGGTTATCTTTTCGCTCCACCTCGAAGGACGTTTCGTTATTGCATTCATCCAGAAAACGTTGCAGTCATTCTCAATATTTCGAGCTGGTTTCCGCATTAAATTACTCGACATTCGAGATAGAGAGATCATATTCAAGATGGTATGTGTTATAATGGGTGTCGACCAGTTCCGCGCGGATATAAAATGTTCAACAAGCCAGTTCCGCGCCATTTCAGGTACTAGGACATATCAAGTAGGTATATCAGTTCTGCGTAAAGTAGAAATTTTTAGGCAAGTTCCGCATGGATAGAAACTGTTCAACAAGCCACTTCTGCGCCGTTTCAGATACTAGGACATGCCAAGGAGGTATATAACTTCTGCGCAAAGTAGACATTTTTAGGCCAGTTCCGCGTAGTTAGAAATTGTTCAACAAGCCAGTTCCACGCCGTTTCAGATCCTAGGACATGTCCAGTAGGTATACCAGTTCCGCGCAAGGAATGCAAGGACAGAGAACAGCAATCTCCGATCTAATACAAATTATAATAAATAAGATAAACGCATCTAATTCGCAAATTATCGCCAAAAATAACATCAGTATTACCTAGCTTTTTTTGGTCCTAAATTTTTCCAGCAACTTTACAGCTGATATATTGGACAAACATTCTTCAATGAAGGTTTTTCTTGCTGCCACCTTCTTTGCCTGTCTGGGGTTTTTCAGGGTCTCGATGGTGTTGAGGCATACAGTGCTTCCAACTCGGGGGATTTTCAAGAGCTCTGGCGGATGAGGTCTGTGGGGGGAGGGGGGGGGGGTTCGAGTTTCACTGCCGACACACAATTTCTATAACTTTTCAAATGCCGTAACGATAAATATGAATCAAAGGCCCTGCAAATTTCATCATACCTGTCAATGAAATGATCCCTCCAGCACAGATCGTAGTCAAAGAACAACGCCGCGTGACACGACAGGGAGTCTCAACACCAAACCACAGCACCAACTCGGACCACTAGTACCTTTTGACACACCTACCTAATTTTATAGAAGACCGAGTTTATACGTCAGTTCCATAAGTTGAAACAAATTTCGGTCATTGGAATTACCTAAGTCATACCACATGACTGGAACTAATTGCTAACTGGATACACATGTACCTACTTAAATGTTGTTTTTTACAGTCCCTGTTACTAGTCTTCACAACAAACTAGTTCACAACTGTTGCTACTTCACTGTAACTTGTTCTTGTTCATAATTTTTTAATGATTCATTTCACATGTAAACATATTTAAATTTTGCTCATGTTAAAGTTACCCATTATTACCTATTTTATTGACAACACGAACATATTTGATATTGGGGTTTCTCGTGCTTGTAAACCGCCGTATCATTTTTTTTACAATGTTGTCTGTTAGACATTATTACCTTTTCTGCATTAAAAAAGAAAGAATAAAATCAATAAAAAAAGGTAATATAACTGAACTTGGGAAATTTTTTATCAATACTGTGTCAAAATTCCTTTTTTCCGTCTTAAATTAAGAGGGATTTTTGTGGGATTCTCTGGTTCATCCTGGGGGATAGGGGGGAACAGGATAAAGTATTTAGACGAGCTGTAACATATATCGAGTCAAAATGAGTGTACAGATCCACACGGGACTATCAACATTGTATAATAACATTTCGCCTAAATTCAGAAATTATGGGGAAGACCCAAATTACTATTATTGTTCAGACGGTTCAATATATTATACCAATAAATTTGTTGTTTCAATTAGACGATGACCACAACCAACCGTGTCCGTCATTTCTTACATGATTTTATCAATGTAATTGAGAATAAAGTACCAAAGTCAATAATTGTTTAGAAATTGTGTCACCCCCCTTCTGCGGGAAAAAAGACACAATTCCTAAACAATTGACTTTGGGTATTTTTTTCTCAATTACATTGATAAAATCATAGGTAACACAGGCAATTTCAACAGGTATTCAAATTTTCCATTTCAAGACTGCACGAATAAAAGAATAACTTTAATACGGCATGGGATGAATCGAATTGCGAATCTTTGGCATTCGATGCATGTAAGATGTTATCTGGAGGTGATCCTCCACCGGCTAAAATCAAGTTCTGTGGGGATGCAACCATCCCCAGGACGCCCATATTTGTAATATCCAATAAATCTGCATTTCCAAACGATCAAACATTTAATGATAGGAAGTATAAATATAGGTGGCGTGAAGCTGATATATTAAAACGTCTTGCAAGATATCCTATGCCGTCTGTATGGCCTGCACTACTTGAACAATATGGTATTCAAGATTCAAGTACGTATGTAAATGTTAGATATGTGCACAACACCTGAATAAAAGTGGAACCGATCATCGCTTTCATTGATTACACCTGCAAAGCCTTTTGCATAACAGGTACGTTGGATTGGCACAGTTTTCGGCTTTGCGCAGAACTGGCGTACTCACGTTATAATGCAGAGCTTAATATGTGGAGTTTCGTCATGAAACGAGACTACGTTCCAGGTATACAACTAAGTATAAGGTGTCTTTGTTTGAATGAAAGGGGGTGTACGGCACAGATGTCCGTAGTTACACACATATTTAGTTTCCTACGGAAAGAAACAACGGGCGCCGTGTTCAGCAATCATGTCGGTTATGATCGTTTTCCAAACTAAACAATTTATGGTAATGGAGTCTCCGATATAAAAAAGACGGGTGGCAGCAGCATCTGTTGTGATTCCGCTACATAGGGGAAGACTCTCTGCCTATGGAAGGGGATGATTGATACCAAAGTATGAGGAAGGGGTTGAAAAACACCCCTAGACAACTGTAGAACCAGGAAGGGGTTGCGACGGCAGCTGAGTCCATTTTTTAACTTCTTTTATTCGTTAGTGTAATAAGCTTTTTCCAACCCTTCATTGGCCCGACGGGTCTCCATAGTTGTTATTCAGAGTGACGCAATGGAACGCGGTTGGGCCTGTGAATAAATAAGCATACATAACAACCCTATCGTTCTTTGAAGGGGGTACCCGAATACATTATACCTGCCCATTCAAATTAAGTAGTACGCAATGGCGGCTCCAGGCTTCCTCGCTACATTCCATCCACAATGATAACGACGATGATGGTTCACAACAGGCGAGCCTTACTCCTAAGTTGCCGAATTCCATCCAGAACTCCTGTTTATGTAAAAAAAATTATGTTCGTTGCAGATTTAAAAAACGCTGCAAATCCCTGCACAACGGTTTATTATTTTGTATAGAATACCCTTCTGTTACAGATCACAGCTCTATGTATAGATAACCCGTCTATATAATATAATATGTACTATTCTATGCATAATTATGTAGATCGCAGACCCTCCGTAGGTTAGTACCTAACCCCGTACTCGTTACTAGGTACCTACCTAAATCACGAGTTAAATGTTGCTAAAATAATTCTGCCGATGGCAAACAGTACCTAACAAAAAGAAACACACATAATGAAGTTCTGAAAAGAAATTGTTGATGAGGAGTGAAAAAAGTTGCAAAAGTACCTACCAACAAACTCTAGCCCCTTCTACGTAGATGGTATAATGAACCGTTGTGTAATAATTTACCGTTGAGTAATGATTTACCGTAGTAATAATTTACCCATCAATAATACTTCAACGTTTGTTCAAGTTTCACTACCTACCAACAAACTCCAAAAGAGCCATCATTTTTCAAATTAAATAATATCACAGAACAACCAACTCGACTTCATACTCCGCCAATATAATCAGGTGATCCCTACCAATGATTGGCCGTATTCACAAATTCCTATTGTGGGCGCGTCTCTGGTTACGAGATTTGGTTTGAATTGTATACAATTTCATTCAGACTGGAGTCGAAAATGCCTGTCGGTGCAAATTTCGGGGCCTTACTGTGAACGAACGGCTGGACGTACGATGCTCCGGATGGTCTTAAAAAACTCGCAAGTTCAAGAACTATTTAAAACCGTAAAAATATTTACGTAAAAAAAATGGTATAGGCGTTTTGAAAATTTCAACCCCTATTTTGAACCCCTTAGAGATGACTCACAGTAACGTCGAGCTTCGAGGACCAACTAGACGCCTAACGGAACCTATAACCCGAATTTCATCAATTTTTTTTCATGGTAACTAAGAAAAGTGGCCCGTACGGCGTACGGCGTACGGCGGACAGACAGAAATATTTTTATTGCAGTTTTGGATTCTACATACCTTGAAACGTAAACCATCAAACTTTGAGGGGGGGTAAGAATTTTTTTTTTCATGCTCGATTCCAATGGTTCATTATTGAAAATAATAAACCAAAAAATATACAATCACACATCTTCCACAGTCCTGAGAACGGGAGACGCATCATCATAATATGTGAAATTGTGTTAACCGTTAGGTATTTGTAACAAAACTCATTCGCTTTTAACTTAACATATCCACCTTCCAACCTAGATATTTACCCACAAAAAATCTCGTTTTTTTGGACTTGAACCCTTGTTCAAAAACGCTGCAAATTATTACACAACGGTTTTTTATTTATCTGTATAGATGCTCCTTCTGCGTAGGTCACTGTTTTCTGTGGTACCCCAGCAAAGCCCTAAATCGAGTACTGGAGCAAGCCGGGGAATAACATTCCACAAAATATGCTGTTGAATCAAGAATTCTATCATTAATTATGCACGTGTGTTCAAATGAAAAGTACCCACCGACAGAATCCAATAACCATCATCCTTCAGATGAATCATAATATCACCGAACAACCAACTCGACTTCATGCAGCCATCCGTGATTATAATCAGGTGTTCCCTAGCAATAACACCTGGGGCGGATTTATACCGTTTCATTCACTATCATGTTGACGAAGCTTTTCGGTGGAAACGAACGGCTGGTCGTACAATGCTCCGGGAGGTCTCAAAAAATGCTTTAGTTCAAGATCAATTTAAAAACTTTAAAAAAACCATACCTACCCTTCCATTGAAAGTTTTCGAGCTACGGCGTTCGGGAAGTTTCAACCCCTATTTTTCACCCCTTGGAGATAGCGATGATCGATAGTAACGCCGAGGTTCGTGGACCAACTAAACCCCTAATGGGACCTACAAACCAAATTTCATTAATTTTGGTTTATGGTGACTAAGGAATGTGCGAAGCACGGCGTACGGCCAGAAATGTTTTAATTCCATTTTCGGATTCTACGTACCTTGAAACAAAAACCATCAAATTTTGAGGAGGGGCTAAAAAAATTTTTTTTTTCATGCTCGATTCCAAAGGTTCATTATTGAAAATAGTTATTTAAAAAAAAAAATACACCAGCTGCTGTAGTTTTCTCTCATCTCAGTATTTTATCTGTCCTGTGTCGTGCGCATTAACCTACCTTATTTTACCGTCTCATTTAGGTGCCTATTATTTAATTTCATTACCTTATTATTTCATTCCATTTTATTCATTCTTTTGTCGTGGTGATGTGTGACAATCGCTGAAAAACCTACGTCGACCAACAAGACCGACGTCAATCTGTTCTAGAACGCAGACCAGTGAGTTTTCAAGTTAATTCTCAAAGTCTGATATTTGTTCGGAATCAAATCCCGTCTGGAAGGAGCAGCTAAGTTACCGGAACCGGTAACGGAGCGCTATGACGAACGGGAGCGGGAACGGAGGTAGGAATGGGGAATTGGTGGTAGGAATGGGAACGCCATGCGAAACTGAACAAAGTGCGCATGCGCCGCGGCAATTGCCTTGTGGAGACGACAGTACCTTTTCGTATCTCGAGAGCATGCGCCTCTGACCTCTCGGTTATTGGGAGGAGAAGGAATAACGAGTCCACATCGACTATGGAGTACAGTACCTAGGACGAAAAACGGCTCTAAAAGGTTCTACAAAGTTCAAAATCAAGAAAACCACACGAAAAACAAACGACTAGAAAATAGTAAACTACCTTAGGTATAATAACGCAAAACATAGAAAGGGAAAAATAAAAGCTGGTGATCTTGTCTGGTGCAAGTAAGATCGCCTCATAGTAAGGATTCCGCCTATTTCGACAATCCCACCATTCGTCGATCGAATTCCGATAGTAACAAAAGTATTGTTTTGTACCTATCCATACTAATCTTGAAATATCTATTCCCATGTTTCACAGAAACCGGACCATCTACAATAATTAAATAATATTACATTGCTAAACGGTGCATTATGTACTGAAAGGATTATCTGCACCGAAAAAGGCGAAGGGCTTCTAGGTCCCAACTGAAAACTCTTTTTATAGCGGAGGAGTGTGTGTTAAGTGGGGAATGGATATGCCCTAAGATCACATGTCGAGTTACCTTTTACGACTCTATTGGTAGTGGAAAGCTATTATATGTCTTACAAATTGACGACCATCCTTCGAAAACCCTCGTTCTCAAGGCGGATTCAATAGCAATGAAATCCGTTCTGGAATTGAACTGAAGGGAAATATTCATGGAAATATGCGATTAAATAGTCGGAGCGTACAATACGCATATAGGTAGATCAACGGAAGACGTAAAGAAACAGACAAACCAAAACAAACAAAAAACTTTTTACGTCATTTGACGGAGGACATTTACATTTAAAGTGGTAAATGCAAATCGATTCCTGAAGGTTCATTCCGTTTCTTTCTGAAATTCAAATCTTGGTTTCTTTTTTTTCTTCACTTGAACGTAAAGTGGCTTTTCTCGGTCTTTGTTGGAGAAAATTGTACTTCTGATAATTTCCAGTCGGTTTTTGTTCATCAGACATGCATCAGTCTGCATCTACGCATTTTTACGTCAGCGGGTCGAATAACCAGTCACAGTTAGAGTAACACTAGAACCTCCATACCCTGCTTGCTCTAACTGCACTATTATCACGTAGAATAGCAGATAATTTTTCAATTAAAAAAGGATCCAACTCGATAGAAATAAGTAGGTATAGGTAAGTACTTTGTCAGAGATACAACGCATTTTTGAGCGGATTTTCGAGGTAACTTACAAGGGTCTCCATTTCGATGTCTTTTTGGATCAGAGTCCTCCAATAATTTAAACTGGGTACACAAATTATTTTTTCCTCTTTCCTTCTTAAAGGCCTTCACTTTTCCTATCAACAAGTTTAGGCCCATGTCAAGTTTAGGATGCCACTAACTTTTCTGAGATGTTCCTATCGTAACCAAACCCGTGGTTGGTAGGTAGATTTAAATTTTTAATTTCACAATACCAACAGCATTTTCGCATTATCACTACACCGACAGAAAAATGACACAAACCAACTTTCCGTTCTTCACCTCAGCCCTTCACGATCATTCGTAGTTTGCGCTCGATATTTTGTGATTATTGTTCGTTTTATGGTCAAACTGTTGTCACGGTCAGTCCCAAGATAGGTAGAATTTCAGCAAAGTTTATATATTGCACCAAGCAACTGAATTTCAATCTTCTACTACTAACTGATTGGCTGTGTTTTCCCAAATGGTTGATTACAATTAACCAAACAGACTGTACTCCCTCATCCTCGCAGTTTTCCATAAATTAAAATACATCAGCACATTACTACAACGAGGTATGATTATCTTTTAGAGGGGCTAAAAGGACGTTCCTACCAACTTTATTTTACAGAAAGTACCCGATATTCCAGAAAGAGCCAATTACCCGATCGTTTTGAGATCAAAGCGGAGTCACTTTCATGCCGTCATTGCATGGAACTAATGTGCCAAATTTCCATATTATATATATCAAGCGATCCAATATTTTCCCTGTTGCTACTTGAACTGCCCTTGCTTGTCCCCAAATGGTTGTTGATTATTACCTAATTACCTGAGATATTTGCTTAATACCCCTCCCACCCACACACACAACAGTCCCCAATTCTCACTATTACGCATCAATTCAAATATCTTGAATATTATCAGCATAACTAAGAAGATCTTTTAAAACGGGATCCATGAAAGACATGCGCATATACATTATTAAAAAGTTCTTTGTCATGTATTGTTTGACACTCAAAACTAACCCCCCCCCCCCCCCCTTTTAAATAATATTTCTGACTATCGAAACAGTGGTTTAGTGTCTCAATTCACCATCTTATACCGCTGTTGGTGATTTTTAACCCCCCCCCCCCCCCTCAACAAATTATATTCCTTCAAAAATTCGCTAAACAATGTCAAAGACTCAGATCGATGTTTCACGTAACCGTTGCGGACCGTTAATAACTCATTAGTAATGAGAGATGAATAAAAATTCGAAATAATTATTGAACCGCAGGTCCACCATCTGATATAATCGGGAAGAAGAAATGCGTGATTCGGACTGATGAAGATTCAACAGAAAGAGGGTGAAGTGTGGGAATCCCAGATTTTTGTAAGGTCATCTATTGAACTTTATTTCTTTACTCTTAAAAAAAAATTCCGATAAAATCTGTGAGAAAATCTTCCAAGGTCGAAGTAAATTAGTTTTTTCCACGGGAATATTGTCTTCTACGAGGGGGTCGACCCTCTTGGGGGTAAAACGCTTCAAATAATGGAACTCGGTGTTTTGGGTTTAAAAAACGTATTTTCAACCCTCCTTCCTTCACAGCTTACAACGGGTGTGGGATTGTTTTACATGAAAAAAACAAGATTTTTCGTGAGAAATCCTCAACCCTGGTAACCTCCCTTCAACCTCCCCTCGAGAGCCCATTCAAGGGTGAGGATTCTCGGGTGGGTTTTTTCCGGCTAAAAACGTCTCCCGGGGGGGGGGGGGGGGTTAGTTTTTTGAGGAAATCCAGTAAAGCGCTCTAAAGTAGGTGAAGAGGGCGGCTCAAGGTTCCAAGGGAGATGTTTCACCCCAATACGGACGAAATCAACCAAAAAACGACGAGACTCACCCTTTCGTGGGAATCTTCGTTTTCGATTTTTCGCGATTTGTCGGTTTTTTGAATGAAAAAAAAACCATCCCGAAAACGATCCTTTTTTTACCATTTTTGTCTCCTTTCAAGGGGAGTTTTCTAACGGTTCAATTTCCGAACGTTCTTCCGAATCCGAAAAATCTTCCCCTAAGGCTTTTGACAGTCTTTCAAAACGGTTTTTTACCGTTAAAGACACCCGAGGTTCCTTTGTCGGGGCGAAATGTCGTTAAAAAACGGACTTTTTAACCCAATAAAAAAACGCTCGCAAAGACTTGTCTCGAACATCCCCTCTCGTTATCCGAGTTGATCAAATAGCTTTCCAGTGTATTAATCACTAATACCTACTATGGTAATTTTTCCCAATTGAAACTTAGCTGCGTTCACTACAGCCATTTAATTGTAAATTATAATGGTTACATTTGAACCGTTCTCTTCATAATGAGAAAGTCGCTCCTACTGCAACACTTGGACCGGTGATTATACAACAACGTGCAGTTAATGACTATATTATTGAAGCCGTACTTGGGTCAGTCAATTCGTCGTACCACGTCTTCAGTCACAATAATCAGTTTTTTAATTAAATTTACATTCACATTCAACAAAATAGCGAATAAAATTATCAACAAAAATCAGTCTGTGTTTTCATTGGAGTTGTTGATTCCAGTTTAAATCAGCCAGTACAAATCGTAAATCGTAAATCGAACATTTCCCACTAAAGTATGTAATTCAGGATAATAATGTATATTCGTTGCATAATGACGTCGTCGCATTCACATCTCGACCACTCAGGCAGCAACAGCAAACTGGCAATCAATAGTGTGAAGATTTCAGCGACGCACCTCTCACTTTCCGTACATACGATATCAGGCTGCCCACAGCTAGGCTTATTACGACAATTCAACAAGTGTCACAGCAGATCTTAACGTAGTAAGCCATCATAAGATGTAGAGAATAACACAAACAAACCTTTAGTTCTATCCTCTGCATCTTGGGCTTATTAAAATTTTCTATACCATTAAATATCACTGAACACTCCCTGCGTACTTTGCTTCAAGGTTCTCTAGGTACGTGGGTATCAAACCTGTTTTCTATTCGGACTAAAAGCCAAGGAATAAAGCTTCACCAATACGTTTCATCTCAAAGTATGCGTAAGCCGTGAGCACCAACTCAGTCTAACGCGTGTATACGCATAAGCAGTGAGATCCGGACCTAAATCTTGATTAATGAGTTGCACACAATGATTGAGTTTAAAAAAACAAACAAAAAAACACCTGTACTTGCCACTTTGCACGATAGGAGTAAATAAACATTCAGATCATTACTACTGAGGAGTTCACGGTGCTCATTCAAACTGTTTGAAGTTCTTACGATGGCTTGGCGAACTTGAAGAAAAAAGTGCAGGAAAAAAAGGGACGCCCTGGCATAAATGTCAATAAATCCAGAAGGCGCTGGTGTGATGGGGGGGGGGGACTGCGGCACCAGCCCTTTGATCTCCCCAGGGACTTCTCGCATGGAAATGCAGTTGAAATTTGCAAAAGACCCCGGTCCCGCCAGGAGACCAAAGATGGCTGGCCCGACTTCTGGAGTTCAGACTGCCTTCTATTTCTGCAACTTCTCCTCCGTATCTTTCTATAAGAAAAACAGTCTTTACTTTAGACCGAGTGAAGAGTTCTTTTTATTCGTTTTTTCTTCTTTATATCCCCTTCTCAGGGAAGCGGCTCGCTTTCGGTTCTGGATCGGGAGGCCGCCCTCGGCTTTTGAATGGGGGATTTGAAGTCTCCTGATGTGCATCCACAATTAAGGGTGACGAGCCTTTCTAGGAACTAACCGCACCGGAGTTTAGTTGAGCGCGTTTTTCTCTGCATCCGGTCGGAATCACTGGGAATAGAAGATAATTTTCATCTTCTATTCTCACTGGTAGGAATCGGGTTTGGATAAAGGGAAAAGTCGCCACCCCGCGGCTCATTCCATACATACGAGCGAGCAGCGGCTAATTGTTTCGGTCACATCCATCATTAGCATACATGTGCATGAGAGATAACTGCGCCCGGGGGTTCACGAACCTCCAGTTCTCATGGCGTCACCGAGCTGCTCAAGGAAACAAGATTGACAGCAGCTGTCGGAAGCTTGATTGATATCAACGAAAAGAAAGAAGAGCAATATTTTGAACCCGTGAAAATATACTACCTATCTGCCTCAGGCCAATTATGTAGTCTGCTGAACCGATCCCATATCCAGCCACTCGTTCCCCATACCACACCACAAACCATAACTTGAGTATCTTCCCTACACTAAGAAAATGTCTTTTCCACAATAATGGCTGACAGGATTATCCATATAGAGTAAACATAAATTATAGCTTCTCCGTGTTAACTTTCTTGAAAACTGAACGAACAAAGTGAACATTTCACTCCTTCGGTATCTCTTCTTGTCACCGCCATAAGTTCCATATCAATCAATTCAACTAATATCTTCAACACTCACAAGTTCAATGTGCAACCAACTTCTTTCAATTTAAAGCTACGTTTCTTCAGATCATAATTATTTGTATGCCATCTCCTTGGTGTTCTATAAAAAATAAGGATAACGCTTCTTCAAATTGTTCCTCAATTTTTCCATCATGCAAGGTAAGTAACTGTACTACCTCGCTCGACTTTCAACGACTCTTTGAAAATACATAGTCAAATACTCAATACTTCGTCATGACTCAATTTCATTCACCCAATGTTCCAATTTCATTTAGATTTAGGTTCCTCTCGATGATTCAGAAATATATTCCACAAAAATGCACTATTGATTTTTGACCAATAGCATTTTGGAATTGACTTTGGAACCGAGAGCGTCTCGCCACTTCTAATTCAAGAATAACTTACTGTACCTATTAGAGTTTTATAGTAATGGAAAGCGAATCCAACACATACAGAAACCTGCTTATAGGTAATACGCATGGCTGACAGTACCCATCGACATCAGATCAAAAATAGTTCTCAACCTAAAAGAGGGGCTTTGGGGATAACCACCAGTCGCAAACAGTGCAAAATATTGCTTTGGACGTAACATTTTTCAACTACCGCTGGTTCGGAGAAACGATCTCGAAGGAGAAAAGGCGTTACGCCCAGGCCCAGACCGGTCCTCATCATTGCCATTCATGTCAAGCAAAGCAAATAAAATCAATATTCCTCGAGAAGAAAACGGAATTGGCTATACCCCGTTGAGTTCCCATTTTGAGTTTAAAAAAGAGAGAACTAGAGCAAAAAAAAAGAAGCGAATGGCAATTCTGGTGATGGCAGAAGTAGTAAGTGATTGAAAGGAACGGATGGGGGATAAAGTCCCTTTGAAGCAAAATTCTATTTGTGATTCGGGCCATGTTTTAAATTAGCATTCCTTGCCTTCTATCTTTGCAACGCACACATGCACGAAAATGCTGGGTGGTGGGGGGTGCGGTATTTGTGTTGGAAGCCCCCCGAACCCAGGGGTTGAGGGGTTTATATTGGTAATCTTCCGCCAGAGTTGGCACACAAGGCTCCCAGCATCCCTTCCCAGTGGCCTTTCGGGAAAGTCCGTCCTTTCCTATTTCTAAGTAATGGACTTCCCCAACCCATCTCTCCGAGGACCCCTTCATCACCAGACGTCGCTCCTCAAGTGCAACAGGGCACTTACAAAAAGACTCGATTTTTTTTTCTTTGTATGTCGCCCTCGTTAACTAATTTCCATTCCCGGGAGGTCTTCATTCACCACAAATTCAAGTTATCTTCCACGCTGTGGCATCACGGAACGTGTCTCCACATTATGAAGACGGGAGTCGATGTATGAAGGAAGCATAAACGTTTTCAATAACATCTTGCAGCAAATATCTCCTTCGTATGGGAAAGCTGTCTCAAAAAACCTTGTTTGGTTTATGTACGGACGAGTAAAAATGAATCGCCTGACCATCTCGAAAGACAGAAAAACAGGTATTCTCCTCCTGCAGCCCCACTTCTTGTTAACTCCGGGAGCCCGCTAATAGTCACAATATAAAATACAGAGGAGATAGACATACAGCCACACCTGGTTGGAGACTTCATCCCATCTATCCGTAGACGCTGAGGTATGACGTCCCGGGAAACCAGGAGTTGATGAAGAAACAATAAAATGTGTGGCACTATTAGCAAAGTCTACAGAGGGAAAGGTCACTCAAGTCCAGTAGTCAGAGGTATGCGCCGGCAGGAGGAGACAGACGCTGAACTAATAATCTCATAGCTCTCTTTTGCTTCGGTAATTGTGGTATAACGGCTTGATGCGCGCAATCAGCGTTAGGTAATCCAGTTGCAGATGCCGTGGATAATGAATTTGCTTGGAAGCCTCCGACTTTCAGACGTTTGTCGCCGACGGTTCGCAGGAAACGTTTCGCATTTCAAAACCCTCCGTTTTGTAAATCGTTCATCATTCCTGTAAAACAGTGGAAGTTGTCAATCCATTCATCACACTGTTATTGGACGAACGAATGAGAATCTGCTCTTTTGGGTACCTATAATACTACTAGCCCGTTGAGTGCTTCGTATATTGGCTATTTGTTGACTGTGCCTCCCTACTGGGAGCCTTTCGCTCTTTTCACACCACCAGATTCATTCAACGACATGTCAGAATTGCAGGACGTCTAGTAGAAGTATAAGAAGCAATCAACTCAGACGGCCGAATCCACGACTAACAAGGCGTTAAACATTAAAGAAAAATATTAATATCTGAATTTCTTCCCTCATCTCAAGGAAATGCAGACAAAAAACAACTGCAGCGTTTCGGGTGCCAGAAAACCTCACCCTGTAATTATCCTGATGAGGCAAAGGAAGGGCCCATCTTTTGTTTCCAGAAGAAATCAAAAGGTACCGCTGGGCTTTTTTTTTCATTTTTGAACCTTTCACGTAAAAAAAGGGCTCCTCCGAACAAAAATTAATAATTCACATCCTGTGCAGATTGAACCAATCATAAAAGGTTTGCCGCGTGACGTCATGTTTGCTCGGGGTAAACACTTCGTTACTCCGCCCCCTTCAACTTTGTAGTTACCCTCGTTTCCTCCGAGCCCTTCTGTTTGATTTCCTGCCTCGTTCCATTTTATATGTCTGATTCTCAACCATTTTCTGTACTGGTCGCTTCTTTTCGTATATATAGGTACCTACCCTATTCACTATTATATTATTGGCTTCGTTGATCTAATAATATAAAAATGAGTTCCTAGCAGGTATAGTAGCCGACAATATCAGGTTTCGTTGGTCGGCATCTCCAAACGTTGGCATTTACTAATGAATAGGCGGTATGTTATGTGAATATCATATTCTAAATCTCTGCATGGGAACTGCCATTAGAACATTCCCTTTGAACATATGAGCGTCATGTTTGCTTTGCAATACATCGGGTAAATGAAAAGAATTTTCAGATGCAACAATGAAATACAAATTGAAAAATGCAGTGCAGCGCAATTTACTCAGATGAAGGATTTTTAAGTGGGTACGTACTTTTTTTTTAAATTTTGATAGCATAACTTGTGATCGGACTTTTGGATGTTTTTAGTTCTTGGATTTGGAAGGAGGATGAGATCTTGAATTTATTTGGCTTGATATCGTACAGCCAGTTTTTCTCTTTGAATAAAAATATGGTTTTGAGTTGACGTAAAAGAATGCAGTTTTGTGAAACTGTCTCATTCTTCCCAGACATCACTTATTCGGACTAAATTTTTACATTTATATTTGATGCTAGGAAGGTCTCATGTGTGTAAACGACGGTTTTATACGACGTTGATTCAATTCTGTTGTAACTCTCTTTTTATTAATCCTACTCCGCGTAAGTCTAGACAACATCAATAGATACACAATTCGAGTCACGTCCTGACTTGAGGAAAAAGGGTTGAACCACCATTATAGTGGGACAGCCTGAAAAAGGCTTTCGACCCACCCAAATGGTAACATTTGGTGAGAGCGAAGGCGAGGAACAGTTGGATTTTTGTATAATTGACAACGATGGGGGAAAGAGACGAGAATCGTACCCACATCCCTCGCCTTGAAATGGGGGTATAGTATTCCCCAGCACTCAATGGCACCCAACCCCCTCTGATCATTATCATATTAATGAAATTTCTGTGACTGTCGGCCTGTATAACGTAGGGGAACTGAGTGCGGGGTTTTTGGAGACGAGATGAAGGAAATCTTTTTCTAGTGAAATTGGAGATTTTTTTTCTCCTGCCTCTACAAACACCCCTTTCCACCAGGGGTTTTTCCGCACATGAGCAAGATTAGGCTCTCGAGATGAAAGTTTAGGTATTAAAGCCTACCAAAGGCACCCAACTTAAACCTCCTCGGACGCTTTATCCGGAGAAATATTTGTTTGTTCAAGGGTGGAAGGTCTCTATAGAATTCTCAAGGGCTCCTTTTCCTCTCCACCTTTCCTCCATCGTTTATTCCCTTGATTTTATCAATTTCCAACTCCCCACTCCCATCCGCACCCGCTCCGAATGCACCCCCATCAACTACTGGAGGGAAACTTGATTGAAAACTCCTTTTCTTTTCAGTTTAGGTACGGATACAATCGTATTTTTCCCCGGCACCTGTTCAGGAGCCTTACTAGGGACTTTAACTACTAGCGATATATCTACTTTCAAACCTTATAGTACATACATTAATCGATTGCTGCACATTGGAATGAATGCGAAATGAGGAAGAATGTATATAGATACTTTTCCAACAGAATTTCCAATTAAAATAATCCTACTCCAACTAAAAATATTTATTGTCTAAGATAAGACAGTATATTTAAAATATATTGCATAAGATAAGAGGACGGAATTCAAACCTCTATACAATGGAAAAGTTCATCGATTGCTATATGGCTGCAAGTATTGAACCTAGTTAGTCGCTGAAAACTGAAAATAAAAACTTGGAGAACCACCTAATGAGAGAATTCCCGAAGTAACGAACGTACCTACACTCCACGTCAACCTACTACTTATAATAATATATTCTAGTATAACTAATGTATTATATTATATGTATTTTTACCGTTTGCAACTATCAACAATTTAAATGTGAAAAATGTGTCTCCCTTAAAATTTTTTAGTTACTCAAGTGTTTTGTTTATTGTATAGAATTAGGTACTGTTCCCTATTATGATGTGCAATACCACAGAGATCTCCAAGTGCATTACGTACCAATTGTATACCTACTATAATTATTTGCTCATCTTTGTAAAACAATTTTTGAAAATGCATTTTAGCGGGTTTTGATCCACACTGGTGGATACGATCCACTATACGGACATAATAAACCAAAAATGCTTACGCATTACCAATTAATTCAAGATCTTCGAAATGAAAATTATCTCTGAAGCAGTGATTTCGCACACGTCTCACTTAAGATTTGAGTGTTATTAAGCGTGTACCAATTACTTATAATTACAAATTGTTTTTATAATAGGCTTTTCCTACATCCCCACTTATGCAGCAAACTGTGACGATCCCTCCAAATATCAAATAGTAAAACCCAAATAAGCTGTTTTCGCATTTACCATTGCCGGCGCCTAATGAGAACAGTTAATTTAATCTCCTACTAACTGTTAAGTTGAGTGGAACCGGCGAATGTAATCAAATATTCAGTTGTGGGCGCTCATTGGAAAAACGCTAGTTACCGGAACCAGTCACGCATTCATGACAAACGACGTGGCGATGCTTCGGCTGTGCGCGTCGGAAAGTAGTAATTCTACAAACGTATTCTAATCAGAACATCGTCAATTAGAACCACTAATGATATTTCCGGCAGTTCTTAATTTTTTTGGGGGGTTTCAAACATCTCGGGGCATCCTCAGGCACTGGAGTGTGGCTAGTTGCGCCGACCGGAGTTTTTAAACGGAAAACTCTTGTACTCATCTCGTAATTGCAGGGTTTCGTTGATTTCTAGAATAATTATTAACGGAGGAAAGAACGGGGGGGGGGGGGGTGATTCATAGGTCTGCTTGGAGATTTTAATTTTTCTTTATTCCATGAGCCACATAAAATTTGGATTATCAAAATATTGTGACAGCGAATCCGATTTCACGGATTCCATGTTTCAATATCGGTTACTTCTACATGGGAGTTCTAATAGGGGGATTGAAAACTAATTAAGAAATGGAATTACATTAAGTCACAGGTGTGAATGATGATTATGATGAATTAATCATATTACTTCAAGGAGAATTACGATATATTATGACGACTGTATAATTATTTACCCACCTTATAATTAGGACTGAATTCCATGCATGGCTAGTAAGCACCAAAACGAAAAGTACGGAACTAATTGAAAATTACCATATTATTACATATGCAGAGAAAGATCCAGATATTGGATGCCGGGGTAATATATCCTAATACTAATTTACTGCATATACTAATTTACTGTAAACAGTTGTTCTCTGGTATTGTAGTATTTTGTCAACTAGTGGTTAAAACTGCAGAACTATCCATTTGATGAACTTAGTGTTTTAATAGGAATGTAATATGCGCGCCAGGGTACCCACCTAAATATTAATTTTAGCGATCCAGTAATATGTGTCATTTTTAGAAGCTCAAACGCCTAGTAGTGAGTGCATAGCGCAAGTTATATATAAAATTATCATAATGCTACAGAAGCGATTCAAAACCTGCGATCCCGGATCACTCGCGTTTGTCGGTCTGACCTTTAGTTGGCCGCTAACAAGACGGTGTTGGTATTTGATGTGATAATTTCCATTTTTTTACCGCTTTTTAATTAGAAGAGAGCAAAAATGAGCTCTGTCTAACTTTCACGACATTCTGCGTTTTGCCTTCCGAGTAAGGGAATCGTCATTTCAAACGACCGCGAAGGTGAAGGGAGGGACCCTTATGGTGGGTATTGTGATAAATATGCCCGATGGGATGCCCGAAGCGATGTAACTTACTGGTGAAAAGGAAATTTTCAATAAAACAAGACAAGTATAAGATGTACTTGATAGACAGGTGCTGTGGACAGTAGGTACCTTGAGTTTTGACGGTGCAAGAAAACCAATCAAGCTTCAGTTCTCTGCTTTTTGCTAACCTCAGCGGATACATTCCTCTCACTCATTACTCATTCAAAACTTTTTCGATTCTTTTCCGTTATAAATCAGAGCATTCCAAACCCAGTTGCAGAGTTTAAAATTTTCTAACATGCACATATATTCATAAATATGTACATACTGTTATGTATATATTCAATTTTTTTTTTTATGTCCCACTCCAGACGATATTTTACCACGGCTATAACTGGCTACGAGATAAAAGTTCGAAATTTTGCCACCACGTTTCTGATGTTAATCCATAATGTTACATATTTTTCGAAATTTAAATGCGGGTCAAAAATATCTAAACATCGACAGTATCACCAAAAATTGAAATAAATTCACAAAAATTAGAATAAAATGGTGACTGGAGAGAGAAATGACTTGTTAGCCAAATGTTGCTATTATAATATGTTCATGCCTGACCGAAACTTGTTTATATTCCGTCCATCAGGGGAGAGATTCCGCCATACAGCAAGGACAGATGAGCGAGTGCTTGGATTAATTTAACGAACCGATTTGAATATTGGTGTCTGTTGGAACTGTCCATTCCCATCTTGAACGACTTCAAGCAATTTACAGCCCCAAATACTCGAATTTGACGCGCCTGCTGGTAAATTAGAAGCAGAATAACTTGTTTTTTTGAAAGTCGATTTCAATCAACATTGAAGACAATCGATTTTGAACGTTTAGGAAAATTATGTTGCCCATTGACGAGGGCAAGAGAATGAATCTATGTAATCAAGATAAAGATGTGCCTGAGCCATCAAAAGGGTTTCTTTTGTCTAGTGAAGTGTAAATTGCGGGGTTGAAGTGACGGCAGGTAGAGCATTGTTAGTTGTTATAACTGAATCAACAATAACAGATGAAGGGGTTAGAGTTCGGTGGGAAACCATAAGGTAAGAGGGTATCTATCAGCTGTGAGGGAACGTGGCTACTGATTAACCTCCCCCAGGGATTGGACCGCACGAGCCGCTCGGTAAAAAGTGCTCGGTAGGGTAACGGTGCGCGCATTTCACCCTCAGGTCGCGCATGCGTGGGGTCCTTTGTGAAAAAGTGGCCGTGTAATGATAATAACAACCAGGCGTTATTTATAGGGCGTTTATGGGGTAGCAACCCCTTCGTAGTTTTTTCACCTGCACACGATCGGTCCTCCTTCCTCATGATCGTTTTGGACCCTCTGCTTGTCTTTGAAAATTCGCTAGAATGTGGAGGAAACGGAGTTTGCATGGAAAAATCTTAGACATTTTGACAAAATTCGTGGTTTTGACTCCCTCACAGTTTGAGAAGTGAAAGTCAACTTCAACTTGTTTCTGTTCACCGACTCCGATTGCCCTTCACTTCCACGTTGCAATGCATGAGCACTTGTAATTGTCTAAAAATTTGAAATCAATATCCTCAGTTCAGGTAGGCAGCTACCTACCGATTTCGATTCAAATTTCCCAAGGCTTCATATGACTGGTATCTTATACACCGGAGATTAAGTCAAGTTAAATGGCCTAGTATACTTAGTATACATGTAGATATATTTTCCTGGTTAAAATTCTATCCTCAACTGGTTTAGGAGAAAACAATAAGATCGACTCACCACAGCTATCGACATCTTTCTTTTGATAACCAACGAATCCTGTAAAACAGAGAAACAATTCAATAAGTGTGTACTAAATTTATCAAAGCACATATCAAGGTTGATCGCGAAAGGAAGGGACCATTAATCTAATTTTTGTATTTCTCCCAGTGATGTGAAAACCTATAATTTTTACAGCCCCTCATCGCAAAGTGCAATAATTGTGGGGAAGAAAATGAGCAAAAAGTTGCCTCATGAGAAAAATTCACATAATTATAACGAGGCGGAAGTTATGGGGTGGAATAATAACGGAGGGCTGGAACCTACATGATGAAATATTTGGCCAATGTTCAAGGGGATAGGGCAGTTACGGGCTCCAGGAACGATGTTTGAGGAAGGTGAGGCCAGATGCAAAAACATTTAAGCAGGTGGCGCCAGGAAGGATGATAAGGGATGACTGCAGGTAAGGGAGAATGGAGAAGGGGAATAAGATACTGGGGAGAACAAGAAGTTTGAGTCTACGGAGGGTGAGCTTCTGATTCATTGGTCCAGCCAAAGAGGGTTCGGTCCGAGTATTTATCTGCACTGTAGGGCCCTTCTGGTGTTTCGTTTCCTTTGAATTCTACTGAACGAGCAATTGGTCATGTTTCTAGGGCGCGTGCCACAATGAGGCCTCGAAAAGCGCGAATAGGCACCTTGCTCCCTAAGCACCGGACTCATAATATTTCTGTACTCAGCATACCCTACCACGAAGGGTAGAATCTTGTTATAGTGATTCCACAGCAAGGCAGTATTGGCAAAAAACGCGTATAGATGGACGCCAAAGGAATTTCCGTCCGGCCATCAACGAGACGGCTTTGGGTGAATGCCAACAAATTACTGATGAGATGGTTGGATTCATTCGTTTCCGCACTCATTACGCAAAACGTTAAAAACAATGGTTCTAAAAACGTCATAATGTACAATTATCATAAAAAATGTAATTACCCTCTACAATTATTATTAGCGAACAATGTTCAGAGCGATTTCTACATGAATAGCTACGACAATAAAAGCTTATTTGATGGCATTCGTAAGAAGTACCTGGAAGCCGCTGAAACAAAGGGAGTGTGATGTCACTTTTCAACAGGTTTGAGTCAGAATTGTAAAGTATTTTTATTGTAAGGCCATGTTAACAATGACAGGCAATGTTATGAAGATGATGAGAAAAATGAAGATTGAATATTTTGATAATAAGAATGGTCAAGAACTGAACTTGATACCGAAATTTCAACTTTGGGTATACGCCCCTGAATAAGCAGGAATGCAACAGAGGTGCCACAATTCTACGGATGTGCCGAGTGAATAATTTGAAAGCGTAACTTGAGCGGCTGTCCAATTAATTTTCATGAGATAATTCGATAAGAAATGAAATATGTTAGCGTAAGTGTGCGTGTAGTGGTATCCATCTCTGAACATAGTAAATTAATGTAGTTGTTTCGAAAATTTCAAGAGCGCTATCTACCTAGATGCCTAACGAACACAACAGGAGAAAGTAAAGCGTGCCCTACAACAATATTATCTAGAGAAGATTCCGTTGCCTGGAAAAAAGTGAAAAGACAGCTCATTGTGGTTTTGGTAGAAAACTTCTGAAGGAAACGCCGATCTATTAATGAACCCCGAGAAAAGTGACAGGATGCGGGGTGACATCTAGATCCCACGATTTGATGTGGCAGCAGGCCCAGCTTGATGACGCTGTACGCTCTGATTACCCTAACGCGACCAAATTACAATCACCTTCTAAGAAGATGTCGCAAATGCATTTGGACTCCTCCACAAAACCAGAAACATGGACTTGTTACAGATTCGAAAGCTGCAGTTAATAATTTCAGAACAACCTGGCTTGTCTGGGTAGCATTTAGGGCGGCTTCTTCAAAATTGAGGTTAGTTTCCCAGTTTCCTATGGAAATACAGCTCTCAGACCTGACCCTCATTATCATAAAAACGCCAGTTTCCTGAGCGTTGGATCTCAGGAAAACGGCTTTGAGATCACCCTCATGAATAAGAACCTGAAGACTAATAGAGGTTACCATCAAGATGGCCGCTCCACCGAAATTATGGAGCAATAGAGCAGAAATATTGAAATTAGGGACGAAATAGAGGTTCCGCCATTGTTCCCTTCTCGAAATGAGACTTCATTATGCTAGAAGATCGGGGGCAATGGCGATTTTTTTCACAGGCTATCCCCGTTGCTGAATAATTTTATCTCAATAATTGAAAGCATCTGTCTTCCGCGATATCCGAATTTTTTTTCTTTCCAGGTTGATTGTATCGATAAAAGACACCGTACTTTCAGAAATTTTATGTGACCATTCGTAACAATCCAATGATGAATTAGGTAAACCAAATTGCACGTACTGATATGGATCTCCCTCTAATTTGTCTTGAAGAGTTCCGGCTTCCCTACTATTCCTTCTGAGTTGAGGCAAACCAATCATAACTGAGTAGTTATTGATTCAACAGCATCTGAAGTACGTGCTTGGGAAACATGTGTCAAGTAAGAACAACGGAAAAATTGGGATAGCTAATAAAAATGATGGTATCAAAGACCCATCTTACGCCCGCCTACTGAAATGAAGGAACAGATCATGAGATATGGTTTGAGAACGTCGATCTCCTAGAGACAGTCACGGGCGGATCAGCACGTATTATTTCGGTGTTACAATATCTCACGCGGGAAGGCACGAATATAAGTAATAATTCTTTTGTTCGGAAGAAGGCTAATGAAGGTTAGCTCCCACAAGGCGTGCAGCAGACTCTCCGAGCCAGAGTTATCTCCAATTATTTTGCCTCCCTCTTTCTCGAAGATTGCTATTGTTTTTGGATCGTGGGGTCTCTGTCGAAAAAAGGTCCTTATACAATAATTAGGTGGTGGAAGGGTTGCTTGGTTGGTTTATAATTAATTTACGGCCACCTGCTGGAGCGGGCTGTCATAGAGCACGGGGGCAACTGGGTACAAGCTCACGTCGACCCCTAATGAGAGAGCGGTACGGCCACGTCTTGAGCTACACAACGGGACCATCCTCAGTATTTGCTATACTCCTCTAATTAGAATCCGAATAAAATGAAAAAATACAAACAAAGATGTTCTTCCTCGGCATGATTGAACGCAGAAGCTAGCTATATGACAGTAGGTACCTATTGTGTCAGCAATCTGGCTGAATTATAGGATAGCCTTCGTGTTGAGCTGACGGGACGTGGATACCGAAGAAAAAGGATACGTCTACTTACTGCATATTCTGTGCAGGAACTTGCACAGGTAACCTTAATAGGAATGCCCCAATTCCAGACCAGAATCCTGTGTATCAATCAGAACAAACGTTGGGCGTTGTACAGAAAGGTTTTCAGTACTGACCCCCGTTAACGACTGGTGCTGGGTCGGTTACACTGGTAATAATGACCTTAAATTTCGAGCACGCTACGTTCCGCTCTTCGACTTATTTAGCACCTTTTCGGAAAGCTAAAATAGGTAAATCAAGAAAAAAACCTGGTGGAGTCACTCAATAAACATCTAGGTATTTTCTTCTTCAGTAGAAAATAGAATATCTAGGACATAAAAGTAAATTGAATATGCATTTCGAGAAGCTAGGACGGTACCTGAAAGTTCGTCAAATTCATGAAATCAAAGAACGACCGATCATTATTGTACAGGAAGTACCCAACCCGTCCCACCCTTGAATCCTCAGTTCTTAGTTAACATTCTACATGACACAGGCATCAACCGAATCTATAACGGGGCGAAATCGTGATGATTTGGGAGTGAAAGAAGGCTAATCGAGGCCATCTAGAAATTAACGGCACTCGCCCTCATACGGAACGAAATTATGTTGTTTCAAGATAAAATTAAATACCCACTGAGACGATTTTGATGAGATCCCGAAAAATCGTGGCGCACTCCAAGGAAGGCGGGAGTACTCACGAATTTCGTAGAATGTGACGTAAGGATCTTTGAATCGAAAGCTGCGGAAGAAGCTAGAAGCGTAATAGGAATACGGGAACAAGAAAAAAAAGCCGGCAGTCTCGCAAAGGAGACAGGATTTATGGGTTTAATTAATATTATGTTTATTAAAGAAGAAGAGAGCTTAGAGGGGGGTTTCAGGCTTTTTCAATTTCTTACTTCCCAGGAATTAAGAGTCGGACTGAAAGATCACGAGGAAATAGTACAAGTTCATTAGTAAAGGTCGGTAGGGGGAGTGGGAGACCGTTTTTGAATATATGGCTTTCATTTCGGCGAGATCGAAAAACGGAAGAAGAATTTATTAAAAGGCGGATTAAAAGATGAACTATAATGATGAAACGAGCGGGTAAAAGGAGGGAAATAAAAGAAAACAAAGAGGAAAATAAAGGCTGTTTGGTGGTTTTGGTCTTATTATTGGAGTGAAGAGAAGCGTCTGACCATCAAAGGCCGATAAATCTGTGAGTTAATAAACATAAAGTCTTGAGCATGAGGAAGGTATGCACGAGGGGGGTCGAGGAGTCTACATGCTAATATCTTGCGTGGCTAATTAAGAATCCTTTCTGAAGAAGGCTTACGGGTCTAAAGGGGGCACCACCGCCACTACCGGAGCCAAACTCGAAGGAAGCCCTTATGTTAATAGCACGGGGCAACACTGTTCAACATCTTGGGATGCTGGTGGAACTCAGTAATTTTTTTCTTTCTTAACAGAACTCCACTTACCAATCTAGGCTTCCCTCCTGAGAGCATTACTCAATCAGTCTTGTCTTTATGAATAACCAAAGGTCGGATATGATCTCGGTGATAATTAAACATCAGATACCGCGTAATTGCGTTGGCGAGAAGAGCGGGCTAAACAGTTCCACTAAGGCTTACCGTTGAGAGAATCTGAAGACCAGACGTCTAAAAACGCAAAGTCACTATATGACATATTATAAGGCCACTTGCTATTAACGTACATGAATCAATCGACTTTTCCTGAAATAATCAAAGGACGTAAGATAAGGACGAAGGAACCCGACATCCTTTGATTATCAAAGAATTGATCAAGCGATCACGGCAGTCTGTACAAGGAATCGTGACCATTCGCATGGATAGACATTTTTGGGTTTTGACCTCAAAATCGGATTTAGCACCCTCAAAAATATGTTTGCTAATTTCAGCTTCTATTAAGTTACAATGCGGCAGGGAAGCGCGTGATAAACATTAGTGTGATGCTTTCTCAAGTTGAAGGCCACGTTGAAATAGTGTGAACTTCCTTGAATAAACTGAGACATTCCATGACCCATCGGTGCAGGTGACGCTCAGCGTATGTGTACCACGTAGCATAAAAGCCAATAGCAGCAATAATAATCGACATTTAATCAAGAATCTCAATAAATTGTGAATAGATAAAAATAAAACTGTAATAGTATCATGGAGAAGAGAACGTGGAAAACATACACAAGCCGATGTGTTCTAAAGTGTATAGTAAGCAGAGATCCTCCTTAGCGAGCACAGGGCAAAGATATTAGTCTAAGTAGAGGTGGGTGGGTAGGTACAGTTTCTTCAAGGGGATTTCGCTCGTGAAAATGAATGTTATTAAAAAGAACCACGAACATACTTACGCAAGGAAGCGTGCTCGTCTCCGTGAAAGACTACACGCCCCCGCACCCGCTGACCGGACCACCGAAACTGATTGTTAACAAACCCTCTTCGTTTTGGAAGGTTAACTGACTTCGGGTTCTACTACAGATGGTTACAGTCAGAAGTTTTTAATTGCCAATGACAAATCGTGAAATAATAGTGTTTACGGTAAAGAATAATTTAAACCAATTATAAAACGGCGTAAGTGCTCACGACCGGATAACGTCATCCGGATATTCAGTCTTGAATTCTTTCAAGAGCTTAATCTTCTAAGAGCTCGTCTGCGATGCCTTCGGCTAAAATTTGTCTTGAATATTCGGATGTTGAATAAATAAAGCTGTTCGATGATTATTATAAAATGGCGTATAGAAGTGTTGAGGTAATTTTAAAATTAGAAATACATGAAGGCTGCTCAAGAAAGTACAATTTTTATGGCCAAACAAAAACAGAAATAATCCTGTGGAAGAAGCTTGGAAACCATCAATGCTAGCCTAAATTCACAACCACTCAGATAATTTGCATACCTACTATTTTTATAACAGGATACTTGGAGCCAATGACCACGAGGTTCAGTGCAGTGAATATAGAAGTAACTAGCTAATTTCCGTTTTCGAAAGCAACATAATGACAGTAAATGATAACGGGAACACTAGTTTTGTAGATCTCACGGTAAGTTCCTTTTAGGGTACCGTCCGTTCAGGCACCACGTTTAGATCTTGAGCAACGAAGCAAAAAACCCGCATTTAAAACACAGGTGCGACCTTTTTTCCTGTGACTAATCGACGTTGCATAATTTTCTTACCGGGAGTTCATTTCAATGTCAAACAATAAAACTCAGGGGAATGTCATTAGCTACCAGTCAGGATTGCAGCCACATTTGCCTTTCGCCTTATTCGTCGAGGGTATCTCAAGAGGAGCGCGGGATGATGAATACGATCTGTTGACGCAATACCTTCGCAGCTTCTGCGGTCAGAGGATGACATACGGGCTCTGTCACTTGGGCACGCTTGGTAGGTACTCCCTTTTACATACTTCGATTTTACACGTTGCACTCTGACGTATGTAACACGATAGTGAACATATTTTGTGGGTAGTTCATGAAGAGATCCTCTCTGGTAAATGGAAAGGAGTTTACTACTGGGCAGGGGCATTGCGTCATAAGCACTGCCCCGGCACCCAAAAATATTAGGAGTAAAAAAAAAAAAATCCAACCATATGTTTAATTATTGGCATTTGAATTTCGCTCCTTACACTGTACGTAGCTTTTTTCTCTGGCTATGGATTTCGATATTCTAGTAGAGCATCCATGGTGGTTCCTTCATGAATGTTAGATGCCATGTAGCTCCGAAGACCAAGCCTATTATCGGAATATAGCGACATTAATCGATGTCCTGCAATCGAAATCGAAACCCAGGCTCCTGAAACTGGCAGGCCCTGGGACCTAGTTTTCCCATGGCAACTGAGAAAAGTGGCCCGTCCGCGGATGCTCATTCAAGTAAAAATGTAAGTCGCCACACCCACTTTGGGCCCTGTCCCCAGAATCTGATTTCCACCCAAAAATCGTTCCTATTCACAATCAATTCGATCCCTTCGATTCAACTTGTCATCTGAATCACATTCGCTTTACCTGTTGAGTCTGTTTTCAGTTTTCCATTTTTTGCGTCGAACTTTGTGCGCTTGCGCTCGGTCCGGTTCCCATAACAGTGGTACCTGGTTCCTGGTTCCCAGATTGTGGTACTTATGTGCGTGTTGTCCTTTTTGTTGTTTGTGGTGTTGCGGACTGATTGCGTAGTAATACACAGAAAAGCACCTAGCTTCTAGTCAACAGCTTCTCCGTTCATGTAGGTACTGGCCGAAGGGTCACTGTTTCGTTGTATTTTAATTTACTATATTTTTGTACCGCATGAATTCTGTGGCTAATTTACAGTCGTAATTTTCCAAGTTTTCGCAGGACGACAGAGTGTTGATTAAAACTTTAGGAACAGCCTTTGCTGAATACCATTCATCCAGTAAATAAAGGGAAGGGTGTTGTTGCCTTGTTGTATTTTGTAGAGAAATCTGTTGGTTTTTGTTCTGGTTTGGTACCCCACTGTTTTCAGAGCCCACCCACCGCTACTGCTCTTGCAGTAAGGTAAATAGTCATAAGTTGAAATGCAATAACATTCCACCAAACTTGATTTAAAGATAAACACATCACTGTTCAAACCATACAGTGGCATACCTTCGCTACTTCCAAAAATTGATATAATACTCATAAAAAATGACCGCCAAAAAATCACATTTCATTTGTATCTAAATCAAAACTAACATTACTAAAAGCTAGTCTCAAAGTCTTCAAAAGCCAGAAAACAAGCACTAGGCTCTCAGAAAGAGATGAAGGGTTATAAAGAGATTAGAGAGAAGAGCGCAGGAATTTGTCAGTTAAGACTTCTATTATAGCAAAGCGACTAAATACAAGATTTACGGTCGCAAAGTCATTTCAGGTTATTTTAAGAAACACGTGTAACCGCTTGTACATCATCGTAAAAAGAAAACGCACATGTGGCGTTTGACGTTCATATCTCTTTAGATGCGTTTGTCCACACAAACCACCATTCGGAACATGTACATTTCACGAAGCTCCCAGCAAAAATCAAACGTAGTCACACAATTGGGATAATTCATTTAGGAGAAAAAAGGTGTTTTCGTAACAGGCAAAAACTCCGAAGATTGCTGTAAACCTAACAAAATTTTCTAGAACAGCATTGTCTGAAAAAAGGAACCTAATGAAGTATTGAGAAGTGGTCAGTAACGCATTAACTTTCTGTTGCAAAATACAGACAGGAGAAAAGGTGGCGTGAAATTATCGTGGAAAAACTAACTGAGCAGAAACGCTGTTGCAAATTAAAAAGGCATGTTTTCGAAATAGCGTGGTGAAGCAGTAGCAAACAATGCCGAGAGCTGGACCGTTTTTGCGGTATTCGTAGACGTGAGGAGGGCCTTTGACAAGCAACCAAGGGGAGACAGGTGACGTGGGGGATCGCATTAGCATAATTACCTGACCCTGGAGGGCCCTTTTTCGAAGAGGGTGAGAAGGATCTGTAAAGATATGGCTCACCCCTAACGGCAGAAACGGGGGTGGCATACGAAGGGCATAGGATAACCCGGGATGCGGAACAACAGGTGTTTCAAGTGTTGATGATTCTCAAGTAAATATTATGGCGAATCTCAACCCGGCAAGCACTTGAACGTAAATGGATAAACTCGCCAAGTAAGACTGGTTTCAGCACGTTTCACCTTTCAACTACATATCGTAATTTGAATTCGGGTCTACGTTTTCCCCACCCGGCAGAATGCTGTTCTCCATTACTCTGCAGGAACAGAAGTATAGGTTGCTACCAAAGTTATTTGCCCAGTCCGCTCCTTAATTGATTGGTTTCGAGCTGTGAAGCGGAACTGAATGGAGCGTGAAGGTTCAATTCCACCCTGAGATGCAAAACGATCATCCCGAATCAAGCTGGCTTTCTACTAGGTACACAATGTTTGATGGAAACTCGATATATAGGTACGCAAAATATCCACCTGACATAAGACGGTAGAGATTTGACACTGAAATAGGTTCGTAAGGAGATCAGAAGAACGCAGACGGTGATTTGTTAAACCTGATAGCTTTTCGGAATCGCTCCCTCGAATCGTCAGGGGAACTTTCCGTAACGGAACACAGGTGCTACAGAGTGGCAGCGAGCAGAATTACGCTTCTGAACTTCACTAATTGCACCCTTTATGGTAAAACGTCGAGCAAGCCCGCTAATCCGGACGAGATCTTCACAAAGATCGTTGAGAGACAAAGGAGATTTTTTTGGGCGAAATTTAAGAGAAGCGTCGTCATCTCCAGCTTTGTTGTTCTGTAGATTGGGCTCCATAAGATCCTTTGCATTGATTATCACGCTTCATTAAGCGGGGTGGAGTAATTTCTACACGAATGTCTTTTCCTTGGAGGCAATGGTGATTTCCAAGAGCTGGTTCGTACTTCCGGAATATCCTTGACATAGGCTCACGAATAATTCTGACCAGATATATCTTAGTAAAATAATATTTCACCCTAGCACATGACCAATCAATGGATCAATCCCGATCAATTTCCAATCTGCAAGAATTTAACCGGACACCAGTTCACAGGTAAGTGGGACCCAAGTTGGTCTGGAGGAAGTTAATCCATGAGATTACCGAACCTAATGTTTGATAAGCCCATATTACTTCTTTCTCTACGAATGGCTAGCATTAGAAACGTCAACATACACATTTCCAGTGCACAAAGGATTTTGAACCGACGGATTTTTAATTTGATTCCACCCGCAATTTTTAACGTCCGCTTTACACGTTCAGGGTTCGTGACTAATTCGCGCGGGAGGAGTCACTACGGACAGAGGAGTAGGTAATATAAGGTTTCTCGCACTTCGTTATCATGTTTTACACCGTGAGCACACTCTCAAGGTGCCGCAGTACAGAAAAAAATTCGAAATGAATTACCAAGTAAATCCCAAAACACCGAGTAAAACGCTGCAAATTATTATACAACATCACTGCTCTGTGGTCAATACACTCGAGCTCCCTCCAGGAAAGCCCTCAATGGAGTACTGGGGCCGGTCCGGGAATTAAAGTTTCATACAAATGCGCGGGATTCAATAATTCAATCAAATTATTTGTAGTTATTCAAGCATAAGGTAAATAATAAACCGTTGTGTAATAATTTACCGATGTGTAACAATTTACCCAATAATACTTCAACGTTTGTTCAAGTTGCAAAAGTACCTCTCAACAAAATCCAAAAGAGCAATCATTTTTCAAATGGAATAATATCACAGAACAACCAAATCGACTTCAAACAGCCATCCGTGATTATAATCAGGTGCTCTTTTCGGTGCAAACGAATGGCATGTCGTACAACGCTGCGGGTGGTATCAAAAAATTCTTTAGTTCAACAATTTAAAAACGTAAAAAAAACCATAACCTTCTATTGAAAGTTTTCGAGCTACGGGGTTCTGAAAATTTCAACCCCTATTTTTCACCTCTTAGAGATGACTGACAGTAACGCCGAGCTTCGCGGACCAACCAGACCCCAAACGGGACCTACAAACCAAATTTCATTAATTTTGGCTCATGGTAACTAAGAAAAGTGCGAAGTACGGCATACGGCGTAGACAGAATTTTTATCAATTGTATTTTCGGATTCTATTTAATTTTCTTTCAAAATTAATTAATTTAATTAATTTAATTTTAATTTTCTTTTTAATTTTTAATTGTATTTTCGGTCTGCTCGACTGGAGCGGGTATGCGTCCTGCGAGGGGATGAATGGCCTTGTGATGTCGTTGTGCTACTCCAGAAACATACGAGAGACTTGATTTTGTTTTTAGAAACTATAAATTTCGACGTATTATGATTTTATTCATGCATAGTATACTTATTTATTTTGTAATGTCAACACGAAATTAGTTTAGTATAAGTAACATCTTCACTATGTACAGTAGACTTATTCCAGCGTGTAATTAGCCTGTAATCATTTTATGGAAGCAGGCTTAATTTTGAGGGGGGTTAATTTTTCTTTCATGCTCGATTGCAAAGGTTCATTATTGAGAATAATAAACCAAAAAGAAGGGAGTTTTACAACAAAATATGCGTAATAATCGAAATAGCTATTTCTGATGGTTTCCATTAATGTTGGCCCCTACGCTTTTTTTTTTTTTTTTTTTTTTTTTTTTTAACTATCTTTGATCTTTGATGGATGTAGTGCCATTATTTAATCGTCTTGATCCACGTGTTGACACTTTTTCCAGTGTTATTATACAAACTGATGGTGATTTCAGACGATTTCTCAGGTTTTGCACTCATAAAAAATCAATTTTGGGAGCTGAACACTTGGTAGAACTCAATTTTCCACTCTTTGGTCAAAATCGCCTTCATATTTGGTCTTCTCGTCCCCAAAAAAACGGTAGCTGGGTATCTGTAAATCGTGATGGTATATTTTCGCACCCGTGCCAAGAATTTTTACGGCATTCTAATTTTTTCCATCAATATAGTCATTGAATATCAAGGACCAACCACTTTTATTTAGGTACCTAGATGAAAAAAAAAAAAAAAAAAACGGACGGTAGACCTACGGTTCTACAGTCAGATCATTTAATAAAGATTAACGTTTGTCTCGCCAAAATTGCCGTCAATGGAAACTTTGCAGCTCATTAATGCATCAAAAGTTGAAAACGTTTTTGTTTCCCTCCCGTCAATTTCCTAATAAATTATTAGGTTTTGAGTTGTCACTTTAGGCATAACGAAACTATTTTTCTAGCCTCTTTATTTATATCGTTTTGTGACGCTCGCAACCACCATAGTCACGTGACGCTCGCAACCAACATAGTAATGTGATGTAATTTCGATGGTGCAATTTCTTGTGCCATGAAGTGACGCTCGGTCGTGACGTGACGCTCGTGACGTTCGGAAAACAAATGGAAACGTCCTGTTAAATTATTAAGTGATAATATCGTTATATTTTGAAAATGATTTCTTGTGGCGTCGTGGAAATATAACGGCACAGTTTGTTAGCTATTTCGTTGACACGGATTATATCCGTATGTCTTATGCCTGGAGTTCGGTTTTAAATTCTGTGCGGAACTACACAGAGTGTTACTGGTTTTGACATAGTTTCTTCGATTATATAACGGTTTAATCAGCATAACATTTTTGTATAAATGGAGAGCTTCCCAACACGTAGAGAACGATTTCTGTGCGACAAAAGCTGACGGAGTTACATTTCCCTAGCTACGGTTACATTGTTACTGATTTTTCAGTTTGAACCGATCCGTAGATATTTTTTATTACAATCAAATGTGGTAACCAGGGATGCTGGGGGGGGGGGGGGGGGGTGACGGAGCCAATATTCCGAATTGTATTGCGCTTGAGCGACTGAGAAATAGATCGCGATTCCTCTACTGTTTTCTTATTGAAACGTATTATTTCTGCGGTGATTTCGTCGTATTCCTCCTCCTCTTCGTGTTTCACTGATACTACTTTTCACCGACGCTATGTCTCCAAAGTCGAAAGCGGAACTTATGCGAGCGTTGCGTGAACGAAGGCGAAAAGAGAAGCCTCGGAGACTGTCCCCCTCAGTGTTCCTCGATGCAACGGACCCCCCATCTACAAGGATCAACACGAAAGTGACCATCATTTTTCATGTATTTCGTCACATACGCCGGTCGTCCGGTGATTCAAAATCGATTTACTGTGGCACTGTATTCAACATACCGAAACTGTCACTAAATAAGCCTCACGCTACTGACATCAATCAGTCAACTTCTTTCTAACTCAGCCATTATCTAAAGCTTGTGAACATCACATCATTACTCCCAGAAACAACAAGCTGACCAAGTGGCGAAACGGCCGGATCGGGAAAACATAAGTTCCAGTCCTGCAGCATGGCTGTAAGAGCGAATTTTCAAAGACATATTCGTGCTATTGTGTAAAAAGATACCATACCGCTTTTAGTAAAATTATATCACTTATGAAGCCAAATTTGATCCATTATTTTTTGAGAAAAATATTTTTACCACTGAAATAGCTATCCTACACAACGTCAGGTGAATTAATACAGCAGTTTTTACCGATTTTCGACCCATAAGAACTCAAATTTGACCCCTAATAGACCCCCTTAGAGTTTTCGAAAATTGCTCATTTTCGAACTCATCTTTTTGTTTGGCAATACGAACAGTTTGGCGAAATTTGGAATTTTTATCATATTCCCAAGGACAGATATCGTCTGGAGTAACACATAAATAAATAAATAAATAAATATATAATATACATATATAAATCTTTGCTAAAATCTAGGGATGAATATTCAAAATGATCTGTAACGGATTTGCCTATATAAAAATTCATGTTCTGAAAATTTTGAACCCATTGCAATAGCGAATTTTCAAAGCTAAAAATGTTCCATCAAGAAAGGTTATCATTGGCCGAGTGTATAAGCACAAAAATGCTGCGGAAAAAATCGTAGCTGAATTACAGTAAAGATTGTTTTCACTTCACAATAAACTTTATACTCACGCTAAAATATTAACGACTGATAAGTTGTACCACGATTATCGATATACATACCAAAGCCGGGTACACACTGCAAACATATTTGGACGGTCGACCGACGACATTTAAAATATCTGCCCTCGTTTCTTCTTACTATGGATCCTTACCTTGCACCAGGCAAACCAAGTTAGCGAGTATCCATTCTACAAGAGGGTACGTAGGAATGTGAACATGATTAAATTCTCTTTACTCGGCCATAGGACATATCCATGTTCCTATGTATCCGCTTGTAAAGTGGATACTCATTTTTTTCATAATGTTTACTGGAAAATCAGGTCTTAACATTCGTCACGTGAGGGTTTTTTGTGGACGACAGAATTGATTTAGAATCAATTTAGATGATTTGGAAGTCGCAGTGAGTTGAAATCACTCCATCGAATGACTCTCCTTCGGCCCTTTGGGTAACTCGGAAAACCAAACATGACCAATCTTCTCGAAACTTGCTGGCTGTCCCTTCAAGGCGAATACAACGGAAACTGCGCGAGATACTGTTTTACTGAACAGCCGCCAGATCACTGCAGAACAGAATTGCAGAAACGAAGGCGTCCCGAACTGGGAAATATCTTACAATTAGGCGAATGGCCACATCTTACTAGTCAGCTGACCCGCAAAGTTTAATTCGCAATTTCGTCCGTTTGGCTATAGTTGCTATTCTTGATGAGGAGGAGGAGGAGGGAAGAGAGAGAGAGAGGAGAGAAACTTCAAGTTAGAGCCCAAGACCTTAAAAAGCATTTGCCTCTGCTTACCCCCACTCCACCTCTACTTATAACCCCGCTAAAACATAAATTATAATAATCATAATAGAGGGGTTAGTTGCGGCCACTAAACGACCCAGGGCCCTTGGTATTCCAGGAAATATTTTGCCCCTTTTAACTATCCCTTGGGACCTTCGTATTTTTTCTCTCTTTTATCTCATTTTCCCCCTGTTTTTTGTCAAGTTTTATTTTTTTCTCTAGTTTTCTCTTCTCATTCTCTTCTTGTTTCGCCCGTTCCGAAGAGGAAGAAGGGCGGAACATTTTGCCTTGGGTGGCGCCTGAGCGTTCAATCATCTCGGCAAGGAGACTTCAGCGGTGGGTCATTCAGCTTCCTCGCTCCTCACTGTACCAATTTCCTTTTCCCCTCCTCCCCCCCTTCCCGCAATAATTTCAACAACTTCTGTTTCCCAACCATCCAAATTGATAGTCCAACAATTAGGTACCTAAATGGTGAAATTGCATGTCATAAGATTCACAATCAGCAGTTTTTGCATTTCGAAGCGGCACTGCGGCTCTTTGGCGCCATCGTAAAACCAGTACCTAACTATCCAGCAAATTCTGATGGTTTTTCAAGGGAGTCCCTTTAAAAGTTCAAACCAAAATTATTATTGTTATTATTTTTCATTTCGTTTATTTTGTTGCATTTTAGGGCACCAGTCCTTTGGCAGCGACACTAAAAACTATTATGCAGACAACTTTTCAAGAGGGCCCTCAACATTTCAAGTAAAGCCATAGAACCCTTTTAGAAGGTCGTTTTTTGCAGAACAGACGAACAAAGTAGGAGTAAAAGTAAAAGCCTCAGTAACATTAAGCAAAAATGGGGTTACAATTAATCGTCTACTGAAGTTATGAATAGTAGCTCTGTTCCTGTCGTGTCTAAGTACCTAGGTACCGTCTCAGTGCTTGGTGAATTCATGAAATAATGTGTGTTAGACCTACATTGTTACGTAGGTATCAACAGCTTTTGTTCTGAAACACTAAAACCTTGGACCATGAAAATGTTAGAAATAGCTCTACAGGTCTCTTGTATATGAACACACAGGAAAAAAAGAGTCATGACACACGCATTCCTAAATATTATGTCACCATTCAGAACAGAAATCTCACGTAGTTATGGATAACCACAGTTAGTTTCTGGGCTCATTTTATAATTCTGTTTATTGAGATCCCTAATGGTCTGAGTGGAAAAATGACCAACCGAATCAAGTGATTCGAAAATTGAGCCACCTGAGTGAAAAATTAATCGCACAAATTACAAAGATTTGAACGCATTTGTAGGTAGGTACAGCTTTGTGAAGACAATGTAGCTGCGTTACAGTGAGCTACTTTGTAGGTAATGTATTCGATAAATGGCTGTAAAGTTGGGAGTGTCTTGTGGCTTGCAGGGCTGTAGAAAGTTGACAAGTCTCCCGCATGCTTCACGCATTCAACTGAGGCGATCGCGTACGGCCCCCTCCACACAAACTCGCATCAATCAACTCTCAACCTCCTACTTAACATGCAAGTCTGCAGCCGCCGGCCTCTCGCCAACAATTAAAGAAGTGAAAACAAGGACGAATTAAGGTCGGTCTTAATGAATTTGTTCCGTCGCCGGTCTAATACAAAATGGATTTAGATTAATGACGTGAAATATTTAACGAAATAATTAAATTTTCTCTGCGTCGGCGCAACATTTTTTATTCATTCCAGACGCTCCGAGCGGAAAAAAATATTCGAGATTACCTAATTCACATTTCAAATCGGGGTCGCGTTTTGTGGGTTCAGCCGAGGGTGGTCAACCTGCAACTTCGTATTTCTCGTAAGACACAACTTTCTGTTTCCTTTGGTGATAGAACAAGATTATAGTGTGCGTGTGGATGGATGATGAATTTCAACCATCTTCTTGCCCTCAGTTGCCGTCGCCATGGCGCTGCTTCCTAGCGTCAGCCAGATAGACGAGTGGATGGCGTTCCGAGGGCTGTTTAGTTCGTCTGAATTCCGCTGTGTTGTATGATAGCCTGAGTCACAGAACAGGAGACTATGGTCTGGACGGCGTAAGTGAGCTTGAGTTGTCACCAGCCCAACCGATGCTCCCCGTAAAACAGTGATGCCAACCACTCCGAAATTATCGCAGATAACGGTAATTTTGTGTTTTGGTGGGCATTAGTCGGGCTGTCCCCGTTTTGTGTTTTACGGGGAGCACTGGTCGCGCTGGTAGAAATTTGTGTTTTTGTGTTTTGTGGGGAGCATCGGTCGGGCTGGTGGAGGATCAGCTGAAAGCTGGCTTCGCGGTTCAAGTGCGAACGATCTAAAGGTAGGCAAAGCCGCTGATGTGAGGTAGGTACGAATTGATGTCACAATATAGGTAATGTATGAGAGCATCAGTTTATGTTCGCATAGCAGCTCAGTAGGAGGAGGAGAAGGAGGATATTGCCCAACTATGTTTCCTTCCAACCCAGGAGAGAGGTCCATACGTGCCGGCACTGTCGCCATCTGGTGATGTAGGTAGTTCCCCCATAAAGATGGCCCAAAGTCTGAATGTTGTAGACGGCGCTTGAAGATATTCAATTCGATTCATTTCTTTATTTAAAAACATATTTAGTACATAATGAAGAATATAAGTACAGAAACATGAGAAAACCAAGTTCATGAATATGCCCCTAAGGTCTTGACGACCCGTCCAGGGGCTGGTTGTTACTGAACTAGCTTATTAGTTTGGATTGAGCGTGTACTTTTAGCTGGAAACAATAGATTTACAGACAATATTCAACTTGAGTGAAAAAAAATTAATGTATTACAGATCAAACCTATTCAAGAAGTCAGTGTGCAGGTCAGATTTGTGCATTTGCAGCAGGCATGCGCCAATTCTTTTTTTGAATTAAGGATTTAGTCGACTGATCTGATTGTAAGTTAGTCGGAAGTGAGGCTTGTAGTATTGCGGGAGGCAGCCATGGAAATTGTCTTGTGAAAAAATCAGTGGAAGGGCGGGGAACGCGAATTGCTACGCAGATTCATGAAACTAGGGGAATCGGAAGTAATTTCAACAGATCCCCATGATTTAAAGATGACTCCTCAGTAATCCGCAGATCTACGGACAAGTTAGCAAGGGCAACTTGCTTGCAAAGGGGGAATTATCTGAAGAAATGGTGTGGCAGACGCAATTTTATTGCCGAACCTCAGTGAGTCGAGCGATATGTATGTATGTATGTATGTATGTGTCTGTACCGCAATAGTGACCCTTGGAACCGTCGTAAAAAAACAGAAATTTTAATAGTATACTCCTGGGGCCCCCAGAATTTGCAGTATAGTTTTTGATGTATCGAGGACGCCAAGGAGAGCCAGAACACCGGTAATAGTGGGATCTTACGACTTCAATATTTCAGGATATAGAGCCAGGTATCGCTACATAGGTTTTGGTAGCAGGACGAAGCCAGTTAGTGGCGCCAAAAAATCGAAAACTGGCAACTTGTCATAGTTATGCGTTGCATTCGTTTTACTGGAGATAAGTTAGGCCACTGGTCAGCGGAACCACTAGTTTAACCATAATTTTATTTATACTCGAAGCAGTGTTAGATGGCAACACCTAATTATGAATACTATAAATTCTTATCCATAATTCGTACCCAGGGTGCATGGATTAGGTGGAAATCGCGCTAACGTTGACTGAGCATCGCGATATTTCATGACCAACTGGCCCTTTCAGACAAGTGGATTACTAGCGGTGCGATTGGGGCGAATTACAGCGAAGGAACCGACCCAAGTGAGGCGCAGTGATTGAAATGTTAATTAGCACGCAGGAAAGTCCCAACTTGTAGACGAGTGGAAGAGCCGGGCAGGGATAACGTAGCGTGGCAAAGGTCAGGCAGGGCTGACCTTGAGAGCGCCATGTGGAGCTCAGCATCCTTGCCACTGTACCAGTTGCAGATGAATCCACAGATAGGCCGGCAAAGGGTTGAAACTTAATTAATCTCCTCCAGTAATAATGGAATAGTGAGAAGGTTGATGATTCAGCAGTTTACTACCGATAATGACACAAGTGACGCGGAATAACGTAAGAACGAAATACTGTGTTGCAGTGAAGACTATTTACGTGTTTACTGAGTTGGCGTGACGACTTGAAAATGACGTAATTTTATGTGTGGTATTTAGGTAAGCGTAAGACTTGTTTTTATAGAATTTCAATATCTGAAATCTCATTCTGAAATAACTTCGAACCCAGAGTTGAATCCATCAGCTTTATGGTTGACCTTTTTGGTGAAGGTACCTACCGAAGGAGTCATGACATCACTCCTTTTCACACTCGGTGGTTTGCTACAAAAGGGGTTATGCAGACTAGGGTCCCCCAACAGAACAACTAGTTGGCACACTGATTTAGGTTACCCCTGGTAACATTTTTGAAACAGCACCTCGACTGACGCTAATCCCTCCAGAATATGCAACCCACGACTCGGCTAGGCTGATTCCAATTGGAAGATCAGGTCAAGTAGGCTGTACGAACATCACACATAATATTTTAAAAGTATAGCCATAATTTAAATAACCCTATCTTCACTCAGTAACGTACTGAGATGTAATATAAATAAATGCAAATGAGATTGCAATAGGAGAAACTCTGTACCTACAGATGTAAGCGGAACAACCAGAATCTAGAGGGTCAGACTGATTCAATCACCGAAGAAGAATCAGCTAAGTAAAACATCGATATTTTCTGAAGCACCCCTACAAAACTGTGATGGCCATGGGTGTGCGTAAACACCCCTTAATGTACAAATGCACCAAACTTACCAAGTTCTCCGCAAAAGGCTTTTTCCCGTAATGGGGTATCTGCATCTGAAACAAAAAATAAATACATAAATAAATAATTTATTATAAAATATTAAATCAAATTTTAATTGATTCAGTAGTTGTATCAGAACAAACTATTATATAAATTGGAAGGTTATTTTTTACGACATAAATCAGTGAAACGATGGCAATAGATCCACTCCAGTATTTCACGATTATGTTTAATTACAAATACTGCAAATCATTACACAACGGTTAATTTTTCCCTTTATAGATACACCTCTGCGTAGATAACAGTTTTAAAAATTTTTTGTGATCAATCCTCCCCCCCCTCCCTTGATTCCTCCAGGAAAGCCCTAAGTCGTCGAGTAATGGAGCCGACCGGGTAATTCAGTTTCGTAAATACGGTGGATTCAATAATTCTATTAATAGCTATAGGTAATTATTTGTGTTATGCATGAAGCAGCAAAATCGGATTCGAATTTACGAAATTATGCGTGTGGCAAGGATCTGCGGACACACATTATACGTACGGACCGACAGACACCGAACCAAATTTGTTCGTTACCAAAGTACTCCAATCAACAAAATCCATAATATCCATCACGGAATAACCAACTCGATTTCATGCAGCCATGCGTGATTATTATCACCTGTTCCCTACCAATGATATCCAAGGTTGTCATCTATTTTCATCCACACGCATGTGGCACACACACACAAGAAGTCTAACTTCAGGGCCTTACCAGTGACCGAAAGACTGAACGTAAAACGCTTCCGGTGGTCTCAAAAATGCTCAAGTTAACTATCAAGTTAAAAACGTAAAAAAGCACACCCTCCTATTCTGAACATTTTACCCCCTATCCTTCACCCCTTAGAGATTACAGTAAGGCCGAGCTCCGCGGACCAACTAGACCCCAAATGGTACTTAGAAAACCAATTTAATTAATTTTGGTTCATATAACTAAGAAAAGTAATGCGAAGTACGGCGGAAGGAGGACGGAAATATATTTTTTTAATTCCACTTTCGGATTCAGTGTACCTTGTAACGCAAACCATAACATAGGACCATGACATGGGGGGGGGGGAGGGGTAGTTTTGGTGTTTTAAATATATTTATTTATTTTTCATTTTTTCACGCTAGGTTCCAAAGGCTAATTATTGAGAATTAACTACTGCATAATATACTATTCAATACATTTCGTGAAATATATATTGAGCGAATCGAATTCAGTTGAATAGTATGAAGCGGTCTCACCACTCATTCTTGCCTTGAAAAATTACAGCGATGATTACTCTCGAGTAGATATTGCGGAAGGCCGCACGGAACTGGCAAAAAACTCGGCGATGCGATTCCACTATCCTAGTGACAAAAACTTTAATTATTTTAAGTGGCCATAAAAAGGTGCTAGGGCCGGGAGCTAGAGAATGGTTTTTAGTGTCTGTTACTCGCCACAACTGCCTAATTGAAATAGAAGCTGACACTACGATGAAGTGGTTCTTGTCGCTTGAGGCAAAAAGAGGTAGGTAACTTATGGCGTGAGAGTGGACTATTAAAGGCGCGTGAGAAAAGGTGAGGCTGTTGAAGTATAATTATTTATTCATGCTAACGCTTATTATTACGATGGGCTCAAGTGAAATTCTACAATGACGAAAACATGTAATTGTAGGGCCTGCGTACTTTACAAGTTTCATATTATATTTACAGAACGTCCAAGAGCAATCGTCAACATCTCATGCGCATGCGTATTTGTAAATCTCACTATTAATTGAGCAAATCTTCATCGGTTTTTTTTTTTACTTTTGCAGTTGATGACAGTACCCTTCGAGCTATTTTCATGCTGCAGTTGCAATAAAAAGTACATTGATACTCCCTTTGCAAACGGGTTTTTTTTTTAGCAAATCGATTCTGGTCATGCTATCTTCCAGTTACAAGTCTTATAGAGCATACTTTGGAATCTCGTTAATTAAGGGTAATGAATAATTGAAGTTATGGGCGTTGAAAGCATTAAAGACTCAAGAGTTCATGCAGAGACGAGGAGCAATTAATTCGAACTGCTAGGCAGAAATGTGTTATCTGATTTATCATTTACCGTTGGTATGAAACACCTAGCGTTATACTCAAGGTTTTAAAGTGGAAGATAGCCGCGGAACTCAGGAGTGCAACGCTGTTTCCCGCCGTCAGGTCATTGAAAATGGAAATCCATCTTGCAGAGGAGCATTTTCGACAGTAGTTCATTCAGATGGGATGCGCAACGATGTCAAAATAACTGTAATGTCTACAGGTATTTCGGATTATGATAACAGTTTTATTGAGACGCCAAGAGGGAGGTGGCAATCCTGCCACCTACCGGCGTAGGCTTGAAACAAAAAGTATTCATACATCCAGCAGTAATATATCAATGATGACTTTTCGAAATAGAGCTAGGTAATTATGATTAGGTTTATTTCGAGTTTGGGCTAAATATTGTGAAAATGAGTTATGTACCTAGTTACTTCGAGGCCATTCCCAATTCCGTGTATGTTATAATTAAGGGGTCATATTGATGGGATTTGATTGCTAATTGACGCGAGTAATAATATTACAGATGAAATAAATCTTGTCATTTCCAGAGCCACTAGCTGGACTAGTGCCCCAGGGCTAGCTGGACAGTAATTATAATGATAGTTCTTCAACGGACTGATTTCTAGTTCCTACGATAGGAAAACATAATAATAATAACTTCTAAGTTATTAGAAGAAGGTTAACTAGTTTAAGCTAACCAAACTTGAGAAGGAGAAATGATGGAGCTATTGGTTTATTATTCTGTGAATAATACACCTATGTATTCGCTCAGCAAAAATTTTATAACACCCCCTCAAACTTTTTTCTTTTCCGTTTCAAGGTGCGTAGATTCCAAAAATGCAATGTCCGTCCACCGTCCGCCGTATCACGTCTACAGGCTTCATTTTCGGTCTAAAAAAGTCGTTCTTTCGCACACATGCTCCAATTGGGCCCTAGTTGGGTCCCGAAACTTTTCAGCCCGATCGGAATATACCCAGGGGTGTTATGAGTGAAAATGTGTGTAAAAATAGGTACTTTTTGCGTTTTAGCAACATGTTAGTAACATGAGCTTCTAAGATATCATTTTCCATGTTTTTGGGGACGAGAAGATCGAATATGAAGTCGATTTTGACCAAAGAGTGGAAAATTGAGTTCTACCAAATGTTCAGCTCCCAAAATTGATTTTTTATGAGTGAAAAACCTGGGAAATCGTCTGAAATCACCATCAGTTTGTATAATATTACTGGAAAAAAGTATCAACACGTGGATGAAGACGATTAAATGGCACGACCAATGATCAAAGATAGTTATTTAAAAAAAAAAAAAGGAGCGTACCTATCTAATTTGTGTTTTAGGGGCCAAAATTAATGGAAACCATCAGGAATAGCTATTTCGATTATTACGCATAAAAGAAACAATAAATGAACAGCCAACATTTCTGAAGGTATGTCCAGGAGAATAATAAATCCATGTGACAAGGACTTTGCAGCGTTTTTTTACATATTTCGGATTTTGCCTGTATAACTGAAACACAATACTTCAGCAACTTCTAGGTAGCTACTTCTGCTTCGTTCTTCCATTTGTCCCCCCCCCCCCCCACCATATGTTCTCTTTCACTAAGTGAGAAAGCAGTCGGTCGTAAAATAACCCGATTCGGTTAACGTGCAATGTGGCCTTTCTTTGACCCTCCGATTCTAACCACTTGAACCAGAGACAAAATATGAACCTAAAACCCGGCGTGTGAAGCGCTGCGTCATTCGATTTCCGTAACCACATGCACGGGGGATCCTGGCTAAGCTGACTGGCCGATACTAATTTATGACTCGCCGAATTCCATTGATTAGTTGGCGGATTCTTTCCGTTTCTTCCAAGCTCTCGTTTTCACGTCTGAAAATTCTGAACATTGAGGTTCACGCGATTTCGAGGACTCGAAGCGGATGTTATGAGCTAAGCTGGTAACCCAACACCATCGACAGATTCGAAAGATTAACATCGAAACGAAATAATCATCTTTTCCCATATCTGTAGACGTGCTCGTATCACCTTGTGTTACTCTATCAATTATCTACAAAGAGGGGGGGGGGGTTAACTTTTTTTTTCGCGCTCGATTCCATAGGTTGATTAATGAAAATAATAAGTAATAAGATACAAAATAAAAATCAACCCCCCCCCCCCCCCCCTCAATTGAAAATACCTTTACGCGAGACGCAGAGAAGTATCCTCGCGCACCTCAAACAATAACAAGTATCAGAAATCGAAAAACACGTTTAAATTTTCCATTTCTTCATCCATGGGGTTTGGATGAATCTCCATGCAAACATTCGATACAGCTTGAAATTTCGCTTGAGAATTGCTCAAAAATTCTATTTTGGCGCGTTATGGAAAGCAGCACCTCAGATAGAATCGGTGCAAACGGTATTATCAATACAATCAACGCAAAAGTCAAGTTCTACCGTTAACGGGGCCCCTTCGGACTAATTGGACTTCCTTCGGCTTCATCTTCCATCCCATAATCGTCCAGAGCTGTTTGCCGAGGCGGGATATGTCGTGCGGTCGCTTGCCAAGGGAGTCATGAGAATACGCGATCCGCCTGACACGAAACCTCTGATAACTTATTCATCTGGGCATATTCTCATCCGCAAGAGTAACAAACTCATGAATGGGGATTTTGAAAGTTTCTCCATGATGATCCGTTCCGATAAGAGTTGACATAACATAGCACAATGGTTGCTCAATTATTATTATTGCGTCAAATTCAGACATTCAGTGAAAATCAATGACTCTTGATTTAACTATGTGTTGGTTGGTGAAAACGCAAACCCAAATCGCCGTGTATTTTCATGAATGGTGGGAGTATCTAAGAAGTCTTGAAAAAATGAGACGCACGTTCAGTAGGTACCCAGTTAGATCACTATAGTCGATACCTAATTATTCTACTGATGATGATAGTAGGGGTCTGAATGTATCTACTACTTCTGACCCAAAAATCGGATTCAACACCCTCAAGTGAGATTCATAACTCTGAGCCTATATTCAGCAGCGAAAATTCTGTTCTGTTCCCGAGCGTAATCGTAAATATAGGCACAAGCAAAATGCAAAAGCGGGGGCTGATGGCGAAGTCATTAATTTCAACGTCCGTTACGTGCACCTTAGACCTATCCTACGGCAACCTATTCCTACGTACAATAATTAGGAAAATAAGGTTATTTCATTTTCGTGTTTAGATCAGTTAGTAGGTAATGCAAAACTTCTTCGTATACAAAGTTTGGCATGATATAACTACCTGCTGCAGGTATCAAGGACCTTGAAATTGGCGCACACACAGGACCTGTTTAGAAATGACAATCACATTAAATATCAGCTTTCTCGAGAAGGTTTCTCTGAGAAATGTTGGTTCAGCACATGAGCAAGCTGAAAACTGGGTGTAATATCCAATTACAGCCCTATACATCTGATGTAAAAACCCTGGAAAAACAGTGAGAGAGGATGTATTATTTAGCCATTCCATCAAGGGTCCCGAGAATTCATAATCAATTTGAAACTTAACATACCTCAATCGCTTATGCCAAAAATTGTGATTTTAGGGGTAACATTGTTTTCGTGATGACTACAGAACATCTCATTTCAGTGTGGGAAGTATAGAAAAATGTTCAACAGATGGTAAATAATATTGATTCTCGGTTATTCGGAACAGACAGAAACTTGTTTCATGGGTTGTTTCATATTATCATGAGACAGTTACAGATTTTGGTACCCGTAGTTAGACATATTTATCAAAAACTATTAGGAACCAGTAATGCAGAGCAACTATTGAGCGTGAAGACACGTGCTAAATTAGGCTGTTAATAGCTTGAACAACAAGCGTTTTGTTGCAGATACCGAGAACCAGTGGTGCATTATGGACTGCAACAAGTGCTCAGTTTTGTTCAATTTTTGACTAATAAAACATGCGCTGTTCATAATATCGTGGCGATACGTGTAAAATTATGCAGGAAATTGAATCGTGATGATTCACGTTCAGTATCTATTGCACTCGTATTTTACTAGCCTCGGAAATGGACTTGTTGAGTGGAACAGAAAACCGGCGGTGCACGCTACCACCGTAAATGACGGTTTCGATTAATGACGACTCCTTTTGCCTTCGAGTTTACCCTAATCACGTCGTTTTTTAAGGACCCCCTTTACTTTAATCAAGAGTCCCTCGTCCGTAAATGGATGACTGATTTGCATGCTCATCGGGTGTTCGCCACCGGCTGAGTCCGACGCGGTTGAGTTCCAGGCATTTTTGTAAGCCCCTTCCCAACAATCCCACTGCGAGGACCTCGTTTAGGATTCCGTGACCCTTATATGCTCACGACCCGGATATGCACTAAAACAGAATGAGCATTCGAGAAAAAAGCAGCGCCATGACCTCGATTCTTTACGAAATTCATACAAACAGATTAATTTTATTCAACTCTGCGAGAAAAAATGTCCACTGGATTCCGACATTCCTCAATGGAAACATCATCCTATACGCCAATAAGGCCAGGTAGTTGGGAATAATACTTGATAACAAACTGCGCTGCTACACGTCAAGAATAACAGCGAGGCGTTAAGAATTAAATCCAGGAAGTTGTATACTAGCTCCTGGGACGTTGCTCAGTCCTACCAGTGGTAAAGTAAACTTGTGCTTAATAACAAGTCCTAAAGCCCGTATGGTGTCAGCTTTGGGGCTGTACAGCCAAAAGTAACGTTGAAATAATATTTTTTAAAACTCCAAAACAAAGTACCTACTCAGGAACGTTGTCAATGCGCCCTGGTACATTTGAAATGATAACATCCACCGAGATCTTGGAGTGGAAACCATTCAAGCCGAAATACGACGAATCGCAACAGCCCATCCGCAGAGGCTACAAAGGAATGTCAATGATATGGCGTCTTCTCGACGATGATCAACTAGAGAGACGACTAAAAAGGATCAAGCCGCATGATTTGGTGTAGTGAAATAATAATATTGTCCAGTAACAAACAGGGGCACCACGATAATATTATCCAAACAAAACTGCTAACGTAAGTTTTGTCAACTACATGTACTAAGAGAGAAAGAGAGAGAGAGAAATCACTTATTAGCTCTGCGGATAACTATAATGAGGTGCTGAAATTATTTTCATTTAAAAACAAAAAGAAGCTTCGTAACGTTGTCAGTTTGACTGAAATAGTATATGAGTCAAACAAGTATGTATGTACTTTCGACATTTTATGTCTTTACTTTGCTACATAAACTCGAAAATGTAACGCGGGACATGTAACGGAGAAGCGTCACGAAAATATTTCTGATGATTTTCGCTTACAACCGATTCGTTGCTACGGAACTTTATCTTCGCCAGTTATCATCGTACAAAAATCGTTCACTACTCGTTGGATAGCTCTCGATTTACCTAACCATATTACGTTAACCACTGCGGAGTGCGTGGCCGACAAGCTGCGGTATGAGCGTGATTGTTTAAATGAATGCGTATGAACTTCTCCGGTTAACATCGTACACAAATCGTTCACCACTCGTTGGAAAGCTCTCGATTTACCATTACATCGCAACCATCAACGAGCACAATCAAACGTAGTTATCATTGGTCTTATAAGACGGCACTCGTCCTCCATTCGTTGGAAATCTTGACCAAAACAATTAAGTACGAAGTACGTGGTGTGGGTGCGGGAGGGGGCGCAGACATAAAATGTTTTTTTAAACTACAGCAAGACAGAGGAGCCTGTCAAATTGCGTAGAGCCTGTTTAGCTCATCATAGTGGAATCTTCAGGAGACGATTGAGGCACTCTGTACCACCCCTGAAAATTTTATTAGATTCGGTCGAATATAACCAAAGTTAGAGGGTTGTCGGAAATTTCATCTTTGTGCGTACGAAAATTAGCGCCGGATTTTGATGGCATTTATATGAGACCGTCTGTGGACCAACCGTGTGACATCGTTTGCATCGTTTTTTCGATTAGGTAGGTTGGTGAGAGTGAATTATGAACAGACAGGCCGACCAAATTTGTTCCATGACGTCTAAAGGTAAAATGCGTGTGGAAATATTGATTTTATTCCGACTCTTTCATATTTTCCGACTCTTAAATGAATACAAATGGCCTGCCTTTGGTAGTGGGAAAGCAAGCCAAGATAATATACAAAACCCGTTGTTATAGCAGAAAAATCAAGTTTTTTGAAACTAATCAAATTTAACAGGATAAATAGTATTTCCACCATCCTCCTGGTATTAAACGAGTAGGTAGGTCCTAGAAAACTATGAAATCTCTTCCTCTCAAACCTTCTACATTTAGGTAACTACCTAAGGCGAAGAAAATATTAATGTTAAGATCCTACCTATCCGATATAATACCAAATGAGAAAGTTGAAGAAAGCTAACGACGGCTTAAATTTTTATGGTCCTGACCGCAATTAAGATTTGATGAAAATAATTCCATGGATGATTGAATAATGTTTACCGAGGTGCTTCCAAATTTTATGGCCGTTTGGAAAGTGAACGGGAAATATCAATGTTTTTTATTCGGGGGTCGTCTACCATATTCTGCACGTTACTTCAAGTAAACAGAGATCTACTGTTCACTGCCTGGCGACGTCGCGACTGTTAATTCGAGTACAATGAACAAGTGGCTAAACAAGTAGGCCAGTAGTCCGAAAATGTAATAGGTACTTTGTAAATAATACGTAATGGAAGATAGATTATGCAACACGGGTCCAACCGACATTCTGGTCAAAACTGAGTTACGGGTACCGTCTAGACAAGGGCTTTCAGATTTTGTAGATTTTAGCGCCCTCTATTCAAAAATGGCGCTGAACTGATGCTGGTTAAAGTGGCTGTTCATTATTTTTGTTTCTCTTTGAACGGCAGAGCGAGGAGGTTCAGTAGTTGTCGTATAACCAAAAGCAAAACTACCAGATCCTCACTAATACGAGTAGATACTCACCCATGTTTATCAAAAATGCAAATTGATGTAAATAAAATACGAGGTGTATTAGGTACGAGCCTGGAGATGCCAATATATTTGTTATAACATGATTATTCTCTTGTAGCAATTGTTGGTACTCGTTTACGAGGTGTAAGTACTATACCTAGATATTAATGAGAGCTTAATTCATTATTGCCTTCGGATCATGAGCATTCAATACGAGCGTTCACTATTATCGCAAACCTAGTAAATCAAACCAATTAAGTGAGCAACAACTTCACAACATAGGTTTGACAGTGCGCAATTACTATGAGCATAAAAGCGACCATGCGCTTTACCATGAAACGATGACAAATTAGATAATCGGTTCTCAGCATCATCGTGATCAGTTGGGATCGCAAATGGTGATTGAGGGTGATTTCGTACCTACGTCAAGGATGCGAACAAATCGCTACCATGTTCGCAAAGGACGTCTTTATCAAGTATAGTTCAAGATCGGATTACGTGAAGTGTTTTGACATTATATCATCACTCAATCACCCAGGTCTCCTGTGTAAGTCATCCTAGGTTTAGACCTATTTCATGAGATTTCCTCAACTTTATTCTACATAAACCTTTCCTGGCTACACAAACATTTGATACATGATAGGTGAATCATTTTATAGACAAGCGAATTCCTCCAACCGGAAACTCGCAGAAGATACGAAGGTTAACTCGCCTGAGTCAGAATTTCGCGATTTCCAACTCAAAATTGGATCTACCACCCTCTGAAACCAATTGTTACAATTTTCAGCTGGAAATTATACTTGACCCTGCAAGCCCTAAAACGGACAAGAAAGCGTACGGACTTGTATTCCGCGGGCGGTGGACTTGCCTGACATCCCGAATTTCCCCGAGGGTTTTCCGGACACTTTCGGTCATATCCAACCACTTTGGAAGGATCTCCAATAAAATGTATGCCTGAAGTCTGATGTATGAATCACACGTATTTTCAATAATGAACCTTTGGAATCGAGCACGAAAATGTTTTGTTAACCCCCTCTCAAAATTTGATGATTTCCCTTTCAAGGTAGGTACATAAAATCCGAAAATGGAATTAAAAAGGCTGAAAATTTCATCAAAATCGGGTAGTAGGTTCATGAGATATTGAGTACCTCATATTTCGCGTTTGCGCATGCTCACTGGTCAGATCGATGCCGAATGTGAGCAAAATCTGACCATTATTATTTATTATTATTATTATTATTATTATTATTATTATTTATTAGATTAGCGAGAAATAGATTACCACGGATTTTGCGTTTGCGCATGCGCAGTGGTCATACCAGTGACCCCAGCGTTTTTAAATTCGTAAGGGAGGTACACCCCAACTATACCCACAGAGTTTGAGCAAAATCTGGTCATTTAATCATGAGAACTTGGACCAGACAAAGAATGAAAACGGGTTTAATGAAAGGTTGTCTATTTCCAATAATACACGAAAAATGTACAGTGTTGTTCCGGTTTCGATTGTCAAACCATCGTCAGTAAGAAACAATAATAGTTTAGTTCGTACTCAACTAGACCCCAAACGGGAACTTCAAATCGAATTTCAATAATTTGGTTCACAGTAAATAAGGAAAGTCCCGCGTACAGAAAAAATACCCATCATACTAGATTCCAAAGGTTCATTATTTTGACGATATTAAACCAAAATCGGCAGTATCTCAGGAACCGCTCGATCATTTTTCCGCTCCTCCGTAATCGTCGCAGTGTGGTGAACCTGTAAAAAGTAAATCGAACCTGTAAAAAGTAAATCGAGAAACACCCTCGTTGTCCCCCACCTGTTCACCACTTCGCGGGACGTCATCAAGTGGAACTGTTAGATCGCAAGTTAACCTTTAACTGGTTTTGTTCTCTCAAGTCAACAAAACGGGAACCGCTTCCGACCGAAAGGTCAGCAACACGGCTCGTAAAATTATCGGAAACTCTCGTCAAATATTGGTTCACACGCTACACAAAAGGAGGTCTCTTTTTTCGGAAAAAGAAAATACCCGAGTAAGCAAACCAGAGTATTGCGCAACTGTCGTCCTTAGTTTTTTTCGTTAATGAGTCATTTAATTTGGTATCGCCTTCGGTAAACAAGGTTATCGGTTCGGAATAAAGCTGATCTAATACTTAACGAACATAAACGTCTCTGGCGCCGGAGACACCCTATAAAATCTATACAATTCTGAAAGTTAGTTAATAAAATTACTTCAACATGGTATCTTACAGTTTTGTACTGAAAATGACCATTTTCATCTAATTTGCATATACCTACTAACAACATAAAAATGATCATCTTCCAAAACGTCGGAAAACTTCAAAATTGACATTAAAGAGGACACATTATCCGAGCCATGCCTTTAAATTTTATTATGTTGCTTTGCCATTTTTAATTGGCAAGTAAATTTGGCACACCGCCGGCCCCAGCAACTCAATCTGACCTTTGCCGAAGTTTTCCACATTTTTCATAAATATATTTGCAAGAATTTTCATCTGATTTTCTATAATAAATCAAAAGAACTTTTGATTTTAAGTTTTCCTTGGGACGACTATCAAGTCGTTCCAAAAGATTCAACCGTAAACTTAGTTTTATGCGGTAGATTGGACGCACGTGCATGCGTTTTGCGGTAATCAAGTTTTTTGCGCGCGCTGTAAAAATTGTTTTTTCATGCTCGATTCCAAAAGTTCAGTACTGAAAATAATGAATCAACATGAGACCAATATGGTATTGGACAGCTCAGGCAAAACGCCTTGGACGGCGAACGGACGGATTTTTCCTCCCAGTACCTTCAAACGCCAAATATTAATTTTTGAGGGGGAGTTGAAAAATGGCTATTATTCCATTAGAAAATTCATAGTTGGAAGTAAAGAATCAATAGCTGAATGAGTTGGTGAACTATTTAACCTTTTACTTTGCAGTCATATTTACATCAACACCGATTATATTAGGTATTGGCTTGAGAGGGAATGCCTGTGGTTGTATTTCTGATCCTCTACAAGGTGTTTGGGGATACCGGAGGACAAAGTATGATAGCACCAGTAGAGGATGTTTTTACTAAACTCAAAAAAAAAAATTGCGCTATAGAAGAAATTAACGCTCGTTCCTACTTATTAGTTTTTTTACGCCAGTTTATTTTTTCACTCTTTCGGCGATTTTTCAAAACGCCGTCTGATAATTAATATAATTATGTAGATGCAGGTAGCCGACTGTTGGGTAGACACACAGTTCCATCACGGTCACTGTGATTGACAACGGGGCGGAGTGAAAAAAGATTAAATCATCTCGTAACCTCTCCGAGTCCTACTGCAGGAACGCTTCAGTATAACACTCATTTTAGTTCGTACTGCTCCTTCGAATTTCGAGCCCTCGGAATGCCGGTCCCTTTTCTCCAGTGCCTTAACGACATTTCATTAATTTCTACTATGACACTTTGATTGCGTAGTTTAGAACGTGGGGTAATTACACTCCAGTACGCCAGGAGGGGTCTTCCCAAGGTGAAGATGTTTTAACTGCTCCTGTCGACCACTTGCGCATGTTGTTTGCATCCTCTCCCGTATGTACTATCTTCATAGACAGATATTGTTGACAGATTTTCTTCGATTAATTTCACCCAAGTACACCATGGAACATCATAAATACTTTCGAACGAATGTGAAATAATTGACTCAGAATTTGATGATGCCATATTATACCAAATGTTCATACTCCTCCAAAGCAACCAATTTGGTACGTACTTCTTAGACAGAGTTCTATTATCGAAACCATTATTGACCATCCTAAACATGGATCCCACGATAAAATTCGAACACGTTCACTCTTTCAAATATGTAGTCGAGTATTATGAGTCAGTAAGGTATACTACCTATGGAAACGGCCATATCTATGAAAGAATGGCCATAATGAGACACATTGCCGTTATTGGTTGGCCCCACATGAATTTAATAATTGAATCCCAACTGCGCCTGCAAGCCACTTGGGCGTAAAAGTGGCTGGGGCCTGAAATGGCTGTTTACTTTGCCTTCTTTTACTCTACCGGAATCCGAGTACAAAGTGCAGAATATCAGTCATGTCTGAGTCTTCATGAGTCAAAAATTGGAAGATCAGTGTATTAGGCCCTTGGCCAATGACGTAGTATTATGAAAATCGGTAAGCGGCCCCTCATAAAGGCCAGAGATGAATATCCGTAAAAAATGTTTAAATTCTAATATGCATGTGATTAATATGATGATCAATTAATCTGAGGTATTCTAGTTCATTCTTCGAGTTCATACTGGTCATTCTTCCATTCTGTGCAAACGTTCCATCCGTTATTAGCTGCAACAGACAATCAAGGGGCGAATCGGAATTTTAATCGTCCGATTTCGCGTGAGAATTTTTTTTTTTCTCGTCTGAACCCAATTGAAAGGCAATGTGATTATGAAAGGTTAAGCACAGGGACTAGAAAAAGAACTGGCCCATCCGAACCTAAATGTCTCTAGCTTTTTCCCTCATAAAAGGTTAGGACGTTCCAGTAATGACGCGCCTCTGCCACTTTGAGATTAATCACTCGCGAGGGCGACCCACACGGTCGCCGGTATTAAAGCTATTATTTAAAGTAACTTTTCATTGCCCTCTCCACCGCCACTCAGGTCCTACTGGGACTCCCAGCGTTTCTTTTGATGCCACCTTACCGACGATCATTAGCCTACAAAACGATTTGATGGTCGAACACGGGGCAGGGGGGGGGACGCTTGGACGAGAGAAGGCATTTACCTCAAATCCCTAAGCTGCCACTTGATGAGTAAGCGCTCCTTCGGCTAAAGCGATGCAAACATCTTGGGAAGTTTTTTTTCTGTGATGGGATTTTCTTCTTCCGTGCGATCTCCCGCCAGAGGTCTCCAGGGTAATGAGAGCGCTTCGACGGCGACTTTCAAAGGAACCCGGTGTCTGATAACGACGGAGCTCATATCTGCCTCTCTCTCGCACACTCTACCTCTCGCTTTCTATCCCGTTCGACAAGATATCGTGATGTACCAGACTCGGTTCTATACATTTTTTTGTATATCCGATCCATATCCAGTTTTAGGGATATTCACGATTATCATACACAGTGGCTCCCTTACACTTTAGGTGGTACACCTTTGGCTCACTGTAGTTACCTGAAAAGCCGATGAAACCAACAAACACTGACATAATTACATATTTCAGTACCAACTTTGAGTCACACACACAATTTACTCAGGGTTAGCAGGGGCGGTTGTAAACCTAGCGGTTTTCGGATATTTAAAAATAACATAAATAATCTCAATGGACATGAAATTTTAGATGTTGCCTGCGCGATGGTTTGCGCATTTTTTCCCCAAATAAATTCATGTCAAAACAATATGAATCAAACCCTGGATTTCAACATTTTACTGTACATACGCACACATTCGTGTTTATCTTCCCCGTTTGCTAGGGTTTGATTTTTTGACTATCCCCCTAGCAAATGGGGTAGAAACACGCGAATGTATCCGCACGTGTAATGAAATGTTGAAATCTGGAGTTTTCATTCAAATTGCTTTGACAAGAATTTGTTGGGAAAAAATTCGCGAAGGATGACGTAGGCAACAATTACATTTTGTGCCCACTGCGATTGCTTATGTTATTCTTCTATAAATATATGATATTCTAAGAATCAACTTATAACATAGGTAGTGAATTTTGTAACCTTCGATTTGATCTAAGAACATATTGCTGAGTGACAACAAATAGGGCACACCCACTGGACGATGTGTGCTCCATTAATTGTTGCAGTGATGTGACGCAATTACAAAAAGAGCCAATAAAATCTTATAAAAACCAAGCATTCGGCTAAATTTATTAGGTATGTTTCGACATTAAGGCTAAAGAATCAAACCAGAGAAGAAAAAAAAGCCTTCGTATAATGGAATATTTTTCGAGGCGGATTTATAAGTGGTTATTTTTCAACAAGGCTATTGGAGGTTTTCTCCTCTCCTAAAATTCGAAAGCAATAGCCTAACTCGTCATCAAGAAGCTTAGCATATGAGGAGTGGCCCAAGAAATGGAATTTCAACCATAAGTGGGTAATTGAGTGTATGACGAAGGGTTTACAGTTGGTGGGTAATATCCATATTCACGAGTACCTATAAACATCCGTATGAAACATCCAAGTACCGCACATACATAATAGAGAGTTGTCGCAACCATTTTCCGAAAAACGCAACTCCAAAACGTAACTCTGTTCTAGGGTGACAAATTCGGATGCTAACTATCTAACGTACGTTCCATGAGAAAGTTACGTGTCTACGTAACTCCGGACATATTTGAAGTGACGTTAACGTAATAATTTGTCAATGACATATACCTAATTTGTCTGTCAAGTTAACCTCTTTATTCTCAAACTAGCTCGTAACATAATTATTCAGTAATAGTTTCTATGAGTATTGAACAATTTCTAGAAGAACAATCGTGCCCTTTTATTGTAAAACCGTACTCACGGCACCGTGAGACCTTGGGTCCTTCGTATAATTTTACATACCCGCAATACTTGCTAATTACAAGGAACTCACTTACCGTGCTCATGGCTTTCGGATGGCAATGCTCAAGATGAATAGGTACACGAACCACATGAAGTTCAAGCTTCCAAATATACCTAAAGAGAACCCAAAATAAAGACAACGCAAACGGCGGAAAACCTTCCCGAGGCCAGCTCCTCCTGTCTTTCTATAAAATTCGAGGTGACGCGATAGGGTAGCCATGGAAATCGAATTTGGTTATCCGCGAAGAAGTTTACTTATCAAGTTACGTAGTACGTAGCTTTGAGATGCGTGACACGCATCTTTCCAATAGTTACGTGGCGCTGGGCAACGCAAGTCTTGAAAACGCCAAAACTTACGTCTCGAACGTAGCACTTGCGTTTACGTTCTCTCTCCCGATCGTCAATTTTTGGTTGCGACAACTATCTAATAATTCCCTACGTTACACCTCGATACGCGTAGCTTACACGTCAATTAGGCTAAGAACTGACCCCTTTACAAGGTCTAAGGAAAATACCACAGGGCCATTTGAATATCCCAGGGCCCCTCAAAGGACCTCCCGTACTCGCTAGATTGGTCACCAAAGATTAGAAGCCGTTGGAATCCGTGTTTTACAAACTCAAATCTCTTCGAATGGAGTTATTTCGCATTCTTCCCAGCCGGAAAGTTTTATTGAGAATCTTCCCGCAGTAGTCAAACTTTCCTCCGAGAGTTCTCCATCACTTGATTCGTCTCACTCATCTTTGACTTAGTGTACAGATTTGAAGGAAGAGCAGTTCAAACGCACTATTATTAAAACCTGTGACAGTCTCTTCAGTACAAAATAACATCAACCTGTATGTTGATATTCAGGGATCTACTATTTTGCATATTAACACTGTTCCAGTTATCTCCTGACGACAGTGAAGAATCGGTCGATAGAAGTCTGAAGGAACCCATACTGTAACAAGGTAGTTAGTCTGACGAGGTAGTTTGATCGAGTATGCGTGAAGTTTGTGAGTTTGTGACTAAGCTGCCGACCTTGTATGAGTGAACTGAATGTTTGGCGGCAATTTTGTCGAAATTGTATCAAATCGACTTGCAGAATGTCTGTCAAATGAGTTTTACAAAACTGCTAGATAAATCAAGTTCAAATAAGTTTACTTATAGCCTCTACCCAGATAATTTAGATTCATGATCTCCTAACTGCCCATTATTGAGTAAGTTAAACATATTAGGATGCGTTGGTAAGTCTTTCAAACATCTAATTTATGCCGTACAACACAATGATGGATGGTAATTAGGTCGTTAATTATGTTCACCGGTGGGAGGATGGGTCTGTTGAGGGAAGCTGGCCCTCTGGCGGGTGGCCTCTCCAAGCACCGAAAACACGGCTTTCCTCCCCTTTCCGACATCTGTGAAATGGCAAATGGTCGAACCGAGTGGCTTTTTCAAAGTTTCGAAAACATCTGCGTGCCCGCAGCTCGGCGTAAACTTAATCTAGTCCTCCATTAAGGCGGACGGTCCGCTCGAATGACATATTGAAAACGAGCGAAAACCTCATTGGGGGAGACGTGTTGGTCGTTCTGGTCTGTAATTTATTATGCTTTAACTAACTGGATAACTTTTTTATTTACCTTTTGACGTTTTTTAACCCCCCTTTAGCGGTGTTATGTTGGATGTCTCACGTCAATGAGCACCGCTGGAATATTGAAAATAGACAAAAGAAGACTAGAAGACTACTGACAGTTGAAAAGGCCCGGAAGTTGATTTCTGGTACAACAATCGGAATAAGTCGAGAACTATGGTAACGAATGAACCTCATCATTTTGAAATTCAGGTCAACCGATGAAATCCGTTCAGTAGAAATCCTTTAGACGAACTAAATCACTCGCGAAGAAATCGTGGAAGCCCATTTCAAAGAAAAACGGAGTTATTGAAAAAATAGTCCATTTCCACTAATACACGAAAAACGCAAAAAACACTGTTATACCGGTTTCGGTGATCAAACCATCGTCAGTAACATACAATGACTCCCTTAGAGGTCAATTCGGGTCAACCGAATGAACATCGTCGAAATCAATCACTCAATTACATGGCTGTTTGTTGCAGTATATCTAGGAAATTTATTGACCAGCGCCCGGAAATATATCTGAAGGCAAGTTTGGTTTTACGATCCTAGGCAGCCCAACTGTATGTATGCAGAATCTTGGACCCCGCATTCATTGATATCTGAGCCTTGAAGATATAGGTACTACGTATGTAGACCAACTAAATCGATTCATGAGATTATCAGTAACTACTCATAAACCGATCCGTACAACACGACCTACGCCTACGATTTGAAATTCGCCAGTGATATGTCATTATATAGAACTACTTCTGACGTCAACTATAATACAGAAATATGGTAACACAGACCAATCTTTCGCACCAGGTCTAAACTACAGTATCCGGTTAGGAATTCAGCCAGCTCATCCGACATCAGCACAGTCTCTGGACTGACACAGAGTTTCACGGAAGGACACAGTTTTCCCTAAACAATTTTCAAAGGCGTCAGAAGTGGCAGCTTCTATACATTACGAGTGAATGGACAATTTTTTATCGTGCGCCTACACCACAAGGAAGAAAGCGTGCCTGTTCGTCAGAGTGGTTTGAATATCTCGGGGAAAACCCGAGGAGAAAATATTTTCATTCAAATAAGATTTCATGCCAGTCATGCAGAAAATGTAATTTTTCCGAACAGGAGACGTTCTAGTGAATTGATAAGCTCTTAAGGGGGTTGCAATAGGGAAGGGTGAATTTTAGGGCTCTTTCGAGTATTGTAAATGAGATTGTAAGTATGCACGATCTGTACACGTGAGAATATTTCGTATGAGTTACCGTCTGAGGATTAATTCAAAGGTGTTCTGATAATGAAAATCACTGCCATGGTGGCAACTGATAAATTCGTGGGACCCCAATAACAGTCCAACCGTTCCCGATACATTGGCGATATACTGGGCGAACTGCTGATTAGTTAGCGTAGTTGAGTGATGTCTCGGGAAGGTATCCCTGCGCCGCTAATTTTAATCCTCCCTTTAACCACTCGCGAATTTCAAATGAAATCTGAACCCTCTGAAGATTTCCGTTTTAGAGACCAGAATACCCTCTTCTCCGATCTTCAACAACCGTCAAAATATTTTAAAAGAATTTCAGTATCGTAAGCTGAATACATGAGAATTTTAGCTTCAGTGTGTTTTTCGTAATGCACATCGGAATGTTTTTCTGGGGGTCATCGCAAAAGCATGATGTATACCTACCTACCATACCACCGACCAGTGGTTAATTTATAATATAATGATAAAACGAATCGTGGGTACATAACATAATTTTCAAGGCGTTTACCATTAAAACATAGACCTTCGTGCACCATCTGACACACTTTCATTATCAGCCATTTCGTCTAGCTCTTCTCAAACAGGTGCTTCGAAATCTAATGATTCTCGAATCCTTGACATTATGCCGAGAGACACTGCGTCGACCGCTGTTAGTCAATTACCCATGCCACTATGCATGACTGGTATTTATTGTACAGAGTCTACGATATTTACTCGAACACACCTGCTTTCTTTCAGGTAATACCAGGATATATCGCTCGAAGATATATAGAGACTGGGTGGCAAGAGGAATTGCACATTTGGATCGGATTTCTTGCCTGAGATGACTCATGGAAAGACGAAACCGCACTTTCATGCTTCATGAGCGGACGGAGGTAGAAAATTATCATCGGATTACCATAAAAATGTAGAGCAACGGCGGGCGGAAGTGGGGAAGCTCGGTGTTGGAGCGCGATTCCTTACTTCATGTTGACAAACGATCTTGCGCCTTGAGAGTGTGGAGTAACTAATGTTCAACAAATGGAATTCTCAGAGGAAGAAAACAGCTCCGGTGTAACAAACCTTAATACGTGGGGCCCGTCCTTTTAAATATCCCTGATTAATTAAAAGGTTCCCCTTCCTAGGAACCGTCCACGAAGAAGGAAAGTTTTGCATCTCTCCCCCGTGGAGGCTCACCACACGCTACGAGTCTTTCGTCACTTCAACACGGAATATCTCAATCGGCCCAGCGTGGCTCCCGAATAAACCCAAATCACGTACCCTGCCTGATGAATATTCATGACGTGTATCGCGCCTATCCATGAATGATCCAACAGATATGCCAAAAGACCACATTAAGCAGTAACCCTTTTTGTATAACTCAGAGGACACCTGTAGTTTGGATTAATAAAACTATATGATTCCCATGAGAGTATTTCTCTCATAAATCTAACAGATAAAATGAGAACAATATATCAAGGGGCTTGAGAAAATTGAAGATCACGGGCGATCACATGGATGTGTTATTAGATTTAGCATGCCTCTCAGTTCATCAGGGTATGGCAGGGAGGTACTACTGTCCATCGAATCGCTGTTTCATACACCTCAGTTACTTGGATGCATTATAGGTGTTATTATCAAGTTTGATGTTAAGTAGATTTTATACAGGTGGTATAGGTTATATAGGTGCGCTATACGTTTTATAATACTGTAAAAGCTTTCTCTACATTTTCAGCTCACGTAGCTATTATAGAACATTTTGTGGACGTGTCGCCTACCTGGTGGTAGATTGTAGCGAATCCATCAGTTCATTTCAGGAGGGTATCACTGAAGATCCTTGGTGTTGTCGTATTTCAGTAATGTACCAATCGAACTTCAAAAGCCATTAGTATAGTAGGTAGCTGTCTTGGTAATCCTTACCGGTCCAGCTGTCCGTTTCATCCAACTAAGGGGGCTACCATCTAACTGTCTTGGGCGTAGTTAGTTGCCAGTGGTGTAGTTACCAAATCATGTGGAGCGATGTATGTCCTGCATACTTAACAGAGGGTGTTGCAAGGAGGTTTCGGGTGTCCCAGGAGGACATAGAGTAATCATAGAGTAACAGCGAAAATGTGTATCATCCATCTCAGTAAGGCATGCATATTAGTGTACCAAAGGTATCACAGGTTTTCATCTATAGCAACTCGATTACTTAGGTATCTTACCATAAGGTTTGATCCAGATCATAGGTATTTTGGGGAATATGTTCATGTAATAATTATTAAGAAGAAATAATTATCAAAAGGTACTTGCTAGTTATCATAAAGATAGGGGAAGGGGTTCATTCCAGGGAAACAGGTTATGGAATATCAGGATGGAATCCTAGGCGTTGGCGTGTATAGGTTGCTGTAATACCCTTCATACATGTAAGACAGGTTGATGTCGCTATACGTCTCAGATAACCATCGTCTTCTCACCTCTACTTTCAAATGGAAAATCCATAGTCTCGAATCAATATCAACCATGACCCGTACCTTACCGTAAATTTGAGCATACTTAACAGGCAATTAGAACCGGCTGTCTTAGAGAAGCTGATAGGGCTAACTTCATTTCTCCTGCAGGCACCGCAGCTTCTGCTATTTGTAGAATGAATCAGCAACTTTCACAACGATATTTAATTGCCCAAAGCTCGTTATCTCTCGTCAAAAACAGAACGGCCCGCTCTTACATATTCTGCTGAACATTATAAACACTATAACTCACCAAGGACGTTCACCTATTGTATCCACTTTATGGGGGATGTATATCATATTCTATCTTTATGATGATACACCTTTATTTTTAATTGAGTCAATTATTGGTGGTGGTACTACTATAATTATATTTCTTATTTTAACTTGTTTTTCCAACTAAAATTTCTGGGATATCGAACGAAGGTCACATCAGATCAAAGGAGCTGACTTAATTATTCTGTGTGTAGCTCATCAATCTCATCCCGATATTTGCGTCCCATATTTCGTCGATAATACGTGGTGTGTCAGTTTAAAGGCAGGAAAGTAAGACAAAAAGACAAACCACGACTCATTTTCGATAACGTGCGTTACGTGCTCAACGTATGAAATCGCTCCAGAAATCGCGAATGTGTGACCTTCAGAATGAAAAATAACGAGTAGACGGCCAACGATCCATGAATCGGGCATCGTCAGGTGTTTACAGCTGAACGTTGATACCAGCCCGATTGACCGTCTGTACAGGATACGAGTACACGGAAACAACTATCAAGTGTTAGAACTGGCGAAGATGCATAAAACCAAACGCATGTGGTCATCCATATCTGGACTAGACCCTAGGGGTAATATTTGAATCATCAGGTTTTCTTCCGAATTTTAAATAGCATCGAACCGGGAACTGTGTAATTAATACCGTAAGCAGATATTAAAACGTGTATTTTGAATTTCAACTTTCGAGGAGGTAGGTACATAGTTCAAATAGAAGCAAGTCAAATTTCCCTAAAACCAAACCAGTAAACTGGATACTGAGGAAGAAGATCCCCGGATCCAAAAACTCAATACATGGAAATATTGGGAAATATGGTTAAAACAGGGAAACGAACGAGCAGCAAGGTGTCATGTATAGGCTTCAGTGTAATCAGAAACATGATGGCTATTGAGTCCTAATGGAACATTCACAATACCAAACTGCAAACCCATGAACGTGAAAGCCTCAGCAAAATTTTATTAAATAGTTCTGCAGTTAAATTAAGAGTACACCGAATTTCAGCATGAACATACGAAAATACCTGATGTAATTCAAGACAAAACCTTTGAGTCATAAAAATATCGATTAAATTGGGGTTTATAGCAAGGATTATTCTTTAATATCGCGGGCTAAAAACAAGAACTAACTGGAGACCTGTAGTTCTGATAAAACTACGCTCTCAGTGTTTAATCAGAATAAAACCCCAAAAACTTAAATTTCCGAGTGAGCCAGTCGAATGTCCCGAAGGCACGCTCTTGACCAGCTATTGAGCGCTGTTTTCCACATCATAATATAGACAGATGGATATAAATTACCTATTTTGATGGTTTTACTTGAATAAGCCTAGAACAATACCAAGAATACTATGAATCAACGTTTTTTAGAACGTTAGGAATCAGGAATTTCGAAAACGAAACCGGTTGTGGGAGATGGCGGCTTTGAACGACAGGCATAGCGCACATGATATCTCAGAAATGAAAGCTACATATCACATAATGCTATGTGCCAATTATGATTTGGCGTCCAACAATATTCCACCTCTCAAAAGAAAGCATCATGTTGCTTCCGGTACATCGGTAGACACTACAAATAGGATTGTTCATGACAAATATTGTTCGAACTCCACAGAATGAGTGCCCCATGAGCGAGACCATTATACTAGCGAACAGGACTGTAGAAAAGAAGATTCAGAAAACAAACCTACTCGCTCCGCCGGATTTGAATATTGCGAACTGAGCCGAAGGAGGACCCCGCCGTTAAAAAGTCGGCGTTTCTTTTCAGAAAGAAGATTGACAGCTTGGAAGATATACAGCCTCGAGGGAGGTGAGGGAGACTAGGCTGGGATACTCAGGACTTCAAAAGACTTCTCGAATAGCAGGTCGGAAAGGAACTGTTTTAAAACCCGGGAGTTTGAATGAATGAAGAAAAACGCCTTTGAGGCATCCTCAACTTATTTGGGGCCAACCCTTCCCATCCAGCAGGATGCCCACAGAAAAAAAAAAAAAAAATTCTCCTCTTCAAAGTCTTTTACTTATAATTTGCCTCGCCCTGCCTAAAAAGGGGGTCGCGGCACCCGCAGCAGTATAGGGAGGGGGTGGGTATCGTCATTTGAATTCTGGGAAGATTCTTGATGGAATACCAACTCGAAGGATTTTCGATCCAGGGATGGTAAGATGGTCTCGAGATCGCTTCTGCCGCTAGCATTTTAATGCTGAGGAATTAACATAAAGAATTCATTTGAAAGGAGAAAAAACCATCCCTTTCCACCCAGGAGAAAAAACTGCGTATGAAACGAGTTGACATTCACCATTCATTTAAACCAAGAAAAGCGGTTTTCGAATCCAGTTTTGATTTCGCGATTTCTAACATAACTCGGGGTCAGGGATAATTCCCATTTAATCGCTCTTCGTTAAAATTATGAGAACTAAACCTCGTGTGGAAAAAAAGTGCGACAATGAGCGCGGGATGTCAAAATGTTGTTGAGGACTTTTTCCCCGGGTCGAGTTCCTCTGCATGTCGGTCCGAACCGGTTTCCGGAAGCCAAACGTACTTTTTAATGAGATAAATAATATGTTGGTGTAATTACCAATAACGTATAGGTAATAATAACAACTTTATCATGAGGTCCTGATGTCGGCACATCAAAATCACTACGTTCCACGTCGATTTCCTGTTTCACGCAATTTGCAGGAACTTGGAAGCACTACCTCGAATATTCTATTGCGGTCTGTACGTTTGTTAACACATCACGTCCACATGAATCACCCTTCAGTTCGGACAAGGGAATATGTCGGGGGCGGTCCAATTTAAAAACCACGATCGTCGGTAATGCGAAACTAGAACTGCGAGCGAGGATTATGGAAAAAAACACACAAAAAAACGCCACTGTGAGATATCTTGCAAGGATGATCCGATTTCGAATGAACTAAACGTCTATAGTTCCTAAACATCCACTGCTCTCAATACCAGGAGCGAGACTACAAAGGCAGGAAGAAATCAACGTTGATATAATACTGTATCAATATTTTCTGCATTGAATTCAAAGAAAACGAGTCGAAATTGAACACAAACATCATCTTCTAATTAAAGACAAATACTTTATTTGTCAGATAACTTTAGGCGTAGTATAATTATTCACGCAGACGATTCCCATAATATTTAACTTCATTAATTATTTGTTTTTTGCCACCCGCTGCCCTTCAGATGGTCGTAAATGAGTTGTTTCCGATTGAACCCATCTGTGCTCCCCGTTCCAATAAATTTGCCATTGCGTCATTCAGGCGGAAATTAGTATTAATATGGCCTTTTATTAGAACACATCAAATATTGATGAACGTTCCCTGGAAATGCAATTACCTACGTGCATCGAAAGGAAATAAAATTACTGAGACCTTTCACTTTTACCGGTGACATTATCCGTCAAGGGTTTCGCTCGAGCTGGATGCATTAGTTTTGAATAATTATTGTGACTGCAATAATTAGAGGCGTTCCACAGCAAATAATCATAATAATATCTGGTGGAAATTATTGTTCATTATTAGCAAAAATTGTTTGTCCGAACAAGGTATCTCATGGAAATCATAAAGGAAATAAACGACTCTATACTTCACAAGAAGGAACCTTCAAACTAAAAATAAGGCTCCGAAACCACAGCCTCTACTACTTAAACAGACAAACTTTTCAATACTCAATCAAAAACTGTACATAGTAATGGGGAAAAGATAACATAACAAGGAATTTCTGATGAACTATGACAGTAATAAACACAATCTCCTGCACATTTGACAAAAAACCTGTTCAACATGCATTAAAATGCCATTTAGCGATGGAAAATATCCTAAAAGGACTTGGTACCACCAGCTCTTCCCTACACATACCTGTGAATATCTGATGAGTCAGGCTCACTACTGACGATTATTCAAATGTATCCTCCTTGCCCTTAATGCGACTTTCATGGTAGAGAAGGTACAGGCGGTCCTTTCAGTTAAACTCCACTGTGAAGCGGCGAGGCTTCCAGTCATCAGACTAATGACAACGCATACCTCCTCTTCCCAGACTCCTCTTCAATTCGAATCCATTACAGAATGCTACCGATTTCTATGACATTTCGGATACCTAGTTCTCCATGGAATAAGTTTGGTTTTTTAAATTAGAAAGATACATAATAATACAGGAAGGTTACAACAAGCTTCTGTATAAGATATAGGGAGGGAGAGAGAATAGCTCAATGACCCGTGAGTTGAACAAGACAAACAATTCTTGATATCGTAACACTCGCGAATTCGAACAATAAATTTAAATGGATTGCTCAATGGAGAACTACTCGCACAGTCAGAATTTTAGCACCCTTGAAAAAATATCTGTGCCAGTTCGTCTAGAATGTCCTGCTTGAAGTTTTCATTAATCGGATACTTACCCATCATATTATCCCTTTTATGAAAACTCTCATCACTATCTTTGTTCTTCCTAAAGAATCCGCCTAAAGAGATATGTCCTACTAAACACTCCCGAACTCGAACTATAAAGATGGATGAATATCACAGAAATGAAACTCATTAAAATTTAAGACCCGGACCTCAGATTCGATTTTCGCTATGGAAATGTTGCAGTCCCAAAATCCTCATCACCGACTTTTGAAGAAATCTCGATACCTAGATTCAACATTTTCAAGTACCTACCAACCCAAAATCACATTTTAAATGGTCCATCCACATTATCCACATTATTCGTTTTAGTAATTCGAATAACATAATTGATTATTAATACATATAAATAATTATTACTAATCCAATATAGGTAGATATAAATAATGAGACAATTATAGTTGAGCTAATGTTATTGAATAATATCAGTATCATTAATTTATTGTTAATTAGGATAAACATTCACTTTCTCACCCACTCAATATTATTATTTGGAAAGAAAGTGGAAATTTTGTAGCGAACGTTCAGAAGATTATTCTTATCGGAGCGGGTGTTTGACTCATTGTTTGAACGCCCTGAAAAAACTGTTCGTTAACAAGCATTTCGATTGAGTATCTTATAATTTGAGAAAGGAAGAGGAGAGGAGTGATGGTTGACATACTTCTCAAACTCTCGACCACATAAGGTATTTTACCTAGCCCTCGTCTAAACGCGTCACTTCCCGGCACTTGAGCTTGTTCGAGATATTTGAAGGAGCCGAAAATATAAATGTTCAAGTAGTGTGAATATACGTTACTCATATGTGCAACAAGAGGCAATCATGTGCTGCACTATTTAACCCAGTATATGCAATGTGTAAATGGAAGAATATAGCCTAACCATCGAGCTTCTCATTAACAACCGCTGTTGGAGAAATGGACGATGAAACCTGACGTTTATGAGGTGTGCATTTGTCCCATATGTAGGGTTTACAAATCATGTTCACGAAATGCATTCTGTTTACGACCCACCAAGAAGCAATAATTAGCCTGGATTTCCATCTCGGATAAGACGGCTATAAAATTAATATGATTGAGCACAGCGTCATCAATTATTGCAATTTACAGTTCCTCATATTGCGAGCTTAAGAACGAGAAAGTTGAATGAAAGAGGTATTTTCAAGATGTAAAAATTCAGTGTATATGGAAATCAAGTGAGAAGTAATTTTCAACTACTGAGTTCATTTTTGCTTTGTCATGACAGGTGTAAAGAAAAGTGAAACCATACTGGGAAGTGTGAGTGAACTGCGATGGTTTTATGTGTAGAAGTGGTGCGGTATAATGTTTTGTGGCTTGACAGAATAAACTTTGCCCTTTTATCTACCAAAATGACAGACCCAAATGAAGTTTTCACGAAATCTACAGCCTTTCTACAGACAGTCAATTTTGATAATCAATGTAAATAAGAGCAAGTGGATTCAAAAAGCGGTAGCTACGCGTCTATCTATTATCACCCAAGAGTCCGATAGGACCGCAACCGATACACCGATGAGGGGACCTTGCCAGAATGGCCCTACAAGAAGCGATCAGGCCGTTCTAATTTGCCAGGCGAGACGTTCTACAAGCCAAAGCCTACTCGTAAGCCCGCGATTCAGGCTAATCACTTGGTAATCTAACATGAGGCCTTCCCGACGCTGAGTCATTCTTCCAACACTTGAAGGGTTCTCACGGGGAGGCCAGGAATTGAGTAACACACTGCCACCTTTAAAACCTTTCGAGAATCACACAAGCAATTTGCGTTCACGGCGGTGATTTGGGTTAACCGCCGACCTTTTTGTCGTTACGGTAAAGAAGATTTTTTCGGAACTTCATGTCCGAACACAAATAGTTCATAAATTTCCTTTCGCATTTGAAATCAATCAAGTCGGAAGTGGCATCGAGGCGCGCTGGAGGGAAATCATGAAGGTACCTTGACAATTTCTAGAAATCAGCAAGGTGAGGTACAGCTGTATGATTATGGGTCAAGGGGTGGTGAGGAAGGAAGGGTGAGGAAATACCTAACTAGTGGCATTTCGTAGGACCTTTTCTTTGTTTGTTGAGGACCTATCGTTCAAAACCTATGGGTAAATGTGCTAACCTGGTGAAAATACGAACAGTCCGCAAGCGATGTAGCCAGCCAGCCAACAGCCCGTGGACCTTGAGACAATCTTTGGACCAGCTCCTAACTGGCCAATCTCGAAATTTAAGGAAAAGCAGCCGTCCAACGACAGGGCATGGGTGGTTCACACTTCTCGCTGACCGCAAGCTGTGAGATGGGGCGGGAGAGGGAAGAGATTGATTGGTATGAGCCCTAATGTTGTGGTCGAATAATCAGGTGGAATAGGACCACAGATATTTGTATGAGGTGGATACTAATAAGATTTTACGGTACGGCATACACAGAAGCTTCTACTGGTTCGATGAAATTATGATTCCATTCCTACTAGGAATTGAAAAAGTAGGCAGAACATATTTCTGTTCAAAATAGGAGTGGAAAGGATTTCCCTAAACGGTACCTACGTCCTCTACCTGAGTTTGCCCTCTACTAATCCAATTAGTAGATATTTCATAAAATGCTCGAATGTAAAGGATACCGTTGACAGAGTATGACAAATGCTCACTTAATATCATCTAAGAACACTCATAACCTCATAAGTTACAGAAAGCAGGTGAAACCTATTATTATAGGTCTCAACAGTTCTAGAAGCGATAAACGTATCTGGGGTACCGTAATTGTAAACTGCGATGAGTATTCTCTGTAACCAATCCTCAAAATGCAGGAAAATCTCACTAATGGAAAGGGCATGTTTAAATTTTTCATGACTTGGTCTGCAATACCTAATAGCAGTTATTATAAATAGTAAAATACAAAGGCTTTAGCGAGCACAACCACGTGAAGGTGCCATGATCATTTACCTACCACATTTACTTTGGCTGTACAATCTAACAATCGAAAACAAGGCGGTCAAATGTTGATATGATCAATTATGTGTACACTGAGATAGGTTAACTATTTCAAAACCAAACCTCACTAAACGATGCCTCATGGCGTACATATTCTTATCTCCTTGGTCCCAACAGGTATCTCATTAAACACGAAAGAATTATCCAAAACCAGTTTTAAAAGATTAAGTGGGACGCAATTACTTGGATCAATATAAGAGAGTATTTATTTGAATAGCGTAGAAATATGAAGATGTCATGTTTTTTTCAAAGATTTCTCTATCTTGCCCTAGTTAGAGGTTATGTATATTCTGTCACTTTCAATAGACGATTTACCGAGAAGATTATCTCATACTCGAAATGGAAAACATCGATAGGAGTGTTGAGAGTGGAATCGGTTATAAGCTGGTAAATCACATTAATTTACATTCAATTCTACAAAAATATCTTAGCAATTTCGGTTTCTTCCAGTTTTAACGAGCCAACGATTGGTATGTTAGGCGGATTCCACGTTTGAGTACGTGTCCGCATGTGTTAGTTGTGCTAACGCCTATGTTATCATCATCATAATTTAGTCGCATGGGTAACTAAAATTGAATCATTGCTTGGAAAAGCGTTGGCGTTAATTACATAGGTTATTCTCATCGAATCGTATCTTGGGAAAGCAATGATGGGCTTACAAGATAGCTGGGTGATGCAGTAGCAAGAATCACTGTTCATGGGGCCAATTTTCGTCCCACAACACGTACGACGAATCTCACCCGTAATTTTGCTCGAAATTCATGGAATTTCCCATCCTTCCCATAAACCCCTCTGCCAAATCAACTGAGCATGGCAGTAGCAATGTCAGAAGGGACGGCTAGAACTACAAATAATGCAAAACAAGGAGCTCGTGGATCCGCTGCCAAGGCCTCTCGACGAGAGGTCTCAAAGCGTGTGAACGGCAGAACAAGTTGGCCCCAACAGCTGAGTTGCCAGTGCGGAGTGCGGAGGTTCGACTTCCAAGAACGCACTAATAAACCCGGATTGTTTTTTCGGGCGGTCTCATTCCAACAGGGGCTACTGTTTGGGGCTTGTGATTTCTTTCCAAAAGGGGTTCTAAAGATCGAAACAACGTGGTAACCCCATTGCAAGTTGCCCAAAGTAACATCATCGAGTAGTAGGTACTTCCACTGAGCTGGGTATGTAATGCTGGTACCTCTGAGGGACGCAATTAGTTAAGCGGCTCATCATCATAACAAGCACCCGACCTCAGCGTACAGCAGACTGAGGTAACCTGAAATGAGGATTGCAGAATCCCGATAGACTACTTTGAATACAGGCAGCAACAGAAGGATCATCAACATAACTGCGATATAGAAGAAAATGCAACTGGACAATACCAAATTAAAACACCGTAAAAGCGAGGCGGAGGAACCAAGAACAACGAGCAGAATCTCTGATTCACTTCAGATCTAAATAAATCCAGATTTGTATTTCAGAAACATTTCCAAGATTCCAGGTCAACATGGTTTTGCTGTTATCCCGGCAAAGGGAAACCTACACTCAGAAAACGGTATTTCTCCGTTGAAAGGGTCGTTCAGGTTTGAATACCATTACAACAAAAGTGTCCGGCCTTTATTTATTTATTTTTTTCCTGACAGGAGTTTTGCATCTTTGCGGTCAGTCACCAGAGGGCAGGACAACAATACGGAAAAGCCACCACTAAAGTTGTGAGGAGCTTTGGAACTACCCTCCTTTTACCGCTGGTAACCCTAACGATCATTAGTCATGAAAGACGGGTAGGCTACCTGAGGGCCTTTTTACATCTCGGAACTGAGTGGTGGCTAGCAGGCTAGGAAAGACTCGTTCATCGTGGAAATGCAACACGTGTCCACAAGAGTTTTACAACCGAATTCCATGATTTTGTACATTCATGTTCCAAATTTCAATCACACGGTCAAAGTCTACTGTGATTTCAAATGGCACCTTCACGCTCAGGATAGGTGCAAACATAATGAGATACCTCCTCAATTAAAAATTAGCAATAAAGTCCCTTGAAAATGGACGTAGGAGATACGTGTATGGCAAACTAAGATTAATAGTTGTTCAACATCTAGAAAATATAGGAATATTGTGTGAAATACCTCGTACCTATGTAGAGATGCGAAAATGTGACTGATGTTGCAATATACCCCTAAGCTCAATAAATTATGTGTGATCACACATTCTTTGTTCAGACACGGATTCAGACAGTCGGAGACGACTAAAAAAAAGTTGTACGTCACTACGATGGGGCATAATAGAATATTATTTTGCATTGTACAAGAGGAGAAATATACCCCACAGCGCATTCTTCGCCTACAGTAAACATCCTCACATTTCGAGTCAAATCACGTCGAGCGGATCAATCGATTTTTTTTTTACGATTCTTCAAAAGCTTTCGTAATAAACTCTAATGGCAATTAGTTTGTGGAATAATCGAGGCGGAAGGTGAGAACAATGGGAAAACCAGGACAAGGAAAGATGACACGCAAAATCATCTGTAACCAGTCGAATGGGTTTATCTGATCGCCCTGGTGTTGAGAGGCTTTTCAGTTACGAGCCGAGTCAGCATTCAAAATCGCATGAGGATTTAATGAGACTGTCGAACCGAGTAAACCGTTGCATTGACAGCGCAACGAGAGGCAAAGGCATATAATGATATGCCGAAGTTTAGGTTCACTGGCTTGCTGTACTTTTGTTTTACAATCTTTTGACTTCCACTGTAATTATAAGTCTCATGTCCACAACATTTTAATGCATGACGAACTGTCACAGGCCATTTTCAAGCATACATTTTCAACCGTTCAACTCGGGGCCTCCGGGGTCTTCAGCCATGAGACCATTATGCACCGTTAGAGAATTATAATCATCCGGTAGGTATTTCAGTAGGGTCACCACGTGCTCAAAAATCCAAACCCCCAACTCAATCAGCTCGAGCAAGTTTTGGCCTGGAAACATCATAAATAGTCAGTACAGACTTGACACTAAAGATTGTGACCGTATGATGTGCTATTTTAATTATTCATAGGATTTGAATTCTTGGGCATTCTGAGAATTTTGTGGAGGGGGGGGGGGGGGGAGGGGGATATACTGCAACGGCACTTGGAGGAATAAGGAATAAGGCTTCCGGAATGACCCCAAATATAGTGGACATCGAGGTAGAGAGCAGAGCACTGCCAAGCACCCCAATCTGCAGCTCTACGTTGTGCATGTAAATTCTGACAATCTGTTGGAACATAACAAATTTGGATATGGGTTGACCCAGGACCGGCGATTGACGGTTCCCAGAGGATTCCCCAGCTCTTCCAAAAGCCGATTCAGTCGAGGGAGCAAGCGGTCATTTGAGCGGGTGCCCATCGTCACGGGGCGGAGGCACGGCCACTTCATTATGAAGGGCCCACAGGAGAAGTCAGCGGTCACGGCGAGAGACACACGAATTACTGCATTACGTCGCCTGAGAGGCTCAGACTGGTGACCCGGGTCTCCTTTCGCGTCCTATTTGCCTCGCAACTACTTTTTAGTTTGACTAATTGTCATACCCGCGGTCCTCTCTGAGCAACTGAAGCGGTGTAAGCAGCGGCCTTACAATTATTGCCAGCGATGCCGGGAGGGCTCAGGGCGAAGCTTGAAGAAATTGCTAAGAATTATAATGATCATCATCCTACATCATAGAGCTTTCTAGACTAGAAAATATTAATCCCCTTCATGCCAATGTACATCAAAAGCTTCATCCAAGACCACGCAATTTTGAACGGGAGTAACAAGTTGGGTTTGCTGTCAATATAACACAAAAGCAAATGATTACACAACAGTTTATATTTACCTGTGAGATGCCCCTTCTGCGTGGATCACTCACTGTTTTCTTTGGTCAATACCTACCCTCGCACTCCACCAGGAAAGCCCGAAATTGAGTACTACAGCCGGCCGGGCAATTACCGTTTCATAAATATGCGGTGTGTTCAACAACTCTATCATTAAGTATCTGTTGTTGCTTATGAAGCATAACGTTCGTTCAAGTTACAAAAGTATCTATCAACGAAATCCAAAATAATCATCACTCTTCAAATGAAATGGTATCACAGATCAACAAAGTCGACTACATACAGCCATGTGTGATTATAATCAGCTGTTCCCTTGCAAATATCTGGGCTGGATGTATACCGTTTCATTCACGATCACGTTGACGAAGCTTTTCGGTGCAAGTTCAGGGCCTCACTGGCGAAAGAACGGCTGAACGTTCTGCACTGCTCCCGGGTGGTCTCAAAAAACTCCCAAGTTCGAGAACTATTGAAAAACTTGAAAAAATTCGAGGTAAGTAACGGCGGCCTGGAAATTTTAGCCCCTATTTTTCACCCTTTAGAGATGACTGACAGTAACGCCGAGCTTCGTGGACCAACTAGACCCCAAATGAGACCCCAAAACCAAATTTCACTCATTTTTATTCATGTTAATTAAGGAAAGTGCGAAATACGACGTACAGCGGACGGATCGAAATTTTTTAAATTCCATTTTCGGATTCTAAGTACCTTGAACGGAAATCATCAAATTTTGAGGTGGAAGGGGGGGGGGGGTTAATTTTTCCCATGCTCGATTCCAAAGGTTCATTATTGAAAGTAATGACATTATGAAAAATGACTCATCAAGCAAATCACACCAATCCATTAATTCTTTTCATCAATTGCCTTGCAGCTTCACTCATGCCCAGGCCAAAACGTGTGATATCTCTAACTCATGATGCAACAATTAATCACAGGCCTGTTCTTCGTCATCAAGTAGGGTCTGTATATGTAGCGTTCTGCACTCACCACATGTGGAATGAAAGACTCCGCATATCTGCGTTTTATTTATGTTTATTTTAATTTTTTTCGTATGGCTGTGGCGCTGGAAACCGATCTTCACACTTGAACACGATGTATGTTCCCTGGTGGGATGTGCAGAGTATAGCAAGTATAAACATTGGTGTGGTTGAGGCGACCATCGACCCCCCCCCCCCCCACCAAAAAAAAAAAGGAAGCGGGCATGGCCCTGGAAAGGTTGTTTAAATCTTTTGCCTGCCACACCTTCGAGTCGAGCAAAATGGATTAGGGTTATTTGGAAATGGAGCAAATTGCGTTTGCCCCCCCCCCCCCCCTGGACCCACTATATGTGTTGTTCAGTTGCCAACTGTACAAACATGATCTGTGTTGTGCTGTCTATAAACTACTACACCGACGGTCAATCGTATTGTCAGTTACTGGTCCTGGTTTCCATCATTACGTAGCTGCTCATATGAGTGGAATCGCAGTAGTTACAAATGGCAGTAAGCGGGCCAGGAATGTTGTGCTCAAAGATGGATTCAAGTTCTTGTTAACTTATTTAATCAAACTTACAGGTCACTGACAGGTTTTTTTAGTTTTCCTATGAATAACTATTGCCTACCACATAGGTATTGGTGGAGGAGACAACCTCTAAATAAAATGCACGCTTCGCTTGATTTTCCGGTAAGCACTTTTCTTCCTACCTCCAATACAAAAGTACAAGTCCACAGTATGACACGATGAAAACGGGCTGCTTGCCTCAAAACAGTCAAACCACTCGAATGAAACATAGGGTGAACTCGAGTTGGAACGTGCTGAGTTTGATGGCAAATAGATGAGCGAGATTACTTCCTAGTTCTTGACGAAGAAACACTTTTATGGCGTTCTATACTCTCAGGGGATTCCCGTGAAATTATCAGACGCCGTAAGGCAATCCTTAGCGAGAGGTGGGGGAAAGCTCCAGCATTTCTTTAATTTTGGTTAAACCGTGAACACGCAACATCAGTAAAACATTATCCTCAGCCTCAATTACACATAGCAGGTTATTTTGCGTAGATCGTAAAACCTTGCGATGAAATGACTTCCCCTGCGCAATACGCAAAAAGGAGTGTCAAAACTTGTTCCTCCCGCGGCTCCCGAGCGAACGCAATCTTTGGTTTTCCAACTTCTTCATCAGTTTTGAGATTCAAACCGATTTTACGACTTCACACTCGGACGTGTAAAGGCCTACGATTTCTCATTTTCTGTTCTTCAGGTATGTTTACGGCAGTGCACTCCTGTTTACACCCTGAGGTTTTTTTCGCCTCTTCCATCACGTAGGCATTATTTGTCTGACGTATCGCGTGTTCTCGTGAAGCCATTGTGAGAAAAGCATATTTAATTCATTGATTTAAAATGACTAATAATAAAAGAAAAGGAACTGTGATTCGCAACAGAAGTTAAAAGCAATTCTGAGCGAGCGTGCGCAAATATGCACGCTATCCAAACCTAAAACTTCACATTTCATTTAGATGTATACAATATGAAGGGATGTATACTTGTTGATGAATTACTGCGAATAAAAGTAATTCGTCTTCTTCGGTTATCAATCCGAAGATTGGTTTGGCAGCAGCCCTCCATCCATCTCTATCTAGTGCCAGTCTTTTTAACTCTGTGTAGCTATGATATCCGGTGTCATCCATAAGGAATTACCAGTCGGTAATTCATACAAAGCTTGAAGAAATGACTGATTTATTAATCAATCAGTGACGAAATAGGAAGAATCTACGTCATCTATTCATGCGTGGGATACCTGATTACCGAAAGAGGATCCTGATCTAGAATTTCGAGTCAACGAAGTGATGATTCATTGATCCAGAGTAGGAAATTCTTCTAGCGGCGTTGGTGGGTGTTAAAGTAGTATAATGAGTCCACCCTACGTGACAAATAATGTACCTAATGTACCGTGCTATACCGTCCTAACAGGAGTTGAGAAAATGTTTCTTTTTATTTTGGTTTATTATTTTCAATAATGAACCATTGGAATCGAGCAAGAAAAACAAATTCTTACCCCCCCTCAAAATTTGATGGTTTACGTTTCAAGGTAGGTATGTAGAATCCGTAACGGCAATAAAAATATTTCTGTCTGTCCGCCGTACGCCGTACGGGCCACTTTTCTTAGTTACCATGAAAGAAAATTGATGAAATTCGGGTTATAGGTTCCGTTCGGGGTCTAGTTGGTCCTCGAAGCTTGACGTTACTGTCAGTCATCTCTAAGGGGTTCAAAATAGGGGTTGAAATTTTCAGAACGCCGTATCTCAAAAACTTTAGATCGAAGGGTATGGTTTTAGCGAATTTTCAAAGAAAATGAAGCTATTGCAATGGCTTCGAAATTTAAATAATATAAATTTTTGGAAATTTTCTTCATAGAAATCCGTTTCAGACCATTCTAAAACGATTCCTGAAATTTAACACTTTTTTATATGTATATATATATTTATATATATATGTGTCACTCCAGACGATAACTCTCGATAGAATTGAGATAAACAGCTCAAATTTGCACAAAAAATCTATCTTGGCAATCGAAAGGCTAAGTTCGAAGATGGGCGAAATTGGCCTACTCTAAGGAGGGTTTTGGCGCATTTAAAGTGCGCAAAAATTACCCAAAAATCCCCAAAATGTTATTTTCCAACAAGTGACCCCTCATTTTAAAGGTTTTTGCACGCTGAACACGATGGTGGAATCGGATTTTAGATATCTTGATCCGTTCTCAAATTAGAGCATTTAAAGTGCGCAAAAATTACCCGAAAATCCCCAAAATGTTATTTTCTAACAAGTGACCCCTCATTTTAAAGGTTTTTCTACGCTGAACACGATGGTGAAATCAGAATTGCGATATCTCATTCCGTTCTCAAACTGGAGCACTTTGAAGATTAAGGAACGTGGTTATTTCTTCGAAAATTCGCTCTTATAGCCATGCTGCATGACTGTGGTTTTTTTTTTTTACGTTATTAAATTTTTCTTGAGCTAAACAATTTTTCAAGACCACCCGGAGCACTGTACGTCCAGCCCGTTCGTGTGCACCAAAAAGCTTCGTCAACACGATCGTGAATCAAACGGTATAAATTCGGCCGGGATTTCATCACTAAGGAGCACCTGATTGTAATCAAGGATGGCTGTATGAAGTCGAGTTGTTTGTTCTACGATAATTATTTCATTTGGCAAGTGATGGACTATTGGATTTTGTTGGTAGGTACTTCTGAAACTTAAACAAACGTTGAAGTATTATTGATGGGTAAATTATTAAACAATGGCAAATTATTACACACCGGCAAATTATTACACAACGGTGAATTATTACACAACTGTAAATTATGACACCACAGTAAATTATTACACAGCGGTAAATAATTACACAACGGCTCAACTACCCAGAAGGGGATGGATTTTGTTGATAGGTACTTTTGCAACTTGAACAACCGTTGAAGTATTATTGATGGGTAAATTATTACAAAATGGCAAATTATTACACAAAGGTAAATTATTACACAACGGCTCATCTACCCAGAAGGGGCTGGATTTTCTGGATAGGTACTTTTGCAACTTGAACAACCGTTGAAGTATTATTGATGGGCAAATTATTACACAGTGGAAAATTATTACACAACGGCAAATTATTACACAACGGTAAATTATTACACAGCGGTAAATTATTACACCACGGTAAATTATTACATAACGGTAAATTATTACACAACGGCTCATCTACCAAGAAGGGGCTGGATTTTGTTGATAGGTACTTTTGCAACTTGAACAACCGTTGAAGTATTATTGATGGGCAAATTATTACACAACGGTTCATTATTCTATCTCCGTAGAAGGGGAACCTATACAGGTAGATTATTACACAACGGTTTAGGTAGGTACCTAGTAACGAGTACCTACGGGGTTAGGTACTATCCTACGGAGAGTCCGCGATCTACATAATATGTGTAGAATATTACATATTATATTATATAGACGGATTATCTATACAGAGAGCTGTGATCTGTAACAGAAGGGTATTCTGTACAAAATAATAAACCGTTGTGCAGGGATTTGCAGCGTTTTTTTCTTCATAATGTACATTACAATAAACACAGCTTCGGAAAAATGGTAAAAAAGTAAACACTTCATTTATGTGCAAAAACTAATCCGCTATACGGGCATAGCCATCTTATCTCCAGTCAAAAAGAGTTATAATATAATAGATCTAAGCGCAAAAACAGATGATTTCAAAATGATCTTGCCTATTCGAAGATAAACACAATTTAATATAATAACTTCATGAATTAGGTGCTACAATTAATGTAATGTAACAAAGTTTTCTGTGGTCAGAACCCTCGTGCTCCCCCCCCCCCCCCCCAGGAAAGCCCTAAATCTAGTACTGAAGCCGGCCAAGCAATTACAGTTGCATAAAATATGCGGTGGATTCACTAATTCTATCGTTAATTATTATTGGCTGTTGTTTATGAAGCGTTACCTTTTTTCAAGTTACAGAAGTACCTATCAACAAAATCCAAAATTATCATCACTCTTCAAATTAAATAATATCACGGAACAACCAACTCGATTTCATACACGTGATTATAATCAGCTGTTCCCTTGCAATGACATCCTGGGCTTGCTGTGTACCGTTTCATATTCATTCACGATGATTTTGACGAAGCTTTTCGGAGCAAACGAACGTTTGGAAGTACATGGTGGACGTCCGGGTGGTCTCAAGAAATTCTTTAGTCGAGATCAATTTAAAAACGTAAAAAACCATAACCCTTCTATTGAGTTTTCGAGCTACGGCGTTGTGAAAATTTCAACCCCTACTTTTCACCCTTTCGAGATGACTGGCAGCAACGCCGAGCTTCGCGGACCAACTAGACCCCAAATGGGACCTACAACCCAAATTTCATTAACTTTGGTTCATGGTAACTAAGGAATTCCGAATTACGCCGTACGGCGTAAGGGCAAAATTTTTTAAATTCCATTTTCGGATTTACGTACTTGTAAACGGAAACCATCAAATTTTAAGGGGGAGAGGGGTGTTAAATTATTTTTTTAAATGCTCAATTCCAAAGGTTCTGGAAGCGCATTAAAACCTCGTACACCTTTCGCCAGGTAGGAGTTGTAACCAAATGTTATTCGAAAACAAGGAAGGCTCATATATTTTCCAGAATGGAATCGGGTGCTAGTCTCATGCGCCGGCGTACAAAAACTTTTATCCTTCAGAACTTAATACAGTTCATATCTAATAACAAATTTTAATCAATGCTTGCTTGCTTGCTGTCAATTTTCAAGGTGTCAAGTCCTCTGTATAAGGGTTCAGCATGCTCCAGAAATCCCTTCCTAGCAATGAGCCTGATCAGCTGCTTCTAAGTGGTGACAATGGGAAGTAGAGTAGTGGAATACGCGCCACCCCATGCCGGCAAACCATACAAAAGCACCTACACATGAGGGCAAAATACACCATTTTTAACAGGGACGGGGGTAGTATCTTACTGAGCGTTGTAAAAACGTATACCTACTAGTTTTGCAAGTCTCGTGGTAACAAAGGCTATTATTTGTTTCTCCCACTTCACACGACTATCCAAGACAACTCCTAAATATTTCACCTCCGAAGTAGTTGCAGAACTAGATATATCCCGATCTGTGCAATGCAAACGTACCTCCATATTACGCAGTGGTTCAGTCATTGAGGACAACTGAAACGGCAACCATAGAGTTTTGCTCAAATTTATAGTTAATTTATTATTAATAAATAATTAATTTATTATTAATAAACCGAGTGTTTATTTATTGCAGACTTTGATTTGCATCATTAAATGTGGTTTTCCAGTTATCAGATGCACAATAAATGATTGATTCATCCGCAAAAAGGATTATTTCACCCGGTATATTACAAAGCCCTGTTTCATTCATATAAATTATGAAATATAACGGGCCCAACGCAGTTCCTTGAGGGATTCCGTAGCTATTTGTAATGATGTATGAACCTACGGTATCGTTCACTTTAACACACTGAGATTGCTCCAACAGTTTCCAAACCACTTGCGAGCCAAATTTTGGGAGAAGCACTACAAGGATCTACGCTTCCATTTTGGGTGAAAATTGGCTAAAATAGTAGAAATATGTTTTAGAATTCAGTCTCTTCAATTTTTGGAGAGCAGCGACCTGCTTTACGAAAAGCAATTTGATTTTAGGGCGGGTCGGAGTACACAGGATGCAGTTTGCAAACTGCATCCCTAAACTCAAGAATTATCAGTGACACTGGTAACGGAATTTCCGTTGATTTGGCCAGATCTTTCTATGCTATTTCTCATGAGAAATGGCATCGAACCAAGGTAAATTACTCGAAAAACTTGGCAGACTAGGCATCGATGCCCCCGGGAAAAGGGAAAGTCCAAGGTAACATTGCCGATACCGAGATAATACAATGCAGACATGAAAAATGAAAACGTACCTATTATAATAAAATGAAATAGTTCTCACGTACCTCAATATCCTTTAGTAGCACTAGACAATGGAATCATTTGGCGTAATGATGCGTGGTGCTATGTAAAAACTTTGCCTTGGTGGTTTCCCCACCAGTATAGTCTTTAATGAGCTGACCTAAAATTTGTAGTTCGCAGCCTTCTTTGTTTGAGATGCGATACACTTCTTGTCTGCATCCAGCGTTACAAACAAAGATGATTACCTTACAGAATCTTATCCAGGTGTAAAGGAAACGGCAAATGACGCAAAATAACTGAACTACACATAATGGTGGTGCCTATTCTAATGAAAATCGATCCATGCATACAGGACCCCTCAAGGAAACGTATTTGTGGTGTCGCGTAACGTAGGTACTCAATAGACAAGACAGTGTTGTTACGAAACACGTGGAAAAAAATTAACCCCAATCTCTTGTTGGGTTCGGTGTCACGTTCCTTCGGAAGGGGTTGAGATGTCCCTCTTCCTATTCAGACGGCCCTCGAGTCCTGGAAGTATTGTGTTCGCCTTCGGGCACGGCTTTTCTGTTTTGCCCCTTTACCCTATTGGTTGCACTCTGTTCCGGCCACAACTCGAGTTAGGAGATTTGTGGCACGCGGGCACGTCACCTTGTCACCCCCAGTCTACAGCTCTTCAACGTCAGCTCTTACATCTTTACTGCCCTACTGAAGAATTTTCTGCCCGCGGTTATATCGCCGATTTGCAATAACCAGGGTTTTAGCTTTAAAGGTATTTTTACTGTCCTGCCAACGTTTCACCATTGCACAGCTGAAAACTAGAGTAAGGACTAGTGAGACTCGTCAATATTTCAGCAGTTGTCTTCCAACCTACACCAACATATCGGACAGTTGCTTGTAGTCTAGTCAGATACCAACATCTCCACTAACCAGTCTTTATCTACCAAATGATACAGTCAACCAGTAGGTACATACCCAAACCGAATGGTTTTTGCATAGGTACATAGAAGGAAAGTTTCAAAAGGCTCAAGAAAAGTAACTGTTATTCGAAAATGCTACAAATCCTCCTAATCCTTCCTGGTGCCGCGCATCTATGAGAGAATGGAAACCATTCTGAACCACCAATTGTCACCAAAATGAACCGTTCATAATACAGCATTATTACCAGCCTCCATTACCGCGAGGTTTTAACATGACGAAAATGAAAATTGCGGAACGCTCACGGAGAACGCGCGCACGAACTGCGTCAAGATTTAATGCGGGTAAAACTTTGTTTGACAAAGACGGTCTCGAAAGATGGGAAAATTTGAATAACAAAGGGCCGCCTGAGATGGGAAGGATGGTTATTAGAAGCCTTCATATTTTACAAGAAACATTTAACCTGCACCGCCGATGGGATATTGTTCGCTCCCAAGACCATTTCCTCCATAACTCCCCAGACATGTTTGTCTTCAAATGAGATGGCTACTATTACAGAAAGTCCCCAGTAGAATAGCAACATGAAGAACAAGAATTTGCTGGCGAATTGAAAAAAGAGCAAAGAACAGTGTAATGACGCTGATCGACGAGAGGAGAATTCTGGAAGATATTGATACGCCCAAGCGCCTGACTAGAATCGTTACTAGGAAACTAGACAGAACTATTAGAGCAAAGCCAGTTGAATGGTGTTAAGCGAAAGGAAGCAAATCATGAAAATACGAAAACCTACTTAGTTTTTGAATAAATGACGAAATTTGTCTATTCTTAAATTGAAAATTAATTTATATTGATTGTTTGATTTAAAAAAAACGTTGCAAATTATTACACAACGGTTTATTATTTACCTATACATGCCCCTTCTGTGTAGATCAATGTTTTCTGTGGTCACTCGTGCTGGAGTATAGGAACTGGCCGGAGAATGGTATTCGTTGGATTCACCCATCATTGATTATTTGTTGTTATTCATGAAGAAATAGATCCTATAAAAATCTACAAAATCCATTATCTTCGACAGCACATTCAGCAGAATAAAACCACGTGACACAAATTTGGAATCGCAGCAGGTAATCAAGTTGGTTCCATTTAACTTTTTTAAGGTTTTTCAATTTGTCCAAAAGTAACAAGGAACTAAAAGATCCACGAAACAAGTTGGTTGCCTTTTCCTCAAAACGAAATTTGGTTCTCAATGCTATGCATCATCCAACCGATAAGCAGTATGATGGCGGTTTTCTTCCGGTATCCCTCGGAAAATTATAGCCGTGGCATCTCACGTTGACCTTTGCTAGTGACTTATTCCCGTATCAGGGGCACACTCCTAAAGAGTCTTTAACTTTTCACTTTGCAAGTCTTCATTTGTACTCTTCACTTTGCGAATTATGAAAAGTAGAACTTTCAGTCACTAAAGACATCGCGCTCCCACTCTGCAGTTCTACTCGAAACGAAGAGTGTTCTGAGAGTAACCTTCATTTTGTGGAGTAACCTGCAATAACTGTTATAGTTCACCGTTGGATGTTCCGGCCGTTTTATTCCGAATCCGATATCATCAAGTTGTCTTTCTATGAGTTAACTTACTTGGGATTTGATTAGGCGAAACGACTCCCTGAAAGTTGAATCGCTGACGACGAAATCAATTCGCGCTCGAAGAATGTGGCCGACGGAGGGCCGAGCTTGTTCAACATCCTCTGATGAGAAGTATCGGAAAATTTCCATTAAAAAAAATTAGGTAGGTAGTAACTTTTTATCCACTATAGCAACAACAACCTGTCGCTTCCTAACCTTTCCTTCCTCCCAAATGTAGAGTATTTTGATGGCCTCATGGGAGCTAACTTCGATGCTATTATATAATTATGCTTGCCCTCACACTGATTGGACCACCATTACACCTAATCGAAAGATTGAATTCTCTCCTTTTCATTGGAACTATCGAACACTGAATTTAACGAAGAAATAAAACCTAAAAACCGATTTGAAAAGTATGTCTTTTTACTTCAGTCATTTGGGACTCGGCAAAAATGTTGTAAGCCCTTCGTTTGAAACGCACTCTTCATTTTGCGAAAGATAACCTTTAGGAACGGACCTGTTCAAAACAGGGTAAAACTCTGCAATTCTACAGTTTGCATTTCACTCTTCCTCTTCAAATCAAGAGCGTTCTTTAGGAACGGAAATTCGTTCGCAAAGTGCAGAGTGTGGATTTGAAGAGTGCAGAGTGAAGAGTGAAAGTCTTTAGGAACGGGCCCCAGGTCTGGAATAGACAATAAATCCACGTGTAGACTCTTCACTGGAGCAGTTGTTGAAAAGGGGGGGCTGTTATACAAATCCACCCTCTTCCACCAGTCTCCCCTTGTGGAATTTCTGATCACGTTCAACCCGGTGCTTGGTCGACAAGAATGACAACGTTGGCCCTTGCCGCAGTGGACAACGAAATTAAAGCTATGTAATCTGGGGACACAAAACAATTTCAAACAAATATACTCGTTATAGAACTACTAATCATAATGGAAAGCAGTCCGAAAAATTGAGCAAAACACACATGACCAATCCTGAACACTGGACCTAACAACGGTAGAGCGACTAGTTCGTCTTCGATCATTTTGGTTCGATCATTCTGTGAATAATACACCTATGTATTCGCTCAGCAAAAATTTTTATAACACCCCCTCAACATTTTTTCTTTTCCGTTTCAAGGTGAATAGATTCCAAAAACGCTGCAAAGTCCTTGTCACATGGGTTTATTATTCTATTGGACATACCTACAGAAATGTTGGCTGTTCATTTATTGTTTCTTTCATGTGAAATAATCGAAATAGCTATTTCTGATGGTTTCCATTAATTTTGGCCCCTAAAACACAAATTAGGTACTACGCTTTTTTTTTTAACTACCTTTGATCATTGGTAGCGCCATTTAATCGTCTTGATCCACGTGTTGATACTACCTCCAGGGTTATTATACAAATTGATTGTGATTTCAGACAATTTCCCAGGTTTTTCACTCATAAAAAATAAATTTTGGGAGCTGAACATTTGGTAGAACTCAATTTTCCACTCTTTGGTCAACGAAATCGACTTCAAATTCGGTCTTCTCGTCCCCAAAAACATGGAAAAAGATACCTCAGAAGCTCATGTTACACACATTTTCACTCATAACACCCCTGGGTAAATTCCGATCGGGCTGAAAAGTTTCGGGACACAACTAGGGCCCAAATGGAGCATGTGTGCGAAAGAACGATTTTTTTAGACCAAAAATGAAGCCTGTACACGTGATACGGCGTATAGCGGACGGACATTGCATTTTTGAAATATACGCACCTTGAAACGGAAAAGAAAAAGTTTGAGGGGGTGTTATAAAATTTTTTTGTATAATATTACTAGAAGTAGTTTCAACAGGTGAATCGAGACAATTAACTGGCAACATCAATGATCAAAGATAATTTGTCAAAAATAGAAGCTTATATCGTGTTTTTGGGGGCCAAAACTGGTGGAAACCATCAACAATAGCTATTTCAGTAATTGCACATCAAAGAAACAGTAAACGTACCAGCATTTCTGCAGGTACGTCCAAATAATAAACCCGCGTGACAAGGATTTTTCAGCGTTTTTTATTTTATTAGTATATACTATATATATACACATATGTATGTATAAGTATATATACTTAGAGAAATCGGGTTCAGAAAGGACACATCAATCCACTGATGTAGTCTGACATCAGTGCATCAGTCCCTGGAGATTGATTTAGGTACCTACTGTTCCCTTCTAAAAGTGGAATGGATTCAATTAAATATTAAACCACTTGCATATAGTAGAGGACAGAAAAATGGTAATACCAGGTTCTCGATAGTAAAATTGTCGGAGTAGAAGGGACTCGAACTTCGGACTCGTGACATCATTGCAACACGGTCGTAAAATCAGTTTAGCAGTTATTTTCCTTCTGGGGATCACTATGATAATACTTGACTTTTGTTTAGTTCAATTCACGCGTACAAGAAATCTCGTTCCACACGGGTGACGGGAACGATGCGAGTGAGTATATAATAATATACAGACAACTTTGTAACAGAACGTTCGCGGGGTTCAATGCCCAACAATCTGACTTTCAGAACCCTCTAAATTCATGTTCTCTTGTATGAAACAAGCATTTCAGTCTTTCACGGGAGATCATAAACATCAACCTATTACAGCTATACTTACATTATTGTGAACAGCAACATAAAAAAGTATTCTTTAATTTTACACGAGATGGAATGCTGTGCTGGTACCCAAATTTTATGAAAATGTACTCAAAACACAGATAATAAAAACTTGAGGTTATCAATTATACTTTGGTACCATTTGAATAAACGTAAGTATCTAACTACATTCTAATTTGGTCCAAATTCTATTCTAATAATAGTTCAACCAGTTGGCGGGGCTAGTTTCTCCAACCCTCTTACAATCAGTACCTATAGGCACCGAAGTTTCCAATATTATATAACGATATTCAATAAACATCGCTCAAGAACCTACTTACCAAACACTTTGTCAATTTTAAAAAGGTTTGAATACAGCACCTGAAGATCGGGATATTCCGATGTGCATTAATTTGTTATTAGCTGAGTGGAATTAAAAGGTCGGGATACCTCAGCAATGCTAAAGACTTTGCATGTCTCTCGAGAAGAAATACTAATCAAGACACAACGACACAATTTCATAAGGCATCTTGGAAATGATGCAAGATCCCTGTAACAGCCACTCGAGAGCGCTGATATCAACGAGGACCTGTGGTAAAAACGTGGGAGAGAAATATTCTTGATGGAGAAAAATGAGAGAAGACCCACCCACAAACAACCGCAAACAGGGAAGATAAAATATCAAATTAATTCATACGGAACGCTGCGCGATAAGAGATAGCAGGTGACACGCTTGTAGTACACGTTTCGATAATATCGATCCGTAACACCCGTCAGGATTTCGATAGTAGTTTATTGAATAAAGCGTAACATTCAAATCAAGTTGTATAATAACTGGTTATTCATACAAAGTTCACTTTTTTAAGGAGACAGTTCCAAATATAGCCTGGCTATTGAGATTAATGAATGGGCAAGATATTTTTATACGGGCATTGGTAGCTTGAAATTACAACGTCGTCGTGACTCAATAGCGTTTTCGAGAGGCTGATAAAAACTCAGGTGTCAACATTCGTCAAGTGTGTTTTTTCCTGTATGAATCTACATCTGGTGATTAATACGCAGATGAAGGCACTAAAACGACGTAAAATTATAAACGTGGAAACAAAATCATGTCAACTAAAATATTCGTACAATGAGTAATATAGACGGTACTGGTGCAACAACGACAAGGGAATGTGGAGTTTCATATTCGTGTTGCTTTCGAATCAACGTGGATAAACATTACGTACTTTCACAACAATATCAATTGCGGAGATTCCTTTTTTTTGTGAATAGGTGCTTATAAATCTAGGGAAGATTTGCGTTTTCGGTGATATCATTAACTCCCTGCTTTCATAAAACCATTTGCAGCTAAAAGAAAGGACAATATGCATGGCTGGATGCTCAATATAATTTAGAGGGTATATACAACTAGTAAAAATAAATAAATAAATCAACTAAGAACATAAACTGGAAATTATATACAATTCACTTGTCACCCACAATTGTATTAATATTGAGATATTTTGTTCAGAATGCAATTCTGAAGATAAAGAAAGACGAATAAAAAGATACACAGCATCGTACGAAACACTGTAAGAATTAACCATAAATTAATATTGAACAACCTATCAAATGTTATTACCCACAGGTATTCGTATCAATATGCAACTTCTTATTGCATCACTGAAATCTCAAGGAAAATGTTGGGAATACATAATTTTGCTATCGCCATATCACTAATTAAATAATTACAAATAATGACGGGGCGTTTGTTTTAATTTCATATTGAAGATTTAATTGTGTAATCAGATACCTTGGACAAGTGCAGTACCACTTAGAATAATTGGTAGGTATCGACCCAAAATAAATGGAAAAATGGTGTCGAGAGACTGAGACGGTTTATGCAATAAAGCAAAATTATTATAAATTCGTATTATTTAATTTAACCGTTGTTTTCAATTTTTGTAAGGGATTCATGTAGAAACAAATTATTATGAACGGCTTCGAATGGGTGCACAGTCTATAAATTGTAGGTATATTTTCGTAGACGGCTAGCTCATAACCCCAATATATAAGGTGCTCCAAATCTAAAAATTAATTGTTAGTACACCTAACAAATGCTTACATTTGGCTATACAGCATTAGCTACAGTGAGTGCAGGGAATCAAAAATTTTCAAGATGATTTATCCATGGAAGCATAATGTATGGATAAAAGTGTGGCTATCATAATGTGGCACGATGAATGATATTATGGATACAGTATGAGATTTGTTTAGTAAGTCGTGGCAGTTCAGATGGAGCACTGCTAACAATGACCCGGCAGCACTGATGAATAGGAATTTAAAAATACCTACAACTGTTATTGTACTAAATCGGAAAATCGCATTTGAAAAGGGACGGGAAACATGCAACCATAAAATATCTCAAAAATAGGAGTGTAGGTGAGGGTGTAGGAGTCGTGTTTTGAGAACGAGCAGATCGATCTGGCATAGATATCACATAAAATTACAGTGACTTAGCACCCACGGGTAAGTGATAGCTTATAAGTGACACACCGTACGAATGGTTGACAAACAACTAGCAGCAGTTTTCAACCAATTACAGCAAATGGTCTACAACAACCAACAATGTACCTACGTAAGAGCGGCAATTATTGATAAATTGGCAATTATTGACAAGACATGCCCAACAAGTGCATACCTACTTTTTTGTTGATATGAAAAATTACCTATTGCCATAGAAAATATGTTTGAAACATGTTTGTGTTTAAATGTGTGATGTGTTAGGTATTAATAATCATGAAGGGTGTCTATGAATGAATCTGTGGGATTCACTAGGTGGGATTGGTTTAAGCACTTGTAAGTAGGTGCAGTAAACAATTAATACTCGTATAAGAAATATTTGAAATTACATTGTCTAAATTATTAAATATGATTATTTACACATCATCGATGGTAATAAAAATTAAATTCATCTAAATACTAGAGCGTGGTACACACTGAATACCTTTAAATAATAGTAATAAATGTTAATTATCAACCACTACGTAAATTTGTAGAGTGGATGCGGTGGGGGGGTGGGTGCGTGTTTGTGGTGGATTATGCGTTATTCATTATACACGAATTCCTTACGCAAACGGTGCAATAACAACTGAATGTTTTGAAGAATTACGCTTGAAGTATAATAATACGGATTTTCATAACACGGCCATGAAGCAGGAAAGAGTTGATGAAATGACAACTGACAGAAGATGAAATTTCACTGAGAGTAGCTGATAAAATTGCATACGCCTAAAGAGGCATGAAGAAGAATATGAATGGTTTTCAATTGAAAACGGTTAAACATCTATGTAAGATTTCCGACAGCATAAAACAGTACATGCAATCAGATCAATGTGGATACAGAATAGATGCCAGGTACCTAAATAAGTGATCTGCCACGGATATTGATGTACAGATTGACACATCTCTATTTTTGTAGGTAGGCGCAGATTATTCTAATGAAGATCTTACACTGGCAAACTGATCGTTATAATAAGAAACCTCGTTTAGTAATTAGGCGGAACCCATTTACATATTTAGGCAACCGTTGCTGCTCCCAGGATATTAGGTATACAATTAATGTTTTTATTTTGTATTCTGTTCTTAGTTTGGTCCGGTCCGAATTTTCGACAAGTCCCAAGGAATTGTCCCGGCTTCCGAAATGCCAACGTTTTCGCAAATACCAACAAATGAGAAACTCCCTTTAACATAATCACACACATGTTACTACTCTTATGAAACGCTCATGAGCAGCTCATTGTAATAAAACTATTACCTACAGTCTGCATAAATCTAAGCGTTAAACCCTGAAACACCGAAGTTGAATTTTATACTTATGAACTGTTGCAAGAGTATGTATTGTGGAGTAAAATTATTGCAAACATTCAACAAATTTCATAAGTTGTACAGCTTGTGTCTACAAAATTATGTTTTGATCTTCAATCGGAAGGCGGAGATGATAATAGGTATTACACAGAGATGATATGTTTGAGTTAACCTGTGTTATGGTTCAGGGTCCAACAGGGAGGGAAGCCCTTATTTTGAAGAGCGGCGGAGGTAAAGGGAGGCGAGTGCCAGACGAAAAAATTATGATAAAAAATAATAATATAATGTAGTAGGTAGTTAACCTTATAATAACGGTTTTGCTATATTTTGTGCCCTGAAATTTCATACTAAATTCTATAGGTAAGATTAGGCACAGCTATTTTCTCAAAAATGTTGATCCTGCGTTTGGGTTAAAACTATGGGCTTTACTGTATTTCAGGGTAGAAATAGAACAAGTGCCAATAATTATTTGGAGCTCTTACCTACGCCATATAGCCCGCCGCTCTACTTTTTGGTAACTACATATTATAATACGTTCAAGGGTCATTAGAATGGAGATGGCAACCCTAGTTTTGAATGCTAACTGATCGACTTTGAATATGTATATAATTATAATTAATTGATTCACTCACCAGGAGGGCCGATTCCTTCGTCGTCCGATGTTTCCGAATTGCTCGAATGGAGGAAATGCCTGTGAAGGTTGTAACTCTGCTTCACAGAGAAATCCAAAGGCTGGGGCTGAGGATCCCTGTAGCTCGGTGTGAGGATCATAGGCATCTTCTCCTCGCCGTTGTTATTGTTCAGCCACAAGGAAGGCCTGGTTTCGTTCCCTTGCACAGCCACTTTGATGCACGTATGAATACTCTCCACATATACAGGACTCTCTCGACCAGACACTGACTTTGACTTCCAACTCTTGGGTTCTCGACGAACCTGCACCGAGGTTTCCCCCACTGCTCGGTCCCGTTCGGAGCCCGCTTCCCCGGCCGCCCTGTCATCCAAGAAGGTGGGGGACTCCCATTGGCGGAGTGGGGGAACCGTCTCGACCAATCGGAGCCCACCTTACATAAATATGCCCCTCTAATAAGGGTCCGATTGAATAAATGGAATTTATTTTCGTTTTCTTCGTCCCCCGCTTCACTCACAGCCTCATTCCATCTCCTTCTCCTCTTCTTCTTCTTCTAATTACGCTTCCTCACCTACACCTCCACCCCTGCCAACACTTTGCATGATCCTCTCTCCTTCTGTTCTGTCCTTTACTACCAACTTCGTGAAAATCAGCAACGCCACGTAGGTACCTCACTCATTCTTATAGGAGAGCCAAAAAGGTAGTTCCATGATACCATAGAACTGTGTTTGATTAATTCCAGTTAAATCTTTCAGTTAATTAATCAACCAGTTTTCAGTTAGTTAATCAGTTAATTAATTTAAGTGAATTCCATTAAACATTTAATTAATTCTAGTTTGATTAAATCAGCAACGCCACGTAGGCACTCACTCATTTTTACAGGAGAGCCAAAAAGCCAATTCATGATTCCATAGAACTTTGTTTGATTAATTCATCCATTTCTTGGCATTTATAGCGACAAAATACCTTTTTGGTACCAAAATTCAATGAATCCGATTTCCAATGAATTTAACGAATAATAGGTGGGCACCTACTTGATAATGTAAATAGAACTGCTGAGATGCGTTCAGCCACGTGAAAGAAGAACGCTTCAACTTCAAAATCGAAACATTTTAGAAATTCGCCCTTGTAAAGTTTTTCAGAAACCCCGCTGTAGGTTCCCTGCAGTACATTCTATTCTGGCAATCCCATTCTTTGGAGGAACATCAATAGGATTCAAGGAACATCAATTCACTCAATTAATTTTTTTAAATATTTAAAAAAAATCATTTAAATGTTTATAAATTTGACAATAACTTTTTTGGAATGTTTTTGAAGTTGAAATGCCTCAACTTCCCTGTGAGGAGTTTTCCCTTCACACAAATCGCTGTCGCTAGAATTTTTTAATTTTTTATTAAGGAGAAACGCCTCAACTTCTACAAATTTAGTTCCCATAATAATTATTTTTTTTACGGCAAAACGCCTCAACATCTAGAAATTTGATCGGAAAACCAGGTGATATTCATTTCTCATGATGCTAATTTTTTGTAAAAAAAAAATAGCCTCACGCTCGATCAGCTTTGTACACATGTGAAGGTATTCGAGTTGAACGCGGAGGTAAAACCGTAAAACGCCTCAAATCAATATTTGAAGAGTTAAGGGATTTCTCCGTCATATTATACTCAAATATACAATGGTTTCTGAAAGATTCACCTTTACAGCGCGTCAGTGAGGCGTTTCTCCATAACGTGGACCAATTTTCCGATGTTTATGGTCGGAACTATCCCCACTTTCGAATCGAGTTTTGACATTTTCACTTCACCATCGAAAAGAGCAGGTCAATAATAAGGTACGTGAAAATTGTTTTAAACATCGGAGTTGAGGCACGAGGGTAGGAATTGACAACAGAAAACAGTGATTTACGAAGAAGGGGCAACTATACAGGTAAATAGTAAACCGCTGTGTAATAATTTGCAGCGTTTTTTCATACTGCTTGTCCTTCCCAAGGGCATCACAAAATAAATCGGGGAATTCCTTCATTCTCCTGGGCGTAGGTAAAATCAGGATGCTGCTCATCAGATGAGCCAAAAACAGAAAACCAATATAGGTAATAATAATAATAGTCAATCCGGAACAATTCAGTAAAATCTCTACATTTCAGAAGCCTTAATGGCACATACGTTAGGGAAACCAAGCAAAGCGAAGAGCGATGGTGTTTACTGTTAACATCAAGCACAATCCCTCTATTGAACCATCCGTACGATGACTGCCTACAAACCACTGAGAACGTCGTTTATATTAGAAACTCGTCTGTATACCAAGGACAGGTATGAATGCAGGTGCGTTTAAGACTCTTTTGGTTTATTATTTTCGATAATGAACCTTTGGAATCGAGCATGAAAAAAAATTTTTAACCCCTCCTCAAAATTTGATGGTTTCCGTTTCAAGGTATGCAGAATCCCAAAATGGAATAAAAAATTTCTGTCCGTCCGCGTACGCCGTACGCCGTACTTCGCCCTTTTCTTAGTTACCATGAACCAAATTGATGAAATTTGGTTTGTAGGTCCCATTTGGGGTCTAGTCTGTCCTCGAAGCTCGGCTTTAATGTCGGTCATCCCTAAGGGGTGAATAATAAGGGGGTTGAAGTTTCCAGGACGCCGTTATCTCGAATTTTTTTACGTTTTAGCGAATTTTCAAAGAAAATGAAGCTATTGCAATGGCTTCGAAATTTAAATAATATAAATTTTTGGAAATTTTCTTCATAGAAATCCGTTTCAGACCATTCTAAAACGATTCCTGAAATTTAACACTTTTTTATATGTATATATATATATATATATATATATATATATATATATATATTTATTTATATATGTGTCACTCCAGACGATAACTCTCGATAGAATTGAGATAAACAGCTCAAATTTGCACAAAAAATCTATCTTGGCAATCGAAAGGCTAAGTTCGAAGATGGGCGAAATTGGCCTACTCTAAGGAGGGTTTTGGCGCATTTAAAGTGCGCAAAAATTACCCAAAAATCCCCAAAATGTTATTTTCCAACAAGTGACCCCTCATTTTAAAGGTTTTTGCACGCTGAACACGATGGTGGAATCGGATTTTAGATATCTTGATCCGTTCTCAAATTAGAGCATTTAAAGTGCGCAAAAATTACCCAAAAATCCCCAAAATGTTATTTTCCAACAAGTGACCCCTCATTTTAAAGGTTTTTGCACGCTGAACACGATGGTGGAATCGGATTTTAGATATCTTGATCCGTTCTCAAATTAGAGCATTTAAAGTGCGCAAAAATTACCCAAAAATCCCCAAAATGTTATTTTCCAACAAGTGACCCCTCATTTTAAAGGTTTTTGCACGCTGAACACGATGGTGGAATCGGATTTTAGATATCTTGATCCGTTCTCAAATTAGAGCATTTAAAGTGCGCAAAAATTACCCAAAAATCCCCAAAATGTTATTTTCTAACAAGTGACCCCTCATTTTAAAGGTTTTTGCACGCTGAACACGATAGTGAAATCGGATTTTAGATATCTAAATCCGTTCTTAAATTAGAGCATTTAAAGTGCGCAAAAATTACCCAAAACTAGGATAATCTTTAAACTCTTACCCCCCCCCCCCCACCCCCTTAGAGTGGTCAGATTGAAATATGTGAGAAGTATTAATTGAAGACGAGAGTTCGAAGCAAAAAAGGGGGAGGCAAACGATTAGTACAACTCCTTGAATTTACCCACAGCGATCAAATAAATAAGCACTTAGTACAATTACGTAATAAACAAACGGTAGAATCAGGATGGACAAAACGTACAAATTAAAATAAATACGAAGAGAATATACATAGAAAACCAAATTTTAGACCGAAGTTTTCCTTTATTCAAAACCATAGCCATTAATTCGAATATTTCTTTGAAAATTCGCTCATTAAGTCATGCTGCATGACTGATTTTTTAAATCGAACATGGGAGTTTTTTGAGACCACCCGGAGCATTGCACGTCCTGCCGTTCGTTCACAGTAAGGCCCAGAAGTTTGCACCGACAGCCTTCGTCAACAGCAGGGTGAATCAAATTGTATACATTCAACCCAGATATCATTGCTAGGGACGCCACAAGAATAATCATTGGCCCGAGATAATCATTGCTAGGGAGCACCTGATTGTAATCACGGATGGATGTATGAAGTCGAGTTGGTTGTTCTGTGATATTATTTCATTTGAAAAATGATGGCTGTTTTGGATTTTGTTGATAGATACTTTTGTAACTTGAATAAACTTTATGTTTCACGAATAACAGCAATATTATGAAATGTAATTCCCGGGCTGGCTCAATACTCGATTTAGGGCATCTACACAGGTAAATTATTACACAACGGTTATTATTTGTAAATTATTACACAACGGTTTATTATTGTGTAAATTAGTACAAACGATAAATTATAACGCAACGGAAAATTATTACACAACGGTAAATTATTAGACAACGGTAAATTATTACACATCATTACACGGTTTATTATACCTACGCAGAACGGGCATCTATACAGGTAAATTATTACACAAAGGTTTATTATTTAACTTATGCTCCATGAATAAGTACAAAAAATGATGAATGATGAATGATTGAAATATTGAATCCCGCGCATTTGTATGAAACTTTAATTCACGGGCCGGCTCGCTTACTCGATTTAGGGCTTTCCTGGGAGGGAGCTCGAGGGTACTGACCACAGAAACGCAGAAGGAGCATGTACACCTACAGGTAAATATAAAACCGTTGTGTAATAATTTGCAGCGTTTTTACGAAGGAGTTGCTGGGGTGAATAAACTCAACGAGCCTGATCCCAGGCCTGATGTAGGTATGTACATATATGTGGTTAGTGGAGGCATTTTTAGAAATTGCGGTCGATTGAATATCCCTCGAGGGCCACGGTACTGGATTTTTTAGGGGGGCGCACTATGTCACAGGCACCTACCAAAGGGGTGAAAAATGTCTCTTGGTTTATAAATATGAATTCCTATTAACTATGGCTTTGAGAACTGTACCATATTCAAAGATGATGACTGTTTCCCTGAAAAAAGTAAGAGCTTTCAGCGAATTACTCTGCGCATGCCCAATAGACGATAGGTGTTACATGTGACCCAAAATGAGTGTTCTGTAGACGGGCGATAAAAATGCTCGACTTGAAGGCAGATTCGAAAGACTGGCCACATAGAGAAGAGATAATCTGAAGAAATTGCTACTTACTGAAGAACAAAGTTCGACATCATGGTACTCATATAACAGAAAACCGTGAATAGGTACATACTAACTGTCTTTTTGGCCTCGTTAGGAATATTCAATTAAATTAAATTCAATTCCTTATTACAACATATATTTAGTACACAATGAAGAATATAAGTACAGAAACATGAGAAAACCAAGTTCATGAATGGGCCCCTAAGGTCTTGACGACCTGTCCAGGGGCTGTCACTGAACTAGATTGTTAGTTTGGACTGACCGTGTACTTTTAGCTGGAAACAATATATTTACAGAAAATATTCAACTTGAGTGAAAAAAAAGTATTGTATATATGTATGGTTATGTAGCACCTATGCCATCCATATTCCAAGATAGTAATTACCTAAATACATAACACAGTTACAATTACAGATCAAACCTATTCAAGAAGTCAGTGTGCAGGTCAGATTTGTGCATTTGCAGCAGGTATGCGCCAATTCTTTTTTTGAAGGATTTAGTCGACTGATCTGATTGTAAGGTAGTCGGGTATATTGTGGGAGGCAGCCATGGAAATTGTCTTGTGAAACAATCAGTAGTAGGGCGGGGAACTCGAATTTGGCTACCCTCGCATGTTGCTCGGGTGACTCGCAGGACAATGCGGTGGGGTAGGCATTTTTTAATCTTGTGTACACGAAGCAGGGAGCGATAAACAAATATCAGTCTTGGTGGAAGAATATCAAATTTTTTTAAAACATCATTGATTCGCGTTCGGGAATGCGACCGAGTGATGATCCGAAGGAGGGAGTTGCACACAACAGAAGGTTTCGGCATTTGCTCCGCCCCAGAATTCTGTACCATATATTAGGATTCTGTATACATATGCGTAATACACCATCTTTAAATTACTTTTGGAGAGCCATTTTCGTAGTAGACAGAAAAAGAAAAACGATTTCCTTATTCTCATTGCTGGTGCTGGTCTAGTTGGAGTCCTAGATATTTAATGCTGTTGACTTGCTCAAGCTTAGTACAATTACATGTTTCATAATTTAAACATGATGCTTCGTGGATTTTTAGATTGGTGGAATCAGGTTGACCTGCGGAAGTTATAGAGAAAGTGACATAGTTGATGGTCTTAGAAATGTTCATTGTTATAGGCTATTAATGCAGAACCATTGGTGTATTTGAGTAAGAGTTTTATTATTTGCATCCTTGTGGACGTCCTCCCATGAGTTATTTGTCAGTATTACTGCTACGTCATCAGCAAAGGCGACGAACTTGCCACACGTTTGTAAATTGAAGAGGTCATTTATGTACAGTAAAAATAGTATAGGACCTAGAACAGATCCTTGGGGTACTCCAAATGGCAAGGAATTACTGCGTACTTCATTAAATTCAACACACTGACTTCTTTTGGAAAGATAAGACGAGAACCACTGAACTGCTACTCCATCTAATCCAAGCCTATCTAGTTTATTTATCGACCTGCTTGTCTCAATGGAGTCGAATGCTTTCGTTAGATCAATGAAAACACTAAGCACCTTATCCCCATCATTTAGTGCATTTGAAATTTCGTTAACTACTTCAGCAAGAGCGTCTTGAGTACTCCGATTCGGTCGAAAACCATACTGTGCAGGTGATAGTAAATTGTTAGTTTCCAGGTAATTCACAAGTTGCGATTTGATTATCTTCTCAAAGATTTTGGCAAAGTTTGAGAGCAATGAGATTGGTCCATAATTTGACGGCGAAGACCTACATCCTTTTTTGTAAAGAGGTCGAACTACTGCGATTTTTAGTGAATCTGGAAAACAACCATTAAGTATGCTGAGGTTAATTATTATATGGGACAATGGAGCACTAATATATAATCCTAATGTTTTGATCAAGTTAAATGATATACCATCCCAGCCAGGGCTGGAGCCACCTCTGATTGACTGAATAGTTCTGAAAACTTCTTCAGGGCTGGTTAATTGTAGGCTCATCTTTGCCAGTAGTTCTAGGGGGGAGGTTATGCATAGGACTGTAATTGAGAAATCTTTCGTTCAGTTGCTGGCCAACTGATATGAAAAATTCATTGAGTCCATCAGCTATTTGACTGGGATTTGTGGTTTCGGATCCATTGATACAAAGTTTTTCTATTTTTATAGATTCTACGCCCTTTCCTAGTGCCGTGTTAATAGTTTTCCAGAACTTGGAAGGATTCCCTGCTTTTTCAATTTCCGTTTTAAAATAGGGATTTTTCGTTCTTTCTATAATGGTTTTGAGTTTGCTATATTGATATTGTATTATATCTAATATAGCTTTTTCGCAGTGATTCATCATTAGGGTTATTTTTGCTAAGCTTTGCCAATTTATCGCGCTTATTGATAGAAGTCACTATGCCACTGGTAATCGAAGGTTTAAGTTTTCTCATTTTATGATTTTTGGCTACAGCAGGTGAAGAGCATAAGTCTATACAATGACTGAGAACATTGAAAAACAAATCATACGCATCGTTGGTATCACTTTGACTATAGACATATGGCCATAGTCGATAGACTGCATGATTGACTGCAGTTTCTCATAATTAGTTACCCGGACATAGGTTACCTTTTGTTGCTTATCCTTACAAACACTCGGATCACCGGTTCTGAAAGCAATAGTTGAGTGGTCAGTAATGTTTGTGTGAAATATAGCTGAAGCTGAGTGCCTAAAACCATCGGAGGGAGATTTAACCATAACGTGATCCAGACACGCTCTTTCCCTCGTAGGTACTTCAATCCAACTTATATATCCTAATTCTTGTAGAAAATCATAATACTCCGACACAAGTGGATCATTACCTACCAATGTTTAAAATGTTCATGTTGAAGTCGCCAATGAGGATGCTCGTATTTCTGCAGTTCAATTGTGTAAGTTGTGTTTTGAAGTCTGTGAGAAATGAAGAAACTGAGTCTGTGTGTGATCGATACAGCCCAATCACAGTGAAATGTTTTTGATTAAATGAGAGGTCTAATTTAAGTGTCGATGCGCCGGTAATGAAGATTTCTGTTGCATCATCAATCTGGATGTCGTTCGCTACGTAGGCAAGGAAACATTATTTCAGCTCACGACTGCTGCTGTCAGTATAACGTAGGTGGGTTGCCTACTTACTTGATTTTTATTTTTTTATTTTCAATAATGAACCTTTGGAATCGAGCATGAAAAAAATAACCCCCCTCAAAATTTTATAGTTTCAGTTTAAACGTATGTAGAATCCGAAAGTGGAATACATAAATGTCTGTACATCCGCCGTACTGCTTGTTTTTCTTAGTTACCATGGACCAAAATTAATGAAATTTGGTACGTAAGTTCCATTTGGTGTCTAGTTGGTCCGCGAAGCTCGGCGTTACTGTTAGTCATCTATAAGGGGTGAAAAATAGTTTGGATTCCCAGGGCACCGGTACTCGAATTTTTACGCTTTTAAATTGACCTCGAACTTGGGAATTTTTTGAGACCACACCGAGCATTGCAAGTCCAGCCGTTCGTTCAGAGTAAGGCATTGAATTTTGCACTGAAAAGCTGATCATAATCACGGGGCTGTATGCAATCAAGTTGGCTGTTTCGTGATATTATTTCATTTGAAGAATTATGGTTATTTTGGAGTTAATTGATGATTAGGTACCTACTTTTGTAGCCTGAACAAAAGTTATGCTTCATGAATAACAACAGATAAAATTAATGGATTCTTGAATCCACCGCATATTTATGAAACTGGAAGGCCGGCTCCAGTAATCGATTTAGGGTTTTCTTGGGGGAAACACAAGGGTAGGTATTGACCACAGATAGAAAACAGTGATCTACGCAGGAGGACCGTCTATACTGAAATAGTAAACCCTTGTTTAATAATTTGCAGCGTGTTTTTTGTTATAATAATTTAAAAAAAGCAGATTGTGTTTGAGCTACCTACTTGAAAATTTTTATTTTTTTATTTTTTTTTAATCCGAAAGAAAAAATTTCTAAAATAAGATATTGCGTAGGTAAGTTTCTGGAAACCGAGAAACCTGTTTCAATAATTATAGAATTTTGGTAATTAAGGTACCTACCTATAAGTTTTGTACCCAACTGCGAAAAACCTAGCAGATAGGTGGTGGCTACCGTCCGTATTGAATGAAACCTTGGTATAATTCTGTACCTTTTATTTTGCAAGGTACAGTATAAAAATTTATGGACTATCTACTCTTACAAAGACATGCGAGTACAATTTAATATTTCCACATAAACTACTGAACATCATGTTGAACGTAACAATAAGTATAAAGTTATGAGCAATATGGGTAGTGAACGACGGAACAAGAATATGAGTCGCGTACTTGAGTAGACGCCTGTAATAGTCGTGCTGTGCAAAGTCGTCAAGTGCTTCTAATTTTTTGAAAAACCCGTTGGCGCCAGCGTGTCAATAGCTATTTGTTGTTTCTAGCTGACTTTATGATGGGGAGCAATTTTCTAATGTCTTTCATAACAAAATTTCGTTGATTAATATTGCCTTTTATCTCGTGTAAATAAGCCATCGAGTTTTATTATACATGTTATTGGACATTTATTATCTGGGTACGGGAAACCCCGATAAGGAATTTAGAGCCACACTGTCAACAGGACAGAGCTGCGCACTCATCCCCCAATGGTCAACTTTCGAGCGCTTTACCTCTCTCTAATCGTCAGACTTTTTCATTTTAAAATTCAATTTCCATACCTGAAACGAAAATATAATGAGCTTTTAAGGGAATCAAATCATTCGTTCATAATCATCCTACCTGGCTCAGCAAAACAAACCTCTGTGTGTTTTTGGTTTACAGTTGTACATAGTAGGTAGTACACAGGTAGATTACATTACGTACTTACAGAAGTAGATTAATATAGCAGATGTTTTGCTACCACACTACCGAATGTAGGGTTGCATTGTATTCATGCAGGAGTCAAAGGTATGTCCACCTAAATAATAATTTCAACTCGCCTTCTGCGTATCAGGCATTAAGGAACAAACTTTGACCCGTGTCCGTCTGTCTGTACACGATTCCGTGCAAATCACCATATCTAACTGAAATAACAATCCATACTCGTACTAGCAGAAATTTGGATGGTGTATGTGGGTTGGTCCATAAATGGTTTGATGTGAATTTCATAAAAATTCAATAACAAATATGAAATTCCTGTCAGTGTCACTAGTATATTAACCGATTTGGTTGACATTTTCAGCGATTATGCACACTTGGTCCTTTGATGGCCTCTATGAATTTCATCTCGATCAGGATAATTGTAACGCTCTACTATGCTCCGGTTCCATTCAACGAAACTTTGAGGGATCATGCTGGTTGGGTCTCCGATGGATCTCCAACGAATTCCACGGCTATTGATGGAATAATAGTAGTGCTTATTTAATCGAAATTCTTTGATGATGTTTTCAAGAGCATGCAATATTGGACGTTTGGGCACAGCACTCTCAACTGTTTGGACAACTCTGTCTGTGCATGTTTGCATGCAAAGTAATTGGGGTGGAGTTCTTCACGGTTAGGGCGGTACTACCAACTACTTACCTCGGTTGTTTGGTAACAATGGATCCTTACCAGTTTTATCCCAATCTGAAGAAAGCAGATGCCTCTTAGCATGCGCTAATGTGGTAGGAATCAACTGTATTTGCTGACAACCATCCATTTGGACAGTATTCAGCAGCAGCCCTGTTTGCAATAATTTATTTGCCAGGCTTTTCCTGCGTTGTGGATATGAGGGGTCTTGCAATTACTGAAACCAGAAATTATGGATCTAGTTGTCTAAGTAGCCGATGGTGCAATGAGTGAGACCTGTCTCTGGTGCACTACCAACACTTACTTCAGCACAAAGGCACCTTCCGTGGTCGCGTGGGGGTCGGGGAATGGTACCTATTCTAAAGGCGCGTCCACGGGACCCCTCAGCCCCTAGATCACTCCTCGCTCCGTCAAACAGTTCTCATTGTCATGCTGATTCTCGCGCATAATTTTCCCTCTCAACGTCACACCGTCCCTTTTTGGCGAACGGATACGACGGATTTTCTACGGTGACGCCGTAAACCTGTCGTACGTTATTTTCCTATCGAAACGAGGAAGGAGCAAAAAAAAGCTTTAAAGGTCCCTCCCACCCTGATAGACCTGTGGTTTGAATAGTCCCCCCGTTTCACAACTCACGAACACATGACCCGGTGATTATGCGTGGCGACACCCGAAAGATATCCCGCAACAATAAAACGTTTTCCATCCCAACGCTACCTGAGCCAGCAACCTGGTGACCCAACTTATGTATCTTATTCCAACATTTCCTCTGTCGTAGTTCCAACATTTCTGCTACTCAACGACTTGGCTTGAATGAAAAACGTTCCAGTCAGGCAGCGTGGCTATAAGAGCGAATTTTCAAAGCAATATTCGTGCTACTGTGAAAAAATATGACAGCGAGAAATCATACCTATTCGTAAAATTTTATTTTATTTTTTAATTTTTCTTTTTCTATAAAGCCGAATTTGACCCGCTATTTTTTGAGAAAAATATTTCTATCAGCGGTCGGTAAACCACACCTGTTGAGCTTAAATCTGCTAAATTCCTCTCGCCTTAACTATACGCACATGTCTATTGACGAAATTGCTTTAAAAAATATAGGCAACTTCCACCTAAATCTCCACCCTTTGTCGAACCCCGAAACTCCCGAATATTGGTACCCCAGCATTGTTCCTAGCTGTTGAACGATAATCCTGTATCTGACTTTTAGTGCCCAAATACTATACACCTTCATAAATTACCGCAAGAAAGTTCAGGCCACCCCCCTAACTCCTAGACACTAATTGTTCCACAGTCTCCCATCCTAAAACCATTTCCCTTCTGTATAACTATTTTTGTTAATTTTCTGCTTCGACGGCTTCATCGCCAATCCCAGGCACTTGAAACTTTGTTAACATTTTCTTTCCCACTGCGGTCGTGATGCTTTTATTTTTACCAACACGTTTCATAAAATGTGACAAGTTATTTGCTTGTAAATTTTGTATATAGGTTCCATTCACTAATTTGTATTTCAAACGTTGTTTATCATTACTCATTATTATGGTGTCTCTCTTATTCATTGTTATTATACTGTGTTGTCGTACCGTGCTTTTGTACGCTGCTAGTACTATTCTTCATTGTATCATTCATGTTCAGTATTTAAATCGCAATCTCTTGTGTTCATTATGTCTTTGGTTTGTGTTGTGTCTTCTGGACATCGTGTTTGCGTTAACATCGGTGTTCATGTTACTTGCGTCTTCTAGACATCTTGACGTGTTTTTTTATTGTGTCTTCTTGTATCTCCATGGTGCGTGTCATCTTCCTACTAGGTATTTTGAAGGGTACTTGAATTCACGGAATGCGTTTGGTTAACTTCATTTTGTTCATTTTACTAACGTTTGATTATTCTGTTTTGATTGACGATCTGTAACGTCACTTGAAAACTTTCTTCCTTCAGCCGAAAAAGTTTTCTCTTGGGGAAGGGGTGTTACCGCCTTCTTCCACCTTTTCTGCTGCCTCAGCAACCCAAGCTTATAAATACGAGCGCCCAAGCCTTCAGCAGGCACTCTCGTCCTCACGTTCGTCGCAGCAACAGTTCTGTGATTTACAAACCTACTTCCAAGTGTATAAACAGTGTTACGCTAAATAAAGTTCTTTTTAAAAACTCAATCTTCTAAGTCTTTTTGTTTTTTAAAATCTAGGGATGAATTCAGGATGCTCTAAAACGGATTTGCCTGTAAAATGTTTTTAGAAATTCATGTTCTGAACATTTTGGATCTATTGCAGTATAGCTTCAACTTCTTTGAAAATTCGCTGAAGTTCCGAACATCTGAATTTTAGAAAAACCTTCAACGATGAGCACCATGGGTCTGACATTGGCTGATTTCTTCCTCGACTCGTTTTTCTCGCTGCTCACACCGATAAGGAAATTCTAATAAGTTAGGAGCATTAACGTGTTAAGTTTCAAAAATTGCCTGCTGTCATGTAATGAAGTCACACAGAAAAATACCTCCTGCACTGTTTGGATGTTACCCCAAACATAACCTGTTTTCAACGGCTTTTTCTCATTCAACTTTCATTCGACCTTGTTCAATGCTCCTTCAAAGTGATAGATAATAATTTGAACTAAATATGATGGATACATGGATACTCCTGCATCAATGATTTTTAGAAGTTTCGTGCGCTAGTGACGTCACAGCGGGCAAGGCGGTCCCGGATGGGAGGGGTGTAATGACATCATGGGTACGAAAATTCTAAAAATTATAGAATAAAAACTACTTGTCGTAGGAAAGTGCGGCTGGCGTCAAAATTCTCAGGATGTAATCTACTTTCAAAAAATTTCATCTAACACTGATCCATTAATACAATTCACCCTAGAATTCGGCTGTAATCACTTGAATTTTCTTGATCTTTTCAGTTCTTTAAAAAATAGAGAGCATGAGTTTTCAAGTTTAGGAAAGATAGATAGGTACTTGTAGCAAAGTTACTACCATGAACAGAGCTTTATTTATTATTATTTTTGTTTATTTGTATTATCTCTCGACATTATGGAGAGTAGCATTTAAATAATGATGGTGAACTCTGCTGTACTTAAATCACGAGACTCAAAAAATGGATTTATTGTTCATGGATTCATTATTCTCGACTGAATACGGCACTACTGGGACCTCATGAAGAGATTCACACAGTTATATTGACAGTTTTAAACTCGAATATTAGGTTGCTACTTCTGAAAAATTTGTCTCACTGTATTGTTTGGTTCACCTGTTAATACAACCTCCTGTGTTATAATGTTATAACACAGGACACCATCACACACACCCAGAAATATTGAATTTTGAGAGTTGAAATTTTGTTAGAACCGCCATCCTTCACTCAGTGTTCAAAAGCAACTTCATGTTTGGTCTCCTCACCCGAGAAAAAAACATGGAAAACGATACATCACAATCCCAAGTTCACGTAAACCTAAAAAATACCTCATTTTGCACCCATTTTTCACCCATAACATCCCTGGGTGTTTTCCGATTGGGCTTCCGATAATAGGGGACGCAACTAGGGCCCGAACGAAGCCTGTGTGCGAAACAGCGTGTTGTTAGACCGAAGATTAAAGTATGTATCGATGACACAGCGACGGCGTACGGCGGATGGACATTGCATTTTTGGAATCTACACAACTTGAAAAGTAAAAGAAGGGGGGGGGGGGGGGGGGGTTCAAAATGTTTTGAACCAAATAGGTGTATTATTCGTAGAATAATAGCCAAAATATGGAAAAAAGCCGAAAGTACAGAAATGATGAAACAAAAAATAATAAAAATCAGGGATGAAGAACGAAGCAGAATGAAGTGCGAAAGAGACAAATGAGAATAGCAAAAATTAGGGAGTATCTAATCTTGGAAGCATCTATAAGAGCGCTTACGCCTATTTAAAATAATTATGCATACAAATATTTAAAATTATCAGTAGGTAAATAAAATTTACTTTACCCCTTCCTCTTCCCATCGATCCCGTTCATCTCAACAACTAATCACAATCGACTTCCATTCACTGTTGGGACTATAAACTAATAGCTGACAGTTGTTATCACTGGAACTGGTACCTACCTGGAAATAAACAACATTTCACTCGCTCCGTTTTCATTTGAAATAGGTTTCGCAAGTGATTAATTCTGTACGTATTGATGTCTACTTAGAAATCTGATAATCCCTACTTGTAATTCCTTAGGAACTAGTTACACTTCCTATTTACATATCCGAGATTCTACTGCTACCAGCTGCCCGAGAAAAAAGTTACCTACCTACTGAACATCCGTGTGACTCTCCAGCTTCTTTTTAATAATCTCAGCGCAGGTCTAGATTCTCCCATTAATTGTGATTCCAACCGAGATAGCTTATCCTCATTCCCCCCACAGGTGGACGGTAGGCAACAAAGGACGGTATAACTGTCGCGAAGGGCAAAACTCAACTTTGGAATGCGATCCGCGAAACACGAACGGCCTCATACTATGGGCACATTCCAAGGTTGTTGACGAGCTTTTTCTTATGGAGGAAGTTAGCGTTACTTTACTGGGCGATCCGCTCAGAATCTAGATAAATTTTATGCCGCTAGGACGTTTGCAGCCGTTTTGCGCAGGTGTTGAGCGGGTGACGCGATTTGTGGCGTTTGATGAGGAAACACTGACTTGCATGTTGGGTGTTCTTGAGGACAAAGGAAAACAGTACCGTGATATATAATGGCACGGCATGTGCCAGTTTTCGGTTTATGATTTATTTTTCCATAAATCCCATTGTTAAGACTGGGTAGGGCTTTGAACTGGTTCAAAGTAGGATATAAAACCAAAAATAATCTCAGATCTTCATTAAGTTCAGTTAAAGATAAAATTAATGTTCAAGATAAAAGTTGTGTGTATACAGCTCTTGCGGGCCTTGTGGTATTGTGGACTATTGTGGACAAACTGGTAGGAAGTTTAGAGAAAGGATAAAGGAACATGAAAAAGATTTTAGGTATAGTTAGGGTGATTAGGCGTTTGCACATCAATTGAATGAATCCAGTCATAGCTTCAATTTTGATCTTACAGATAGACAGTTTGTTGAGTTCCTTCATTTCTGCCCGAAAGGGAGCACGTAGGGTGTACTTGAAAAATTCGAAATTATTAAGAGCTCCATTATTGCGTTAATTTCTGTATAACAGCTTGGTCCCTCCTCACCCATCCATTCCACCATACCTTCCTTTCACTTTTTGGCATTCACTTCAATGGCCAATCAAATCGACGCCCTTCACTTTCTCTCTCTCTTTCATCAATCCCAATCGACCACCTTTCACTTTTTGGGACTATTTATAAATCACCTCTCTCCACTGTACCCTCAGTTATTAAAATAGACAACCTTTCAGTAACTCGTTTTTATTCTTCGCCTCAACACCCGTTGTACTGGGAACATCAATCTAAAACTTGTTTTGGCGATGCAAATAGGTATTTGCAAATCGGTTATGACTTTATATTCATGCGTAGATAGGGAGTGATAAATATATGTTGCTATGCCTCGGTCTCCATTTTTATCTGCTTTTCCTGGTTCTTTTTTGGTTTATTATTCTGTGAATAACACACCTATGTATTCGCTCAGCAAAAAATTTTTATAACACCCCCTCAAAATTTTTTCTTTTCCGTTTCAAGGTGTGTAGATTCCAAAAATGCAATGTCCGTCCGCCGTCCGCCGTCCGCCGTACGCCGTACGCCGTACGCCGTATCACGTCTACAGGCTTCATTTTCGGTCTAAAAAAATCGTTCTTTCGCACACATGCTCCATTTGGGCCCTAGTTGTGTCCCGAAACTTTTCAGCCCGATCGGAATATATCCAGGGGAGTTATGAGAGAAAATGTGTATAAAAATAGGTACTTTTTGTGTTTTAGTAACATGTTAGTAAAATGAGCTTTTGAGGTATAGTATTCCATGTTTTTGGGGACGAGAAGACCGAATATGAAGTCGATTTTGACCAAGGAGTGGAAAATTGAGGTTGCACCAGATGTTCAGCTCCCAAAATTGATTTTTTATGAGTCAAAAACCTGCGAAATCGTCTGAAATCACCATCAATTTGTATAATAACACTAGAAAAAGTGTCAACACGTGGATCAAGACGATTAAATGGTACAATCAATGATCAAGGGTAATTTGAAGAAAAAAAAGGAGCGTAGTACCTAATTCAAGTTCTGGGGGCCAAAATTTGTGGAAACCACCAGAAATAGCTATTTCAATTAATTTACATGAAAGAAACAATAAATAAACAGCCGGCATTTCTGTAGACCAATAAAATAATAGAATAATAAACCCATGTAACAAGGACTTTGCAGCGTTTTCTTTCTTCCAAATTATCTTTGATCATTGGTAGTGTCATTTAATCGTCTTAATCCACGTGTCAAAACTTTTTCTAGTGTTATAATACAAACTGATTTTGATTTCAGACGATTTCCCAGGTTTTTGACACACGAAAAATCAATTTTGGAAGCTGAACATTTGGTAGAACCTCAATTTTCCACTCTATGGTCAAAATCGACTTCATATTCGGTCTTCTCGTCCCAAAAACATGGAAAACGACACCTCCAAAGCTCATGTTACTAACATGTTGCTAAAACACAAAAAGTACCTATTTTTACACACATTTTCACTCATAACACCCCTGGGTACATTCCGATCGGGCTGCAAAGTTTCGGGACACAACTACCTAGGGCCCAAATGGAGCATGTGCGCGAAAGAACGAATTTTATAGACCGAAAATGAAGCCGGTACACGTGATACGGCGTACGGCGGACGGACATTGCATTTTTGGAATCTGCGCACCTTGAAACGAAAAACGCTGCAAAGTCCTTGTCACATGGGTTTATTATTCTACTGGACATACCTACAGAAATAAATGTTGGCTGTTCATTTATTGTTTCTTTCACGTGAAATAATTCGAATAGCTATTTCTGATGGTTTCCATTAATTTTGGCCCCCAAAACACGAATAAGGTACGCTCCTTTTTGGTTTATTATTCAGTGAATAATACACCTATGTATTCGCTCAGCAAAAAATTTTTATAACACCCCCTCAAACGTTTTTCTTTTCCGTTTCAAGGTGCGTAGATTCAAAAAATGCAATGTCCGTCCGCCGTCCGCCATATCACGTGTACCGGCTTCATTTTCGGTCTAAAAAAGTCGTTCTTTCGCACGCATGCTCCATTTGGGCCTTAGTTGTGTCCCGAAACTTTTCAGCCTGATCGGAATACACCCAGGGGTGTTATGAGTGAAAATGTGTATAAAAATAGGTACTTTTTGCGTTTTAGCAACATGTTAGTAAAATGAGCTTTTGAGGTATCGTTTTTCATGTTTTTGGGGACGATAAGACCGAATATGAAGTCTATTTTGACCAAAGAATAGAAAATTGAGGTTCTACCAGATGTTCATCTCCCGAAATTGATTTTTTTATGAGTCAAAAACCTGGAAAATCGTCTGAAATCACCATCAATTCGTATAATAACCCTGGAAAAAGTGTCAACACGTGGATCAAGACGGTGAAATGGCACTACCAATGATCAAAGATAGTTATAAAAAAAAAGGAGCGTACCTAATTTATGTTTTACGGGCCAAAATTAATGGAAACCATCAGAAATAGCTATTTCGCTTATCACGCATGAAAGAAGCAATAAATGAACGGCCAACATTTCTGTAGGTATGTCCAGTAGAATAATAAACCCATGTGACAAGGACTTTGCACTGTTTTGCAGTTGATTATGTTTTTAGTCCAGTTGCGCTAAAAATATTGGGAATGTTGATAATGATATCGGGAGAGGAATGGGTGGGGGATGGCCGTGGATACTGGGGGAATAGTAAAATCGAAATAACACCTTAAGACATACAACCTTTTTGGTGTCCGTCGTTATTTTTCCAAATCTCTAAATACCCACATTCAAACTGTTTTCTCATAGGTTTTGACTTTTCAGGGGTTATGGTGGGGGGGGGGGGGGGGGGGTTAAAATTATTTATCATACCCATGTTCCGATTTTTAACCCTTTTTTATTCTTCGGAAATGACTGAGTTTTAGTTTTGCTGCGCTATAATTTACGGGAATATCTGTGTCAGTGTTTCTCAAAACGACGTACCAAGGTACCCTATCTACTTAGCTCACTTACATTTGTCACCTACATATTACGCGTTTGTATCTGTTTCACTCGGGTGAGCATGAGACGGAGTGGGTTGGCGCTATGCTCGTTCGAATCCCAACGGCCCTTACTATACGGTGAGCTAATGGGAAGCCGTGAGCGAAGTGGTGGAACACATTCTGATCCACTGAGCAGCTTATTATGTCTCAACACTGTGGGGGGGGGGGGGGGGGGCTGCAAATTAATACACAACGGTTTATTAATGGCCTGCGTAAGTATAGAGCTTCTGATGTGTAGATCACTGTCTTCTGCGGCCAATACCTACCCTGGTGCTCCTCCCAGAGCAGCCCTAGATCGGGTACTGGATTGGGCAATTACAGTTTCATAAATATGCGGTGGATTCAAGAATTCTATTCTATCGTTAATATTATTTGTTGTGATCCATGAAGCATAGGTAACATTTGGTCAGTTTACAAAAGTACCAACTAACAAAATCCAAAATAACCATCATTCTTCAGATGAAACAGTATCACGGAAGAACCAACAAGATTTCATACAGCCATGCATGATTATAATCAGGTGTTCCCAAGGAATGTTAGCTGGGCTGGATGTATACCGTTTCATTCACTATCATGTTGACGAAGCCTTTTGGAGCAAACGAACGGCTGAATGCTCTGGGTGGTCTCAAAAAATTCTCAAGTTCGAGATCATTCGCAAGTTTATTTAAAAGCGTAAAAAAGCCACACCCTTTTATTGAAAGTTTTCGAGCCCTTTCTTTCACACCTTAGAGATGACTGACAGTAATGCCGAGCTTCGCGGACCAGTTAGAACCCAAATAGGACCTAAAAATCAAATTTCATTAGTTTTGGTTCATGGTAACTAAGAAAAGTGCGTAGTAAGGTGGATGGTGAATGGTGTACGACGAACGGAAGAATTTTTTAATTCCGTACCTTGAACGGATGGCTTGAAATCTTAGTATGCATGTTTAAATGTTCATATTGGACGTACATAAAAGGGTTTAAAACTATTTCCAGCTTTCCTCTAATTATTTCGTTGGAAAAAAAAAACAGCAGATGACTGGGCTGTAAATAAAATGAAAGAAGATGCAATAGCCCCAAAACTCATAATAAACTATTATCCAAAATTTAAAAGTTAAATTTCATTATAAAATTGCCGTTTCAAAAGTATCGAAAACTTCTATTTTACTGAACGATGATAATTAGGGAGAAAATGACGTTTGAATGGGGGGGGGGGGGGGACCCTGATTTTTCAAGGAAATCGAGTGTATAGCGTATACGACTTCAGGTGTATTAGAAGACTTCACTCGACGTGAACATAACTTTCTAGTCATAGATCGACTAATCTTGCGTAATGAGTAATTAGTGATTATACGTGATTTTGTGCGCTGAATCGAATTGCGATACTCCCGAGACATTACGACTGATGAAAAATTGATTTTTCGAGCTCCTGAACCTATTTCTGCTCAGCATTACGTGAATCCTATTATCGTGTCAGAACACATTTTTTAAAAGTATGCCAAGAGAGTGTTTCATCGAGGTCGACCCAGGAGTAAGTACCTATGTACATATATATGTTTCATAATTTATGCGGTCTGTGGGTATGTACCTACAATGAAAAAAATGGTAAAAAATAATAGGTTCAAGAGAACGAAAAATCAACTTTTCACCAGTCGTACTGACTCGGGAGTATCACCATTCGATTCAGCATAAAAAATTAGTACGTAAAAAGTCGATACCCAACTTCTCAAGCTATGGTCGTGTCGAGTGAAGTATAAACGCTATAACTCTCGATTTCCTTGAAATATCCACGTTTTGCTTTGCATTCAAAACGTCACTTTCTCCCTAATTAAAGCAACACAATTATTGAAATAACCATACCGCTGGAAAGCTGAGATGATGAGAAAGTGTTCCTTGTAACGCGTTTGGTTTAGACGCCCGCTATTTTTAAATCGTGAAGCCATTTGGGGGGGGGGGGGGGGGGAATTTGCAAATTTGAGATTACTTACTTTCAGCCCAATTTTTCGGCCATTGAATTGGTATGGGTGTAAAAACATTTATGTTGCATTACGGAAATAGAAAATTCAACGCTCGTTCCCGGTGTTATCAATTTCAATTTTGAACTGTTGATTAAGGGTGTTGTGCCCATTTTTGTGATACAAGATCGAGAACACGAAAGAAATCTTGGAAACGAAATAACTCTAAAACGAAGCGGGTTTCGAAAAATTCCTAGGTGGAACTTTTTGTTGAAAATTAGTTGTAGAATCGGCCCCTGAAGTTTGTTGGTTCCGAAAGTGAGACACCCTGTAATTAATAGTCCTCAAATAGGTAGTATCTAATGTTTCATGTAGGTAGTATCATAATATAGGTGCATAATGTTTCTACGTCATTTATAGCCATCACCGCTCAATCATTGCCAGAGCGGGGATGGAACAGAATGAAATTGGGTGCGTTCCCTCCCCAATTACTATGGCCATTATACTCGTAATATGTACTACCTAACTTCGAAGGTCACAACGGGGGCTTTCGAGTCCGATAAAAGCGAAAGAGGCGAGCACGGGTCCGCTGACCATCTGTCGGAGCTTGGAGTCCGTGCCGGACTTATCTTCCGCTGAGGTCGTCCTCTTATCTGCCTCGCCCGTCCTCGTCCCTTCCAGACGTTTATCTGTCCCCTACCCACGACATCTTTGGTTTTTCCAATCCCATTGATTGAAATTACTTTCATCCACCGACCCCCCCTTCACCACTCCCCCCCCCCCCCATATCGCCCACCATCTTCCCTTCCATTCAAATGGGTGGAGTCGTCAGGGGTGTTATAGAACTAACAGAATTGTGTAGGAGGTCTTGAACGTCGCAAGTTGTATATAGTAGAGTTTGCGCAACCATTTCCTTACGTATCCCGTTTCTGTTTCCTCCATCCTCCTTCGCAACTGAAATACAAACTAGAGAGACCCACAGAAAAGCTATACTATAGAAGTATAGATAAAACTATCACATCCATCCAGCATTTCCCTGACTGCTGAACTCACAACTCCCGATTTTCCTAAATCCAAGACTGTACTTCACACTTTCTAAAACTTTAAAATCTTTAAATAGACCCGCCACCACCCACACGGATCCGCCATCGTACCCAATGAATTCGGCCGAAATTGACAGAGTTGACAAGCGTTGAACTATTACAACATTACTTGCCATTCAAACTTGCCGTGTGGTGCTTTAACTGCGTAGCAAATCTTTCATAAAATGAACATGAGCATGAACGATGTGTTTTGGATCCATACATCCCCACCCTGCCTTTCATGGACCTCAAGGTCTCTTCATTATGAGCAGATCTCTATGATGGCGTGAGCCGAAGACCGTCATTAGGGTTGAACCACAATGTTCCCGTAATAACCCATAATTTTGTGGGGATGTGGGTAACGGCAGTAGCGATAACCATTGTGGTTTTGATTGATTTCTAACGGCCCTATTGTAGACGCTGTTTAGGTGGTCAGGTGTATCATGATTTGAGAACCTTGAAGCCAGACTTTTTCAAATAGTTTGTTAGTGGAAACTGGGTTAAAACCACTATAACCTCCACCATGTTCTTCCGATATACTGAGCACCATTGTACACTGAGGCTGCGATCCTACGGGATCCTTCGTGAAAACTAATGTAAGTACCTTCAGTAGCGGTGCGTGGGGTCTGAAAACGGTGGGGCACCAGACCAGAACACAAAACCAACAGATATGTCTACAAAATACCCCAAGGCAACAACACCCTTCCCTTATTTTTTTCTGATGTTACTGATATTCCCTTATTTACTGATAGCAGTGATATTCAGCAGAGCTTATCTCTTTTAATCAACACTCTATCGTCGTACGAGAACGTCGGCAATTTCTACTGCAAATTAGCCACCATTCATGTGTTATAATACACATGAATGTGTTATATTACAAAAATATAATAAACTAAAGTACAGCAAAACAATGACCAGTCGGCTGGTACCTACCTGAATCTTGAATGGAGAAGCTATTGACTAGAAGCTAGGTAGTTATCTGTGTGTTGACGCCGATCAATCCATAAACAGCAAACAGGACAAAATGCACGTAGGTACCACACATACAAATCTGTCATCGGATCCGGACTGAACGCAAAACGCGCAAAATTTGACGCAAAAAAAATTGAAAACTGGCAGAGAAAGCGAATGTGATAACAAATCAGAAAACAGATAACTGACTGAGAAAAACAAATCAGAAGAAGCATCTCGTATCGAGATGACAAATTGAATCGAAGGGATCGAATCGATTGTGAAATGAACGATTTTGGGGTTGAAATCAGATTGTGGGACAGTGGCCCAAAGTAGGCGTGACAAACAACGTTTTTACTCGACTGAGCTTGCGCGGACAGGCCACTTTTCTAGGTTGCCATGGTGACACCAGGTCCCAGGACCTGCCAGTTTCAGGAGCCTAGGTTTCGATTTCGAATGCACGACATCGATTATTGTCACTATATTCTGATAACATGCTCCGTCTGTGGAGCTACAGGGAGCCAACATGACGGAACCACATATTGAATATCCGTAGCCAGAGAACTCTGTTGAGTCGCTGTTGAACGTTGTGAAAAATGCTAGGTGCAGTTTACGGAGGGAAATTCAAATGCCAACTGAACACATGGTTGAGTTTTTCAAAACTCTTTGTTTCTGGGTGCCGGGGCAGTGACCTTATGGACGCAGCGTCCCTGGGTACCTTCAATAATTTTTCCTTCCATTGGTCTTAAGGTACCTACCTATGTAAAATTCTTCGTAACGAGATTGCCTGTTTTTTAAAACAGTCTGAAGGAAATGACTTCATTATTTTACTTTTTCTATTTTGTTTTTGTTGGAAATTGGACTGTGGGTTTCTTGGAGGGTGAGGTATGACATGCCTCTGGGTTCACAGATTATGGTGTGATATAATCTATTAGCAGCATAATAAATTAATGAACTACTTTTCCGTTAGAAAAGTTAGGATTCTCACCCAAAGAAATACCTAATTTACGTCACGCCCCATCTCCCCAGTCGCTCAGTGCCCAACTATTGGGAATATGAGGTAGAAATCGGCGCACAGGCTTTTCAAACGAGAAAAACGAATGGAACTCCATTTCCAGATCCACTGGTATACCCTATATCAGGGAACCTACCGAATGAAACGATCGTAGTAATGTTTTGCAGCTCCCCTCTTGCACTCCGTGTTTATTCCCCAATCCTTACAACAGATGCTTGTAAGTGCGCGTATATGAAGATCCTTGGAACTGAGGGGTTTCGGGCCGAATCGAAGGACATCGGAACGGGAACATCCACCTTCACGTAAGGTACCGACGGCACCATAGTGTACTTACGAATTGTAAATAATTCAGGAACAAATACATACCCCTGTTGAATAAGCGGATAAGGATAGATGGATTAAGAATGCATGCTTACGGTATTTAATGGACCTGCTTATTGATAACGTCCAAAAACTGAAGGGATAGGGTGGGATTTACCCATTTTGTAATTAAAACTAATCGAACATGGCTTCGTATGGGTTTTGGTTCATTGCCCACTATTGACTGCCACTGGTCAAAATGGAATTTTTACCATTATTGGAACCTGTATTCTGCTGAAGGTTGTTAATAAAATAAATTGCTACATAATTCTCAAATAAAATTTGGTCACCTCCTGTTGACTTTTCATTCAAATCGGATCAGACAATCAAAAACCCGACTGACAACAATGACGTTTCCCACACACCTCTCCAATTATAGAAACCGACTGGTTCGCTTCACACGGTTCTGATGATCTTAAAACCCGGCTTCCCAAGATGTGTCACGCATTTCATTCAAAGCGGACCAGCTAGGTTTCAAAAAATTACGATTCAGCAGGTTCCCCTCTTACTCTTCCGAGCCGTTTGGTATGATTGTGATGTCTCAGATTTCAAGCTGAAATGCCGTCATTCATTATTAGGTGACATAGCTCACCAAGTGTCGTTGTAATCAAAACTTACTGGAAAGTATTTACTGCAACCAGGAAGTTGTCATCCGATGGTGAAAGTGAAATTCCTTTGGTCAGAGTTTTTTTAATACGTTCCAAGCACCTAAATTTACCAATTTTCTCCTGATTCGGATGACTCAGCTAGCCTGATATGCAAATAAACAGACACGGACAAATGAGGAAACATTGAGAGAGGTAATGGTTCCGATCTTCTTTAAGGATTCTAACATAATATTTGGTTCATTTGAGGGAGGTGTTCGGAGCAGCAAAGTAGGGGAATTAGCAGAAGCTTCAGTTTTCTGTGGGAACTGAATTCCATTAGAATGACTAGAATTCGATTACTCTTAACAAAATAACTGCATTCTCCAATAGATTTGATCTTGGGCTTAAAGTTTATGTCGATTACACAACATTAAATGCAAAATTCCAAGCACCTCCCTACATCGGGTGTACGTAGAAAGAAATTATTTACGATTATGTACGTCAGTGAACAGCTCTTTAGTTTTTATTCGCTTCTTGAGGTGCTCCATAGCGCCCGTGATTAGTAACAGAACTATTTCACGCACTTCTTACACGTTTGGAGGCATTCGATCCTGTCTTATTTCCATATCCGCTCAAATCAGCCTCCGGAATATACATACGTGCGGAAAGAGGATTTCAACTCAACCCGCATTCATTAGTCACCGTCAGCCTCCGAGCAGCCCTCCCCCGCTCCAATTCCGTTCCTGCTGACGCGATTTCGACCCCGACGGACAATACGAAAAGCAGATGCGGTCGAGAGCCCAACGGCTGCTACGTGCAGCTTCCACCGCCGTTTTACAGGTTCTGCCACCACCCAGGGAACCTCTCCCCACGCATATCTTCCGAGACCATTATGTTTCTGCCTTCCCTAATTCCTCGATCAGCATTCAGACTGACCCCGAACTTCCTCGAGCATTGTCCCTCCCACGCGTTTGTTCATTTCTTGATTTACCTTCTTTCAAGATTTCAGCGGAGTTGTAAAGGTTCCTCCTTTTCACGGGAGTCCTCACCCCATTTTCCGTTCAAGTTGACTCGGATGTGGGGATGACCCTCGTGATGAGTGACCAGTCGGTCTGAATGTAGATCTTTCGGCTTTGTTGTTGGGAACATTTCAAACATGATATCATTCTAAGTGGTTGGAGCTCCCGCGTAACTGTCGAAACTAGTGGGGCCATGAACCTCTAGTATCTTCTGGAGAGGGGCAGTATTCGGTTCTTCGGGAGAGGCAGTATTCGGTGCAGATTCTTCTGCAGTTTTAAATGCAGTTGATAAGTACCTAGTTAGGAACCTACTTATAGTAGGTAGGATCTCTCAGTGTGTATCGTAAAAGCATTTTGTTTACTCAGTTTCTCAGTAGCGAGGAAGAAATATAAACGAAAACGGAAAATAACGGAATTGGACGAAAGTGGGATGGAATGGAAATAATTGAAAACGGCGGAACCACCTTAGCATTTCATCTGCATACGAAAACGTTGAGATCCCGCTGCCAAGTGGCCGGTTAGCTTCGATTGGGCTTTTTCACCCTGATGTGTGGTCTGCCATATCAGTCTTTAATCATATGGGCAGCATGTTCCTTGGAAAGGTCTTCCACAGGAGGCCATCCACAGTCCTCTACACCCTGGATGAATCAGAAACACGTAGAAGATATCTTGCTCTGCCAAATCAAGGTCGTTCACTACGAGGACGATGTCTGCCCATACTGCACGGTTCGGACTTGCACTGGTTTGATGGTCTGCCACTTTCGTTATGAACCACTTCAATAGCTTAGAACTAACGATCTTAACTCAAAAATCCTTCTTATGCTTCTACTGTCGGTGATCTCCCAATACCCATGTTATATTATATGCACCTACCTGGTGTTGAGGAGGTAGCGGAATTACGAGCCTTCGGTTCGAATCCCCAGGGGTCGTAACAGTCACGCGTTCGCGAAGGGAACAATGGGGAAGGTGGGACTCGGATAAGGGCAGTAAAACTCAGATCGTGCGGGGGTTGAAAGTTGTGTTTCGCCCATTTGCATCGAGAGCACGCTGCGAGAAGATACGCAACGGAACCCTGGGGGTCAACAATGGGGCGCGATTTACCTGAGGGGTTTCGCACCCGCACACCGGGGCACTAAATAAACTCTTCAGACAACCTGACAAAAGTCCTGGAAAACCTTTGGTGTTGGATCCTTAAATGCCCTATGCACCCCCCTAGTTATCCTCACCGCTCGTGGCCTTTCATTTTCTCTGGTCTCTGAAATATTGGAGAGAAGTGATGGATGAGTGACCGTAGCTCTATATTCGTCCACAATGGAAGATAAAAAGTTAAAATCACAAAAAAATGAATTGGTACGTGACTGAAAAAACGCTGCAAATTATTACACAACGGTTTATTATTTACCTGTATAGTTGCTCCATCTGCTTCGATCACTGTTATCTATGGTCAATACCAACCCTCGAGCTCTGCTGCTCTGTTGTGGAGACATTGAAGGGACACGTAGGTACACTAATTAATAACCTAAAATAGTACCTTCTGATGAATTTGAAATGAAAAAAATCTCCAAATCACACAAGGCTTAATTATTTTCAGTACAGATTCAGAAGCCAGGTTCAGTCAGGTTCAGTTTCAGAAGCCCTAAACCGAGTACTGGAGCCAGCCAGAGAATTATATTTCATAAAAATGCGCGGGATTGAATAATTCGATCATTACTTATGAAGTATAACGTGAAGAATGAAGAATTATATTTATGCATAACGTTTGTTAAAGTTCCAGAAGTACCAATCAACAAAATCCGGGAGATCCATTGCATTTTTCAAAATGAAATAATACCACGGAACAACCAGCTCGACTTCATACAGCCATCCGTGATTATAATTAGGTGATCCCTAGCAATGAATGATATCTGGGCCGGATTCATGCCGTTTCATTCACGATCATCTTGTCGAAGCTTTTCGGTGCACACGAACTGCTGGTCGTACAATGACCCGGGTGGCCTCAAAAAATTCTTTAGTTGAGATCAATTTAAAAACTTAAACAAACCATACCCTTCTATTGAAAGGATCCGATCGGAACATACCCGAGGGTGTTATGGGTGAAAAATAAGTGTCAAAACAGGGTTTTTTCGTGTTTTAGTAACATGGGCTAGCGAGGTACCGCTTTCCATGCTTTTTAGGACGAGGAGACCGAATATGAAGTCGATTTTGACCGAAGAGTGGAAAATTGAGGTTCTAACGAAGTTTCAGCCTTAAATTTACGTTGAATTTTGGTCTAAAAGCGTCGTTCTTCCGCACACTTTGGGTCCCCATTTGAGAACACAGTTGGGTCCTAGTTGTGCTCCGAAGCTTGGCAGCCAGGGGTGCAACCAGGGGTGTAATGGGGGGGAAATGCTTGTAAAAATAGGGGTTTTCGAGGGTTTTTGTTTTTGAGGTTTCAGTGAACATGATCTTATGAGGTATGGTTTTCTATCCTTTTTAGGGGAAAAGAGCTAATATTAAGTTGATTTTGACCAAAGAGTGAAGAACTGAGGTTGTAACGAAGGTTCAGCTGTCCACATGGAATTTTTATGTGCCAAAAACCTGGGAAATTGTCTTAAATCATCATAAATTGGTATAATAACACTAGTTTAGTATCAACAGTTGAATCAAGACAACTAAATGACACTATCAATGATCAAAGTTAATTTGTCAAAAATAGGAGCGTAATTCGCGTTTTTGGGGGGAAAAATTGGTGGAAACCATTTAAAAATACACTGCCAAGGTGATGGCACAGGAGCTTCCTCGTCACAATCAGAGTGACCCATTATAAAATAGAACAGACTCGGAAGCAAAATAACATAACATTACATTACATTACATAACATAACATTACATTACATAACGTGAAATACACATATTACATAACATAACATTACATAACATTACATGAAATGTACATATTACATAACATTACGTTCATAATACATTACGTCCATTATACATAATTGCGAAAGTTATGCGTGTTTGAAGAATTTCACGTTAGCGCATGCGCAGGGCGAACCGCTGGCTCTATCATGTTGAAATTTATATGGGACCTCAATGGGCCCTACCCGCTTAATCCCTGAGAATTACATTGAAATTGGGTGAAATCTTTGGTTACTACGGCTGTAACAAGGAAATTGAATCTATTTCACGCCAGCGCATGCGCAGAGCGTACCGAGGGTTCGATCATGCTGAAATTCATACTGGAACTCACTAGGCCTTGTCCAAACAACCCTTGAAAATTTGAGCGAAATTTAATCAAAATTGTGAAAGTTATGCGTGTTTGTTGAATTTAACGTTAGCGCATGCGCAGGGCGTACCGCTGGATCAATCATGTTGAAATTTGTATGGGACCTCAAGGGGCCTTATCCGCACCATCCCTCAAAATTTGAGCTGAATCAATTCAAAATCGTGGAAGTTATGGCTGTAACAAGGAAATGCGGACAGACTCACAGACTCACAGACCCACAGACCGACAGACACGGAACCAAATTTGTTCAGTAGGCTTTGAAACGCAAAATGCAAGTGGAAATTTTGATTTCTGAAGACAAAAATTGTATGGCTCACGAAAGTGAACACAAGGCTTCCGCTGCTTCGCAGACTCGGAAGCAAAAAGCTATTTAATTATTGCACATGAAAGAAACAATAAGTGAACAGCCAAGATTTCTGAAGGTATGTCCAGTAGAATAATAAAGCCATGAGACAAGAACTTTACAGGTTTTTGAAGAATATTAAACATATCTGAAAATCTCTAGGGATGGATGCTCTGAAACGGAAAAGAAACAAACCCTCGGGTCGACCAATAAGGTGTGTTTTATGGGCGGCGCATGTCCTGTGGAGCGTGGCCGTAGGCAAATAGCGCCGAAGCGAAGGGGTGTGGTGGGATTCGTGCTTCCCCTTTTTTATGTATCAGCCCTTTAAAAAAGGAGACATGCAGATGAGAAGGGGTGAGCGGGTTATTTCCAACCCCTCGCCAACTCCGAGAGAGAAGGGATTGGATGAAAATGTATTATTGACAGCCATCGCGCATGCGAACGAGGTATTTCTATCTGGTATGTCTAACGAGGTATGTGTATTAGTGAAAATAGACTATTTTTTCAATAACTCCGTTTTTCTTTCTTATGTCTATCTGCTTTACTATACTGCGTGTCCAAGAAATGTTCACCTTCCCTCCCACTAATTTCTAATGGGGTTGTCATCTTTCAAGAATCGCTCAATATCTGTAAAAATGGTTAATTACGCATGTTTATGAAGTCACCATAGGCGGCATACAATGCTTACAACTGAAAGTTTTTGTGGGAAATATCGCGAAAAATAATAGAGTCACCATCTTTGAAAATTTGGTCACATGGCAATGCTGCTTGACGAACTTCTACTTACAGATTTAAATTTTGACTTATATTCATAATCCGTTTCCATGTATATTTTAGCATATACGGCCATTCCAGGCTCGCATGAGGATTTCAGATTACCAACAAATTATTGCATCAATGGCTCAATCTATAGGAAATCCACGAAAGCCTTTGCAATTCGAGGATACGGGCGTCGGAGCGAGTGAACGTTAGCTTATGCGTAGTAACCAATATAGCTTCAACCACTATGAAATTCATTGGGGGACGTTGGGGAAAACTGGACCGACGCAATACGTCAAGAGTAGCCGGATTTGCCCCATGGAGCTACACACACAGAGTTATTCTAAAATTATGGTTTGCTCATCCACAGCCAAACTGCCTCATTATGTTTCCAGTAGCATTGAAATGCGTAGGGGATATTATATACTGTTGGCGATCAAACCTGCATGGTCGACCCCTGAAAATTTTAATTGATATCATATTGAATTGAAGCGGAGTTTTGGGACTCCACCTGGAACGGATTGGTCTACTACTGGAGGTCCTACATCTTGACAAATCGCATTAAACCCCGCAAGTTATTGAAATAAATAAATTATAATCCATGCTGGGATTGCCAAGTTGATCAAAAACTTCATTTGTTTGGGTGAGTCCGTTTTTACTATACTTTACTACCGTGTTAGTCGTGGTGGGTAGCTAAACATGACGTTTGCCGTTGATAAAAAATAAACCATAGTAGTTCTTAAACTTTGCTAAGGTCCCCAGTATTATTCTCAGTTATTGTTTTTCCGAACAAAACACAGTTTTTTTTCCTGAAGCGACAGGGATAAATCAGCTATCCAGTCCACCATTAGTGATTTGTAGAAACCTATCCAAAACCCTTCTATCCTAGGAATGCTGTATAGAGTATTATAGTGTTCGACTCCAAACTTAGGATAGTAAGGGGGACACCCTGGCTAATGAGATACTTTTGTGTGACCCCTATTATTGTTCTCGTGTTTTCGGGAAACGAGGGTCCCCAGAACGTGTGGAAGTGAAATGACTCACGCTCTGCCTCAATGTATACAGAGATCCTATTTAAATAGACGGCTATTGATTTTGGGGCAGTTGGCCGAGGTATTCAAATGGCGACCCCCATAGCCCCTGGGGTGTCTTATGTGTACGGTTCGCATGTCGTCAACTTTCACCATCCTTTTACCCACGGGCACCATTCGAAGTCATCACCAAACCTGTACAATTCATATTCCACTTAGATTTCGCCAGAATTTTCGTTATATCGAACGAAAGGGTGATGTCGAAAATGTACAGTTTTCGAAAACCCTCGGAGAAAACTCCCAAAATTTCCTAAAATTGATATACTAATAGAGACTAATAGTGTTGAAAAATGGTGAGTAGAGACAGGAAAATACTAGATATCAAAATAATTAAAAATATGTTTCACCATAAAAAAGGGCGGTCAGGTTTGAATTTTTCAAGCTGAAAAATACAAAAAAAATTAAAATCAAACTGTAGATACAAACTGTAGATTGATAAAAATCACGGAAACAAACTGCAGAATGATAAAAATCACGGAAAGTGTTATAAAATGGTGTCTCAAGACAATAACCAATTATTTCAGTGTACATTTTTTAAAAATCGCTGATACACGATCAGAAATGTTCAGAAGTTTGTAATATTTGAGCTATTTGGGTCAATAATTGCTTATACTTGGTGAAGATGGCTCTTGAATCACTAAAATTGTTATTATGATAAAACTTGGAAAATATGCGCATAGTTACTCTGCATAACTGGAACTTTTACAGTAATTCTAAACCCCTGGATAGCTAGTAGCTACAGGTGCTATCGAGCCTCAGGACTTTGCAGTTTATGCCTTTGAGTAAGTTCAGCTGAGTCTGGTTCACCTCACATAGCGAGTAGACGTTTTTACCATGTCTAGATTCGAAATTTGAACCTCATATTCTCCCTCCTGTTCCTCCCAGGACCTATTTAGTATCTGAGATCGCTTTCTTTTTAGCTTCCTTGTTATCTTTCTGCCCCTACTAGTCTTTCCCACTATTGCCCCGCCAGGGTTCCGCTCAGTTTGGTTGTTCTTGTACCCGACTTTACCCTTTTTATTGATTATCTTTCTATCTCACATTACAGACAGTTTACCTTTCCCATGCTAATTTTCTCTTGTTTAGGTCGCGTCAGTAGCCTGTACTGTGCGTCTCTCAGGGAGTATCAATTGTGAATGCGTACTTCCATGCACAGCACGATACAATTAGAACGAAGAGGGCTGAGTTCCTTCATGATAGATGGATTCTTCCCAGTAATAGGTATTCTACGTAAAGCAGGGCACGCAGCCAAACTGAGTACAAAGCTGAACACGAGACCAAAATATTTTATTTGTAGAAATCATTCACATGATTGTTGCAATTGCGAACGCGAGACCAACAGCGATGCAACGTACCTACGTGAATGACGAGCTTTGAAGGTTAACTCTTACCTCGCAGGTTCAAAAATTTGGGTAGGTTCACTTACGCCTGGGCAAACCAAAGCACTGTGGCGGGACGGTAATAGGAAAGAGTATAGAGTTGGAGCAATAACAGGAAAGGTCCGGAAGTATTTTTATCTCCACAGCCTATGTTTGTTACGTGAAACACGATCTACAAAAATCGTGCTTTGAGTCAGAAATGTTGAACTTCAAGTTCAGATATCCTCTTAAAAACCTCTTAACCTCGTCATGCCTAATTAGAAAAATAGAATATATTTCGGATCTGAATTTGTTTCTTGATGTTGTATAGCAACGTCTTGGCGATTCGGGAAGTATTTGGGAGAACTGCCGTCCATAATTGGGCTAATCAATAATGACTACTAAGGAGGAAGTGGGGGCGAGCTATTAAACTGAGTGTGACAGAAGCGCCAGGGCAAATGGGAGGATGGTGGTGGTGGTACCTTGGAGATCAATAGCTGGTGGACAGGCGCTCTACCTACCTTCCTCTACTTCCCCTACATCAGGCTCCCACCTCACAAGAGAGATTTCCTCTCTTTTGCCAAGAGGTATCGCTTTTTCAAGCCTTTTCATTCCTTATGCCTTAAATCTATGTAAAGAAAACATGTTTAAAACATGTTTGCATTAATAGTTTGAATAATTAATTCTACGTTAATACTAAAAGTACCGCGAAGCCTCCTTCAACTGTTCATTGCAGATTTTCATGGAATATAGACCGTTTGAAAGATAGGAAGATAGGTATTCTACGTAAAGCAGGGCACGCAGCCAAACTGAGTACAAAGCTGAACACGAGACCAAAATATTTTATTTGTAGAAATCATTCACATGATTGTTGCAATTGCGAACGCGAGACCAATAGCGATGCAACGTACCTACGTGAATGACGAGCTTTGCGGTGTATGCGTAATACCATCTTCATAACGAGTCACTGTAGTAGGCAATATTAGGCAATATAATTCTTCAAAACCGAGGGAGATTGATTGGCAGATCTACAAGTATGCGATGGCTGCTGGGAATGAGCGCCTGCCAATTTCCTAAATACAACCTCTTCACAACTTGCTTGAAACATACAAACTCCAACATTACTCCATTGACTATTGAAGATCAAATCGCCATTTGTCAATTATTACGAATAGTAAATAATGCTCTAAATTTCCAGTTATTGTTCTTGTTCAACACAGTACAGTGCGATACCCTCAGAGGTCCAGAGGTGATAAGTGCTGTTGCCATCCGGGCGTTCCCAACGTTGTCGACGTTATCCAAATGCATACTATCCTGAGCAACGCACAGGTTATCCAACCATTCTGAATAAATAGGCTATTTGTCGCTGTTCCCAAAACATTTTGTGCTGTGAGTTATTTGACGAATGGCAAAAAAATTCCTCATGTGCAGTTGGTGTGTAAAATATGCCATGTGTAAAATATGCCATCACCAGTGCCAGTGACTTCGTTTCGAAACCCGCTGTTGAGCATCCTGGAGTGTGGTCGAACAAATATTTGAATTCATTCTTAAACCGAAGTCGATTGACTCCAGCCTTAGAGCTGACGGGTTCGTTGCCTTTTATATATATTGCATGTCTCATTAATTTGCTGGCCGTCAGTCATTGCACCTCAATCGCCTCAGCAACTGATGTATTGAAATGTATCAATCCTCCTTAAAGCGTCATTCAGTAGGTAACTCTGGAATTTTTTCCATACGCCCAAAGCATCAACGTCGTAAATGGCGGAATCTCTGTTTCGTATTTTCAACTAATACCTTCTTCCAGTTTCTTTTCCCGGCGACCTCAAAACTGCCAAGGTTGCTCCTATCCTAACTGATACAAATACATTTTTGACATTTAGCAGCTGAAAATCTGAGGTGTTATCACATATTACTTAAGTGGCCAAGAGTTTTGAATTGGCTATTCAAGATCAACTTCGAAAACCTCAGTCTTAGCTGTACGCAGTATGGATTCGCTCAGGTCACTCCACTTCAACGTACCTATAAAAACAAAACATAGGACCCCAGAATTCCTTATTTTGCGGCGCCCAAAAAAGGTGTCCATTTCCACTCAAAAAACTAGGAAATGAAATGTGGTTCCTGAGATTTCTCATACATCCCATTTCACTAAAACGAGTTCACCAATCGGACCTTATTTCTTCCCCTATGGGCAGAAAAAAACTTCACCTGTACACATAATATGAAAAAAAGGGGTCGTCTTTCTCCCCCCTAGATTTCTGTTTTCTATGTAAAAGGGGAAGCAAAATTATTCTCCGGTTCCACGCATAGCCCTTTACCTTCATTCCGTCCTGTTCTCTCCATTTAGTCAGAAACTACCGGTGTGTGAGTGAAGTTGAGGGGGAAGGTGTATAAAAAAAAAAAAAAAAAAATCTAGGTCATTTCTCGTAGTGAAGACTGTTTTTTCCAGGATCCTGGGAAAAAATTGTGTTCCACCCCAAGGGTGTTGCGGCCTGCTGTGTAGCATCCGCCGATCCCTCCCTCGGTGCCTCTCACTGCAACCTGCAGTCTACTGGAGGGATATCAAATATCTTAAACGCTTTGGGAGAGAATGAGAAGAATCAGACTGCATGAGGGGAATGACATATATTTTGATCATCTATTGTCAATAATCGATTAATTACCGATTAAAACGCAGTAAAAATGCCGGTCGTTCATGTTGTCTCAACTGCAGAATTTCTCAAACAATTCTCTTGTAATTCTTTAAGCACTTATGGGGCAAGAGTAAGTCTAAGGTATTGTGCAGTCCTATAAAAACGAATAGTTTACATTATTTACCCAAGACATTCCCAGTAAATAAGTACATCACTTATTTGTTTTTCGAAGATTTTCGAAGAAAAGGCTCTAGGTATAGCAGGGTCCAAAATGTTTAGTAGGTATATATATATTTATTTTCAATAGTCATACATATTTTTTCTCCAAAAAGTGCATCATATTCCCCAACAATTCAAGAAAAACTTGAAATAGTTTATAAGTGTTGCGCCAGCCTGGAAGATCAAAACAAAAGTGATTTGAAGCTAGCCGTTTGGTGTCAAATATTATGTTATTTATCTTCCACACCCCTCCCTACCTCCTCTTCATTTACGAAATCCTTTTATTCCCAATTGTATTCTATAAGCCAGGCGTACTAGCACATAACCAGATTTGTAGTATTACCACTTGAACAAATACCGAACTAACTGTATTCCAACTTATCAAATCAGTTGAAATTTCTAATACCACTGTTAGAGTGTACCAAGTTTTTGATTGTAAGTGATTTTTCAGTTCTAAGTACAGTTTATTTTTCATTCTGTAAAATGTTACTCCGTCGTGTTTATAACGTGCTGCCAATATGTATCACACTTCAGTTGATTGTGTTTGGCAGTTAGTGTTTACAGCTCTGGTAGAGGATGATGATTTATTGTTTAAATCTGTATTAGGCATACGAACAGGAATAACGGAGATTGTGTGGGTTGGTCTTGTGCCAACTTGTTGAAGTCCCCTTCTCCCTTCACCATCCTTCTCATTGGGTCATTACCTTCGAGCTACTCGTCTGATTCCAAGTGACCGGAGAAATTTGCCTACAAAGCGTTGAACTACGTGACGGGAGTTGGTTAGATTGTACACTAATCAAGGGGCGTTGACTCTAGACATTGCATACCAACGACTACCTGCATCACCCATCCGTTGCTCGGGATCGAAGTTACCTAATCATGGTTCTTTATTGTATGCGTATGCATAAATGTCGTCTCACATCAAGTGTTACTAGACAGTGTATTCCAAAGTTGGGTTCTCAAACACTGTTGATCTTGGTTCAGCATTTTCAGGAATCTGTGATAGGATTTCCTAGATTTTCGATAACAGGATCAGAATGTGAAAAACGCTGCAAATGATTACACAACGGTTTATTATTTCCCCCTTCTGCGTAGATCACTGCTCTCTATGTTCAACACCTACCCTCGCGCTTCCCCCCCCCCCCCCCCCCCTCCGCACCAGGAAAGCCCTAAATCGAGTACTGGAGCTGGCCGGGCAATTAGAGTTTCATAATTATATGCGAAGCGTTCTAGAATTATATTAATAATTATTTGTTTTATTCATGAAGCATAACGTTTGTTCAAGTTACATAATTATGTATCAACAATATCCAAAATAACCTTCATTCTTCGAATAAAATAATATCTTGGAACAACCAACTCAATTTCATCAGCCATCCGTGATTATAATCTGCTGTTCCCTAGCGACGATATCTGGGCTGGATGTATACCGTTTCATTCACGATCATGTTGACGAAGCTTTTCAATTCAATTTCAGGGCCTAACTGTGAACGAACGGCTCGACGTACAATGCTTCGGGTGGTCTCAAAAAATTCCCAAGTTCAAGATCCTTTAAAAACGTACAAAATTCTAGATATTCAAAATGTCAACCCCTATTTTTCACCCCTTAGAGATGATTGACAGCCGAGCTTCGCGGACCAACTAGACCCTAAGTGGTACCCACAAACCAAATTTGATTAATTTTCGTTTATGGTAACTAAGGAAATTGCGAAGTACGGCGTACGGCGAAAGGACAGAAATTTTTGGTTTATTATTTTCAGTAACGAATCTTTGGAATATAGGTAGCATGAGAAAAAAACCGCCCCCCCCCCGCCCCAATTTGATAGTTTCCGTTTCAAGGTACGTAGAATCCGAAAATGGAATTAAAACATTTCTGTTCGTCTGCTGTAAACCGTCCGCCGCGCCGTACCTCGCACTTTCCCGTCTGGGGTCTAGTTGACGCGAGCTCGGCGTTACTGTCAGTCATCTCTAGGGGATGAATAATAGGGGTTGAAATTTCCCGAACGCCGCAGCTCGAAAACGTTCAATAGAAGGGTATAGTTGTTTTTTAACGTTTTCAAATTGATCTCGAACTAAAGAATTTTTTGAGACTACCCGGAGCATTGTATGTCCAGCCGTTCGTTTGCACCGAAAAGCTTCGTCAACATGATCGTGAATGAAGCGTTATAAATCAGGCCCAGATATCATTGCTATAGGGAACATCTGATTATAATTCACGGATGGCTGTATGAAATCGAGTTGGTTGTCCCGTGATATTATTTCATTTGAAGAATGATGGATCTTTTGGATTTTGTTGATACCTACTTTTGTAACTTGAAGAAACATGCTTCATGAATAACAACGAGTCATTAATGATTTAATTATTGAATTATTGAATCCCGCGCATTTTTATGACGCTGTAATTCCCAGGCCGGCTCTAGTACTCGATTTAGGTCTTTCCATTACTAGTGGTGGGCGGAGGTGGCGCGAGGGAAGGAATTGACCACAGAAAACAGTGATCTACGCAGAAGGGGCATGTGTACCTAATACATGTAAATCACAAACCGTTGCGTAATAATTTGCAGCTTTTTTATTCCATTTGCGGATTCTACCTACCTTGAAACGGAAGCCTTCAAATTTTGAGGGGGGGGGGGGGGTTATTTTTTTTTTTCCATTCTCGATTCCAAAGGTCCATTATTGAAAATAACAAACCAAAAATTAGGCCGGTGGGTGGGGGTAAGGGGAGAGCGTCGAAGTCCAGCAAAACACCTGCTTATGTGGATGGTCAGTTTTGGGGTTTCGTGATGATTTAGTTCGATTTGATGCCTATGAATTGCATAAATATTATTATTTTTTAAATTTAAAATTTTAATCTCCTGTAACGCGTCATTAAGCGGCCCTACGAACTCCCCACCCGGCCACTTGTGGAATTCTGATGGTCTCTGTACCTAATTACGATGATATAATTCCTAAATTTTCCCTAATTTGGATAATAATTGTCAATTTGGGCGAGAACAACAAACTTGAACCTATCAACAAATAGCTATAAAAAAGGCCCTATCAACAAAATCCAGAATAACCATTCTTTTTCGAATGAAATAATATCATAGACAATAATATCACTAACTCGAAGCGGGATTATAACCAGCTGTTGTATACCGGATGTATACCGCATAATTCACACTCATGTTGACGAGCTTTTCGGTTTAAATTTGAGGAAGTTACTGTGAACGAACGGCTGGACGCACAATGCTACGGGTGATCTATAAAATCCACAAAGTTCGGAATCAGTTCAAAAACGTCATAAAAACCATTCCCTTAGTTTTGAACTACGGCGTTTTGAACATTCCCACAGTGTTTTTTTTTTTCACCCCTGAAATGACTGACAGATTTTCGCGGGCCAGCTAAGCCCCGAATGGGACCTACAAACCGAATTTCATTATTTTTGGTTCATGATGACTACAGTAACAAACGTTTCGAGGCAAGTGACAACTGAAAACAACACACAGGTGCCTGCTAACTGGCGTTGCAATAGTTCGCCAGAAGCTTACAGAAAAATAAAGAAAGAAGAAAAAAACTGGGTGCCCCCGCCTTGACAAGGGGATGCAAGTTTTACTAAGAAAAAAGGCCATATTTATTTTCAAGGGTGTTACCCGAATGGGTTGACAATATCGACCCCTGAAATAACCCGTTACAATGAGGTCACGACCGAACTCAACAAGGTATTCTGCCAATTTCGTTCACTGACCCTACAACCCCTCCGCCATTACTGTGAACACTTTGGCAGGCGAAAACTATGGTCTTCGGTACAAGACCATAAATAACTATAAAAAAAAGGGGCGAATGTAAAAAGTGAAACGCCGTACGAAGCGCAGCAAAAAATAAAAGGGAATTGCCGTTTTGCAGGTACTTGGTAAGTAAGATGTCGGGTTATATGTTTTTCCCGCGATTTCGCCCGTCTGAGGGTTGGTTTTTTTCTCAGAATGTCGACGTTGAATGAATATTTTCGTTTGTGCTCCCCCTTTCGGGAGTATTGCCAATAATATACGAGAACATGAGTTTCAATCCTATCGTTTGCCCGAGACCTTTGGATTTTTTTTCTCGCATTGTGTGACAAGGGCGTTGCTCTTGGGGTTCTGAGAGGAGAAAAAAAATTGTCGAAGGAGAGAATAGGTAGGTATTTGCTGTCAGGGGACAATCGGTTCCTTAACAATTTCCCCGAGTAGGTTCGTTTGAAAATTATTCGTCCTACACTCCAACACGCATTTTGGTTTAAACAATAACGAGTTAGCAAAATGTCAACGCCAATGGCAAAGCAGAAGTCAATGTGCGTGTGTGTGTTAGCAAAGCGAGCTGTCGATAAGTCGAGAATTGTAAATGAGTATAATTATCAAGTTTCTATATTCCACAACATTTATAACCTGTTACCTAATATAGGTAACAAACAAACCGGCAGCCGACTCTTATTCTGATAGAAACATAGAGAAATGAAAGGAATTCGTTATTTCCCAAGTTGAGATTTCACTTCCTTGAAATAAATTATTGAAATACCTCATGGGAAGTGACTGGTATCAAAAGTTTGTGGGACAAGTAGATCCCTGCAAATTCTTTGTTTTATCAGTGTTATTCGTTGTGTTTTTAGGCTAAAAATCTCTATATATATTAGCTATTTATTAATACATTCCTTGTATGTAGGTATTCCATCTTGCGTTCACATTCGTGTTTCTCTTCTCCTTATTTGTATAATGGAGGATTATACAAATGAATCTTCTGGAGAGACGCATAAATAAATAATTAAATGTATATATACACACACACATATAAATTGTTGTTAACATCTAGGGATCTATTCAGCATAACGATTCAGGATGCTATGGCAAAAATTCATTTTATTTGAAAATTTGCTAAAACTCTTCGTTCGAATAAAGAATTACTTACATCAGTTGGCTCATTGGTCCATCGCAATGGTTGAAACCCTACCATATGTTAATTATGGTGACGGTAGCGTGAACTGAGATTCTGACACTGGCCACAAACGTGATAAAACAGTTGACCATATTACTATCTAGTAATTTGCTTAATGAAAGTAACAGAAACATCAATATCTTCAGCTAAAAACCCCTAATGCCGCATCCCGGTAGGTATGTAACCCTTGTGGCTATAGGTACTTGCTTTTGATCTTAACAGTGCTAAGAGTTGTACTACTTTACTTACTTGGGTCACTTGCGATAAATTTTTGATTTGGGTTTACGTATCTTCAAAGTAACGTGTGTTGGTCTGGTTCGATCCACATGACGAGGTTAGTAGTAGAAAACTGTGTCATAATAGTACTACGGGGAAAATAATCCCCCTCGAGCCAGATAATCTATGGATTACTCTAGACCTGTGATGCACCAGTCGACACTAATGTAAATTGCAACGCCAAACTCTGCTACTGTTGGTCAATGTGGAACCAATAATAACTAGTGGGTCCGCTAGCCAGTAGCCTCACGTACCTCCACTATAACGAACACAACGTGTACCTACCCAAAATTAAGTGTTTTTGGATTTTGCGGCGCCATTGCCGGCACCGGCTGGCGCCGTCATCGTATCATAACATGTACAGCAATTTCTGACAATCCTAAGAGTATATCCAGAGAATTTTATGCCGTAGGGCCCATTATTAGGTACCTACCTGTGTTTTGGCTCTTGCGGCGTCACTCTCGGCGCTATGGCGCCTCTTCCTGATGTCGAGATACCAAGAACTTTTCAGCAAATTCGGAAGGCCCATCACCGAACTACCCTCAACATTTCGAGACAAAATACCCAATATTGCGTCTTGTAGCGCGGTGCAGACATGACACTCGCAAATGTCGCTCGGGTCTAAGTAAAAAGCCGTTCGGCAATAATTATAAAATGAACTATTAAAATAATATTGGTATCATAATACCAATAACGGTAATAATGTAAGTCAGTCAAGATTTATTTCTGGAAGCCCATATATACCCATCCATATTAGAATTAATGATCGGTAATTACATTAAAGCAAGCAATAATTTCAATATCTTCTAAGAAACCTGAACTTACTGCAATGTGCATTTATGAAAATACCATATCACGTATCATTTACAATGAGGTAAATTCCCCATACAGGTACCCAGCATTTCATCACGAGCGACTCACACTTAAGAGTTGGTTGTTGTTTTTCGCTTCTTTCGCATCACCATTAAACTCTGGAAGATGGAAACTCACAGAACCCATCTGACGAATCATAATTATCCCACGCTAATACTGCTTCCAGCGTAAATTACTATGGAAGAGCTTAATAACTGTAGTCTGAAAGGGTAGCGAGCGACCGAAGTCCGTAAACATGGAAGGAAATACTTGAAACCTGATGATCCATCGAAGGAATATCAACAGCACATTTTTAAATACAGCGAGCAACAAAATTTATGTAGAAATGGCTACCGGAGTATCATTCTCCCGTATAACTCACTCCCAAATTTACGTAGAACTATGTACTAAGTATTAGAAATGTATATTACTCTAGTAGCGTTTATAGTGATGTCTTAATAGAAATACATATAGGTAGATAAATTGTTGGAGGAAAGAAGTTAACTGTCGCAAAAAAGTAAATAAGTACCTAGGTAGATAAATTGATTAAAAAGAAAACAACAAAATATATTCTATTACTCGATAGAATTAACTTGAGAAATCATATAGTACCTATAATTTGTATGAGGTAAATTCACATCATTGAGTGCAGTTTCATCATTGAATAACGTATGACCGTTCAATAACTCACTTATTCAGTAATACTCTTACATAAAATAGGTATTCATACTTTTCTTAAATAATTGATTCATACGAATTCATTTGAAGGGCTTACATGCTTGTTGGACCATAAAAAAAAATACGACACAAGGGGGAAAAATACAATCAAAAGGGGTTCCGGGAATTGTGGGATTTGTGTGTTCTTCATAAATGTAACATTATGCTTGTATTCCAATGTGTTGGATGCAAATCACGTATTTGTTTATGTTAGGGTTCTACGTGTCTCATAAAATATTCGTACTTCATAATATTATGAATGCTGTAAAAAAATTTGACTCCAGTTTTACTGCGCAACATGTATTAATTAATCAACACCAATTAAAACTACCTGCGAGTGCCCGAATGATGGGAAGCCACAGGATGAATTGAGCAGAGCACGTAAGTGTTGATGTTTTCCAAGCTGTCCTGTACGAATTTCATCAAAATCCGAATGCACTCCGACTATTTTGATAACCCATTCCTCAATGGTGTATCGAAGGTTGCTATAGAAACAGGCTGTGCATGGTCTCATGAAACTAGTATAATGAATAGCCAAAACCTCGAATGGGTCTACTTGGGCCAAGGGAATTGCTTATTCACAGCACATTGACATAGCAGATAGCTTCGAATACGGATAAATTTGGGAAAATGCCAAGCAGCCGATGATTGACAGATACCTACTATTGATGAAATTTCCGCTCCTAGGATGAATATTAACGAATCTCCATAACGACTAACTCCTTCCAAGGTAGTAAATAGCTATCAACTGTTTAATGGCATTTTTTGCGTGGCCTCCCATCAACGGACACCTGTGCTGCATAGGCGATGGGATGCCAACAAATTCATGAGGGAACGTCCCATAAAACACGCTCCTCTCACGTCAAAACTCCGCTGAAATATTTTACTGTTTTCAATGCAACGCTTTGATTTTATAGCCAACAGCTTTAATGGCCCGTTGAAGAATTTTCATACTTCTTTTCTGCGTCAACGGTGAACCTACAATATTTTCAGTACCTAATTTCGTCATTAAAAATCATTCAATTAAAATTTAGCATGAAATTGATTTGCTCTTCAGTTTTTAACATGCAAATACTGGAATGCATGAAAGAAACAAGCGGTATATTTCAAAGTTATTGAAGTAATATTACTACAAGTTTACTTTCTTGAAGTTACCAATAACTCAAAACACTACGAGGTGACACTTGAATATTTCATGACATAGTTAGTAATCATTTCAATGTTTGATCGCATAATCAATGTGGGTAGTATGGTTTAAAAAACTTCATGCTAACCATTGCTGTTGTAATAATTCTTAGTCACGGCACTTCTCCTACGTGTTGTAAGAATGAAACTACAGCCTTATCTGACTGTAAGAATCAACATGGGTAGATAGTTGAAAATTATCGAACGAGCTAATTAGTAATATACCTAGTATGTTACTATAGTGGTAACAATCAAGTTGTTGAGTATTGGTTGATTGTGGGTTAATACCGTGGAAGGGGTTGGGTACATCATAAATGTGTCACTCTGTAATATAGAGTGATAATCAAAGATAACAAAATAATGTATATATAGTTATTTACCTAATGTATATATTGATACTATATAGGTATATAATATATCTATATCACTCTCTAATATATATATATATAGATAAATATAATGTACTCTCCTACTGGTGATCACGGCAAATCGCTGAAATATAGGGCTAGCTTTCCGATTTTGTGAATTTCTTCAGATTTGGTTGCTTTAACTTTCTACTTTATATTTTAATCAAAGTGTATATTGATAAATATATTCAAGAACAAAACATAAGGCAGAACATTTTATAGGAGGCTAAAAAAAAAAAAAAAGAAATCGAGAGGATGTTCACACTGTTCGCAGATTTTTCAGCTCTTAAAAGTGATACAAGTAGCTAGCAATGAATGACAGGCTCGGGATGTGAACATGTTTGTACAAATATGCGATAGGTAAATGAGTAGCTTGTGTTCCGCATACATATGTTATCTGTCACCGAAAATTCATTCTTGTGCGTTGAGCTGAAACATGACCAGAGGTCTATATTAAAGGTTAGTTGAACTACGGGAATTCTTTCTACGAACCTCTGATGGTAAATTCAATCTACCGTATTATTTTTAAGTGAATTATTGGTTAATGCTGTCAGGCTGAATCCGATAATTTCTTTGTGGCGATCGGTCGTCAATCGAAACCCTGCTCTTCCCTCGTAATTCTTCTTGGAGACACAGACCGTCTATTATAACCCATTACTTCTCAATGATGATTAATATCACATTCGGACGTCCGCTGCAATTTACTTAAGTCTTCTTTCTTCTTCATCTGTATTCCCTTGAACTTTAGGACAGCGAGATGAACGCGTTACTTGCTGAGGGGTTGGATCGATTTAAGTCCCTAACTTTTCCCGTCCGTTTCCGTCATCCGGTGATACTTTACTGGCTTGCAAGGGTGTCGGGTTATTCATTCTTGTAGTGTTAACGTTGCTGCTTGTCTGTACCTGCTTGCATCCTTGAAACGTGTGAGTGGTTATTTTCTTGTGGTATCTCCTACGCATTTTGCGTATTATACAGAAATATTTCTCTTTCCTCCATGTGGGAGTGAGTTTCACCGTGAGAATCAATCACAAGGGACCTGAGCCCAATAAACGATGCCTACTATAACAATTTTTTTTTGCTTTTTAGTGCAATCAACAGATTATAAAAAAATTTATTTTCAAAAAGTGTTTATGAATTATTTTATATATTTTTATTTCGTTTTACGATGTAGGTTATTTTCACCTAAAATTTTGTTGTTGAAATAATCGAGACTCATGATGGAATACTTTCTTCAAATTATAGGTACCTCCTTCAAGATATAGGCCCATGTCTCGAACAACAAACAACAACACCATCGCATTTTGTAGGTATGTTGTATCGGTAACATACAACAACAAAAAATTTCAGTCTAACTGAGAACTTCCTCCTTTTTTTGAAGTCGGTAAAAATGGTGTTGGAGCCCTAGGAGTACCTTAGCAATACTCTCCCAATTCTAAGTCGAAGTTCACAAAATGATAGTGAATTGTAGCACTGAATACAAGTGGAAAAAGCTACAAACCGTCGATGGATCCATTGTTCTTTATAACCTTCCTGTCTTTTCATAACTTTTGATTGTACCTTTTAAAATGCTCACAATTTACGAATGACCGTTTAACCTGCTGACACAAGGGACATTCCAAGGGATGGTGGCAGGTCGGCCTTCAATTTACTGGCCTCATATACATATACATCAAAATTCCATGTCATAAGCTCCATGTTCCGTTCCGGGGCATTCAGAGATCTACTTATTTAGGATCTGTGGGAAATATCATCGAAGATTCAGTTAGGTATACCTGTATAACCGTTTAATGTATTATGAATTCAATTGATAGATTACTGAGGTACATACCTAACTTATTTATCCTCCAAATCGATGCCTAGGTTTTAGGTAGGTAGCTCGAAAAGTTGACCTTTATACTCATATTTTTACACTCTTTACAGGGACTCTCAAACCTGCAGTCCGCTTGGACCCTAAGCTTACGTTTTTTTTCCAGACAGCTGAAGTAAGAATTGGAAATCAACTTCAAACACTTTACCACGTTCATGGTTTTTTCATCGTACAAGATTCATTAGTGGGACATTAATTTTTTTTGGCCCCAGTTATTATTGCCTCAAGATGACCCATGTATGAATAAATTATATTTTGCAGGACTAGCAGATTACCTTGTTAGATACCTGCTGATAAGATCATATCATTTTCCTTGGCCATGAACTGTGATATTCTTGCCAAAGGAAGGTGTTACGGGGAACAGTCCAATCCTTAACTGCTTATTTCAATTCGGTGGAATTACGTTTGTTCGAAATGCATAATGCTCATACTTCAAAATTCTTGAAAAACGTATAGGTATTATGTTGGCCCTCTTAGGAAGGGATGGCTCACCAGAGGGGCCACACTAGTAATCCATCTTAGTTCGTGAATAGAACCATTAAAAAAACTCCCTTTCTACTTCAAAAACTCGATTTTTTTCTGGGCCCGTTTCAAAAAACTGCACAAGACAACCCCGGAATGATTCGAACGCCTACTAGAGGGTTCCCATGCAGATCAGCTTCGGCGCCTTTTCTTTAGCAGGCGGCTTCTATCGACCTCTCCCCCTTGGACCTTTTTTTATGGAGTTTTTTTTTAGCCGGCAGGGATGGTAGGCAAAGTTCGTGGGAAACTTGGCAAAACTAAATCCACCGTTAGATTGCTGAAAATGATTGTTTTACACGTTGGATTCAGGTCTAGGGACAGATTGCCATTATAGGCATTTGAAATCCGGGGATAAACGCCAGTTGGTGTACAGTTTAAGGTAGATGGAGTGCATTTCTTGTAATTTGAGTCTCAATAAAGGAATTTCCGAGAAAAAAATCAAAACTCTTGGGAAAACGGTAGTTTGGACCCCGTTTTCAAAAATAACCTTTATTTTTTAAAATGAGGGTGATTGAAAGTAAAATTGCGGCAAAAATGTCGTATCAGGTATATTGTAGAAGGAAACAACACGAGAAACACAACAAGTATTTGTATTCTCCTCAATACCCACAAGAAGACAACTCGACAACCAACTTTTTTCCAATCTCCCCACCCCCATAACAACCATACTAACAACACTCCCGGCCACTACACTGTAGTTGCCACTACACTGCCCCCTTCCCCTCTTGAGACCTGTCCCCAGGTCGTATTTCTGCTTTCGTTAACCGATTCGCATGCAGCCGTCGAATCTTCCTACCCATTTGCATGACAAAAAGCACGTAATTGTACCGCTTCTTGACCACCCAAGGTCTGGCCCATATTGGCTGGAGTTTTGGAGAGAGCCCTCTGATTCGCCTTGGCTCATACACCCACACCCAGTCATCTTTCTGATACGGTGGCTTCTTCGCCCGGCGGTCGAACGTCTCTTTCTGGGTGCGCATCTTCAACTGTGCCTCTTCCTTAGCAAACTTCCGAATCTGGTCGAGTTGGTCTCGGAGTTTCAATGCGTAGGATGTATCCAAAATTTTGGTTGATGTGGGGGGCGAACTAGATTTTCCGGTAAGTGGAGATCCCTCCCATATATCACTTGAGCTGGAGAGAAAGCTGTGGTACTATGAGGTGTGGAACGATATGCCATTAGGAATAAGGGAATTTTTTCATCCCAATCTTTCTGGTTTTTACAAACAAACATGGCTATGTGCTTCGTCAGCGTTCGATTCAGCCGTTCCACCAAACGTGCTGATTGGGGGTGTAATGCCGTGGAACGCGTACGATGCAATCCTAGAATATCTCCTACTTCCTTCAGCAAATTAGCGTCAAAGTTCCGACCTTGATCCGTGTGGATTTCAAAAGGAACTCCAGTGCGACTAAAAACTTGCTCCACCAGTGCTGAAGCGATTGTGTAAGCCTCTTGATTGGGAAGTGCGGTGGCTTCCGGCCATTTGGAAAAATAATCAACAGCCACAAGCACATATCTATTCCCCCTGTCCGTTGCTGAGAACGGCCCCAGAACATCTATTCCCATCCTTTCAAACGGTGCTGCCACTGCCATCTGTTGGAGGGGCGCTGAGTTGGTGCGTCCTGGTCCTTTGAATCTCCTGCAAATTTGACACGTTCTACACCAGGAACGAATATCGCTAGTCATGCCAGGCCAGAAATAAGTCTGTCGTACTCTGGCGAGTGACTTCCAAAATCCAAAATGTCCCCCTGTCGGGCTGTCATGACACAAAGTCAATACTTTCTCGATGTTGCTTGGAGCGACTACTAACTGTTTCCCCGTCAACCCCCCCTTTCCTATCCAGACATGATACAGCTGTCTCTTGTGCACCTCGAGGGAGTCCCAACGATTAACCAATTGCCGAACTCTCGGGAATGCCTCTATCAGCTCTTCATGAGTGGGGCGTTTTCCTTCCACTTTCCAACTGACCATTTGTTGTAATATAGGGTCCTCCTGAAGACTGGCACCTTGGGGTAACAATTCCACCAAAGATAACTCAGGGATCTGGTCTCTTTGTACTCTCCGCCTGCAAAACTTACAATCATTCACGCACGGGCGATGTGACAAGCTATCGACATTTCCATGCTTTGCACCAGCCCGGTGCAACTCTGTAATTTCTCAAGCCAACGTGCCAGTTGTCCTTCTGGTTGATGGAATGAAGTTAACCATGTGAAGGCCACATGATCCGTCCTTAGGCAGAATTGCTTCCCGTACAGGTATTGATGGAAATGATCTATACTGCGGACGACTGCTAACAATTCACGTCGTGTTGCACAATAATTTTGTCTGATCAAGGTTTGACTGAAATAGGCAACTACATGTTCATTCCCATCATATGCCTGTGACAAGACTGCCCCTACTGCATGAGCACTTGTGTCGCAGTCCAGTATGAAGGGCTTGGACAAATCTGGGAAAACCAAAATGGGGGCCGAGGTCATTGCATCCTTCAGTTTCCTGAAACTGGAATTGCAGGATTCCCTCCACACGAATGGAAAATCTGCCTGAGTGAGGGAAGTCAATGGTTTGGCCACCTCAGCGAAGTTTCTCACAAACCTCCTGTAGTACGAACAGAATCCAAGAAAACTGCGTACCTGCTTTTTATCCTGGGGCATTGGCCATTCTCGGACTGCCGTGGTCTTGTCAGGATCTGTCTGCACCCCCTGTTTGGATATTACATGGCCCAAATACCTGGTTTCTCGCTTGAAAAAGCTGCACTTTTTTTCATTTACTTGAAGGTTTGCTTTTTGCTTTTCAAGTTTTTGAAGAACGGTGTCAAAAGTAGGTCCGATGATGATAAAATCATCCAAATAAACCAAAGCAAGTTCCGGGGGCACCACTGCTTCCATTAGTCAATGAAAAGTTGCAGGCGCATTGGTCAACCCAAATGGCATAACCTTGAACTGCCATAACCCCTTTACATATATGGTGAATGCTGTCTTCTCTTTACCCTCAGGCTTCATCTCTACCTGCCAGTACCGGCTTTTCAAATCAAGGACGCAAAACCATGCAGACCCATCTAAAGCATCCAGCAAGTCTTGAATGCAAGGCAGAGCATATGAGTCCTTTTTAGTAATCTTATTCAGCTTCCTAAAGTCCACGCAAAATCTCGTCGATCCATCCTTCTTCGGTACGAGAACTACTGGTGATGCCCAGCGACTTTTTGAGGGCTCGATGACATCCTGCTCCAACATTTCCTGGAGGAGGTTGCCTATATTCTCCGTTTGTGAGAAGGGTATGAGTCTGGGGGCCTGTTTCAGAGGGCGAGCATCTCCTGTGTCGATGGAGTGCTGCACCAGATGGGTGCGTCCCATTAACTTGCCGTCTGAGGCAAAAGCAGCATGACACCTTCGTAACAACCCTATTACCATGTTCCATTCAAGTGAATCAGGAGCTAAATCTGTGTACTCACTGTGTACCCACTCCGGTACGCTTGGCTGTGATTCAGGAATTGCCCGAATTTGGAGTGCTTGTTTGGCACACTGCCATCGCCTCCTTAAGGGTATCTCAAGTCCCTTAATTTGCAAACACAACCGGGCCAAATTACTCGTAACACAAGCATTGACACGCCAAAGAAAATCTAAACCCAGGATTGCTTTGTCCCGTATCCCAGCCACGAGAAAAGAGTGTCTCACTTCGCTCTTGCCCAGCTGTATCAGGATAGAACACTCGCCCTGGACCTGCATAGTCCTCCCATGACGTTTTCTCCTCATAAACCACAAGAGCACCCTCGTGAAAAATGGGGTTTTGTCTCAAGCTGGTTATTTACTGTTGAACCTCCACTAAGGTTTCCAAGACTTGGGTGTCCTGTTGTGGAGTAGGTGATGTTGAAGGGGCTGGCAGCCGAGAGATAGATTGCCTCAATTCCTGGTTCGCCCTTTCTAACTGGTGTATGCGGTCTCTGAACTCTTCGAACTGTTGCTCGATTAGTCCCAAAGATGTGCCTTGATCAGGCGAGACAGGTTGATCTCGTCTTGCATGGGACATTGGATCAATTGAAACCGTTCTTGCTAGTTCGGTTTCATCTTCCTCAACAACAGCATGTTGACGGGTGGAGATAGTCCGCTTCGTTCGCGGCTGGCGGTGCGACATGTCCTCCTGATGTGATCCTGGACGGGCCCCCAAATGTAGAAGGAAACAACACGAGAAACACAACAAGTATTTGTATTCTCCTCAATACCCACAAGAAGACAACTCGACAACCAACTTTTTTCCAATCTCCCCACCCCCATAAAAACCATACTAACAACACTCCCGGCCACTACACTATAGTTGCCACTACAATATTAACACCTGCCTAGCTGTTAGCCTAAGGAGGCGGAGCGAAGCCTCGAAGGCGAATGTTCTCACTGCTGCCAACAACCCAACATTACAAATGGCAAACCTTTGTGGCAACCTTCAAGAACCTTTGCCGCGGTTTGATTTTGTGGACGTTTTTTAAATTTATTTATAAATTTGCGGTTCCATCCATCCATCTACTGCGGTTCTGTACATTGTTTAAAGTGATGAACTAGCGCTCTAAGCGGGATTTGAGTTGAACTACTCGGAAATTTACCTGATACATCATTTCTAGCGGGAACGCAGAAATTCAAATTTCGCAATCTTCCAACCACGAAAATTGTCCATTCCACGTAACCTCCACAAGGTATTGATTGTCCCAGCAAACATGTTGACCCACTGCAGGTAATATATGGGAAATGCATCATCACCAGTCATTACCTCGATGATTTCAAGTGCTATAGATTGCTGGTGGAATAGGAATGCAGAAAGTTGCAAGTGCTCCTTGCCACTTATCATCTGCATCCTGCGTCATAATAACAATGAAATAATTTTATAATAAATAGAGAATGGAGGGATAATATGAAATTTAGATTTATTAATATCTTCAATAATGAACCTTTGGAATTGAGCATGAAGAAAGGAATGTACTCCCCTCCCCCCTTCAAAATTTGATGGTACCCACGTAAAATCCAAAACTGAAGTACAAGATGTCCATACACGCTACCTTTCTTAGCAACCATGAACCAAAATGAATAAATTTGGTTTGTAGGTCTCATTTGGGTTCTAGCAGGTCCACGAACCTCGGCGTTCATCATTCATCTCGAAGTGTGGAAAATAGGGGATGACATTTTTCACACCGCTTTAGCTCGAAAACTTTCCATAGAAGGGTATAGTTTTTTACGTTTTTAAATTGATCTTGAACTGAAGAATTTTTTGACACCACCCGAAGCATTGTACGTCCAACCGTTCGTTCACAGTAAGGCCCAGAAATTTGAACCGAAAAGCTTCGTCAACATGAGTGTGAATCATATGGTATACAGCCAGCCCAGATATCATTGCTAGGGAACAGCTGATTTAATCAAGCAGGGCTGTATGAAATCGAGTTGGTTCTGTGTGTTTCTGTTCGTCTGTGTGTCCGCAAATTCGTGCCACACCATAACTTCGTCATTTCGAATTCTGTTTTGCTGAAATTTTCAGGGATCATGCGGGTATCGCCCCAGTGGTCCCATATGAATTACCTACACAACAGACGGATGGTACTGCTACTGCGGAAGCGCAAACGCCAATCCGATGTACTACCTACCTACTCAATTTCTCGTGAATAAACTAATTTCGCTCAAATTCAGTGGTTAGTCAGGGTTTAGCTTCTATATGATCCCTTATGCATTTCAAAACGCTCGGATCATGGTATGACCATTGCGCATGCGCAAACCCGAATTGTGAGGTATTAAATTTTTACGAACTTTTCTTCACACTACGCTTTTCTGCGTAGTAGTTTGTAAAGATAGTTCTAAAAGTTCGTTTCTGTTGTATTTTTCAAAACTACACGTTATGTTTCACGCTTATCAACAAATAATTACATGCAGATAGAATTCTTGAATCCACCGCATGGTTCTTTCTTCAAAAGTTCCAGTTTTGGTCAAGTTATGCAAGAAAGAGTAGAAAACCAGAGAACCTTGTGGATTTTGAAAAGGCTAAAAGACTTGCAGTCAGACTCGAGTCACCCGCTCACGCAAAACACAATTCAAGTTTACGAAAATTTCTGTTCAAAACCGGCTGCTCTTCCCTCTGTTTGGACTGAAACGCTGGGGAAAAATTAATACATTTTATTGAATTGGGGAGAGCTCTTTGAATGGCTAAAAACAATCTCCGTGCAAGCAGGAATATAAGATTCAGTAAACAAAAATTAAACGGGTATAAATCGCTCATAATGACCTTTTTATTTCAGTATGAATTGAGTAGCGGAATGAAAATGTTGTTTTTCGTTTTGAATTTTATTGTAACCTTGATGGAACCACCTAACGCTTCCCAATCGACCACTGTCTTTATTGGTACCCGAAGGGTTTTTAATTTCAAAGGAAATATAAACTACGTGAAATATATTGTTTTCCGTTCTCTTCTTTCGATAGTCGAACGGAGTATGAAAAAATGGGTTTTGATGGTGACCTTTAACAACAAATTTACGGTTTATTTAGTGCTTACTCGCTGTTTATGGGAAATATCATCATACTGAGGTCGTTTTACGGTTCGGCTGCGAATAGTTGTGGAGAACTCTTCAGATAAGCTCAAATTATATTTGCGTTGAACGACCATTCCAGCGTTTACTCTACCAATAAGTTTGATAATTAAATTTGGCAAATTAGATGTTTGCTGCAGAGTCCACTAGGGCAGTGAAAGCCTTGTGAATTCTGGAATTTTATCTTCCAAAACTAGGGGTTTGCTTTCAGACCTCTCCGAAGAATTTGGTTCGTCGTCCAAGGTATTTGGCCAGTTTGAGTTCAAATGAAGCATCCCCGTCATTTTTGAACATTTGAGTACAGCTAGTCAATGCTTGCCAGTTGGATAACGCCAGTGGTGTCAACTGCGAGGAAAAAATTCGAAATGCAAACAGAGCTTTGGTTAGAACTTTGGTTTTTACTGAAAATAGAAAACGTTTCAATAATTCCGTTTTGCTTCCTTGTCTGTCGAGGTAGCGGAAGCCTTATGATAACTTGTAGTAGAAAAATATTTTTGTCCTTAAAACACGCGTCCAAGACCTTTTTGAACAAATTTAGTTCCGCGTCTGTCAGTTCGTCCATCTGTGTGCTCCCAAATCATAGCCAGCACATATTCACACCAAAGAATGAACATAATGAGCAGACATTTGGAAGGAATAGCTTCGGAGAAAGAATGATCGTAATAATTGAAATTTGGAGGGTAGTTGCGGGTTGGGCCATAATTTTTAATCCCACCTAAATTTCTAGGAAACCTGACTGTTGCGCATGAGCAGTAGTACCGGCGACTATCTCCAACCACTCAACGGTTTTAAGTACGCTAGTATGAATTAATAAAGATCGGGCAATAATTTAATAATTTTCGCCTGCCTATTCGTATTAAGCTAGTAATTTCGACGATCTAATGGTTACCAGGAAGATAATGTGCAGACGTTTTCATTTGAAATGGGTTTCCTTACAATGATGCCTAATCGAAACCACAAAAGGTTCAAGAAGGCAGAGTAGAACAACAAACTATTCCTATGGATTCCAAGTCGTCCAAAGATGACAACACCAATTTTTGAATATACAAGAATTGGCGCTACTTGCAGAGGGCCAGGAACCGGAGCCAGCGCTTAGTGGTCCAAAATACGATATACCTACCTACTAAAACTCTCGAAAATTACGTTTTTCAATCAAATCTAATTTTATCTATTCTGTTTCTCTATTTTACTACCTCCTACTTGTCTAGTGAATATGCATTTGAGCCGCGTTATTATTAAACCCCAATCCCTGTTTGGCCATATGGTCATATGTTTGTGTTTAACTATGTTGTCATCCAAATTTCCTAGATTCACCCATTCGTGTTCTTAGTGTTCTTTGAGTGTAATAAAACCTTTCCAAAGGTAAAGTCGAATGCTTCATTTCATTTCAGCATTTTTTTAAACCGACTTCAAAAAATGAGGAAATTCTCAATTCAATATGTTTTTTCCCCTCCGTTTTTTAAATATTTGTGCAGCGATTATTCCGAAACAACTGAACAGATATCGATGAATCTTTTTTCAAATGAATAGGATCATCCACCGGTGGTCCCATGCTAGTATTGAAAGTAGAAAATTAGTACTGGGCCTGTACTAGGCCAGTAATACTATTCGATTTGGGGTAGATTCTATAATATATGGTTCGCGGGAGATTCTCATGCCCCATATGCAACTATCAGGAACAAGATACCCTACTCCATTTCATGTTTCTCTGCCCTCACTATGCCGCTCCCAGACAACAACACATGGGGAACCGCATGCAGAGCTGCAAAGAGGACTATTACAAGATCTTGGCCATTGAGAACAAGCAGAATGTGGATGACGTATTCCATTTTACAACTGCGGCCCTGGAAATCCCGAAACGTGTTAATGCGGTTTTCAACTAGTACATAATGGCTGGTTTTCTGTCATATAATTATAACTAACTTGACATTTTATTAACTGGATCATTTTCTGATTTTCCTTTATTATTTGGTTGAAATATTGTCACCACATGGCTACCAAGAGAATTTTTTCTATGCCTACGTGTATATTATTATATTAACTCTGAACAAGTCCAACCAATTGTAAAGGGCTCTGCCCTACTATGCAGAATTTTTTATCTGATTGATTGATTGCTCTTCGATTAGTGCTTTGACAGATATTGCACGATTTGAAGACAGAAAACAGCCTGCCAAAGACTGTGGATGCTCCAGCAATGTATGCAGTACTTGATAGCATGGGGTATATTACTGAGCTAGTATCAAGTCAGTACTGGGTCAGTATTGGCGTTCGCATAGAGAAGAGTTGGTAGGTACCTAATACAAAAAACAAACTTAGGTATTTGAAAAAACTTACTTCGAAAAACACAATAAATAGTGTAAAATAATTCATAAATAAATACGTTCTCGAAACTTGAAAAAAATAATCTGTTGATCGCACTAGAAAATAAAAAATAAAAAACTTCTTAACAAAAAAACCTACTTCAAAAAAGGTGTATTAAACTGAAAAGTAGAAAACAATTATTATGGTCAACAAACGTACTTTATCCAAAACCACTGCAGCAAAATTAAGATTTCGCCGAATTTTAACAAAAAACCCCACACATAGCCTTCATATTGTATCACCCCGGTTTTTTGGTTTTCATATATTTTAGTTGGAATTTGGGGGCCGTTTTCAAAAATTGTTTTGCCTGGCTCTGAATAAATTACGTTGTCCGTAACAAATATTTTTTACTTTTTGGTAGTATTATAAGTCTGTAGAATACCTACCTTTTTTGAAGTAGGATTTTTTTGTTGAATTTTTTTGCCGATGTAAATTAATGCAGCTCCATAATAATTGTTGTGTAGAGAATAGAGTCAACATTATTGCACATCGCTTATTGTTTTACCGGTAGAACAACGCAACGTGGTATCACGGGAGATACGAGCTCATCCGTTAACATAATATGTTATAGTGTGTCCGAAGTAGTAAATGCACCTAATGTTTGCTTCCTCTCCGCCTCCGTTTATATGTGACAACGAGAACATGAGACGCTGCTAAGTGATGGAAACACCGACCACCTCCACCGGCTCATAATGAAAACCGATTACAGTTTTGTCACGGGACGCGCGATCTCCAAGGGGTTGCTCAGTGGGGTTGAAGGCGCGCGACGTTTTTTGTGTTCAATCATCGGAGCCCCATGGAGAAAAAAAAATCCCTTCGCAACCAGGAAGTCATATCAATTTAACTATAGACCAAGAGAAGCCTCGTCTATTATATTCTCCGAAGGGCCCCCCCTTTTTATTTCTCCTCGGGGCTCGTGTTACCTATTTCTCCTGTCCTGAGGATGTTTGTTCCATTACATGCGCCGCTTCCGGACCTCTACCCCCTTCCCACCAACAGTTTACCTTGCAGGCTCACGTTTTATGTATGGAAGCTATAAGGTTCGTTCCAACACGCAATCAGAGGTCAATGTTGGGACAGAAATTCCCAGGTTTGAATTAGAGTGCAATGGTGGATCCTAAATCCAGGAGCCTCTTTGTGACTCGGGTGTAGTCCAACCAGCCTCACAGTGGTTCAAAATCCAAAAAAGCGTGGCCGCAATCCAAAATGTCAATACCTATCAATTTCCACCCATCTGGGCCATTTAGTTCTACTATTTATAAATATTGATAGAACTATCCTTGAACTCCCCACCTCCAGGCCACAAGACTCGATACATCCAACCCAACACTTATCGAAACTTGAAAGTCAGTGGAAATGGTGATATGGGCTCCTTCCTGCTATCCTTGCCTTTCGAAGCTGTCTTGGGTTGACTAATTTTGAAACATCGCCAAAACTCACTGTCGTGATTCCCTCTCAGAAACCACTCCTGTAATATTACGAGAGATTTTACCAAATAAACGCGGAGAACGTTGACCTGGTCAAAAACAAGGGTTTTCGCCATCCGCCTCAAACGGTCGTAACGGCCGATTGTGGCCCGGGGACGGGTGGAAAAGTCCCTATAAAACTAGCCCTTCTGGCCGAGCTCAGCATTTGGCGATCCGACCCCCGACTTGCGACTTCTCTCTCTCTCTCTCTCTCGTCCTCTCTCCCTCCTTTCCTCTTACCTGCTGTGGTGAAAACCGTGGGGTACTCCTTCCTGGTATTTGCTGTGGTGAAAACCGCGGGATACCTCCCTCTCCTCTGGTAACTGCTGTGGTGAAAACCGCGGAGTACTAGCCTTCTCTTCCCAGGCGTCTGCTGTGGTGAAAACCGCGGAACGTCTCCTTCTCCCCTAACACCTGCTGTGGTGAAAACCGCGGGACACTTCCATCTCACCTAGTACCTGCTTGGTGAAAACTGCGGGGTACTCTCCTTCCAGCTAATTCCTGGTATGGTGAAAACCACGGGGAGTTAGTAAAAGACTCCATGGGAGCACATCCTTCCACACCCAACCTCTCTAACCCACCTCACTCTCTCTCTGTCCTTTTCCGCTCGCAATTTCTGCTGACCCGTTCTCTCCAACTGATAGTCGTGAAAACACATTCACGACAAGTGGCGATCCCTATAAGATCACCACACTCACGTTTACATAATATCTGGAGAGCTCAGGTTGGTCCGAACTGAAGCAAAAACCAGGAGGTTTGTATAGTGGTGGATCCTCAATCAGGAGCCTGTGACTTGGGTGAAGTCCACCCAGCCTCACAGTGGTTAAAAATCCAAAAAAGCGTGGCCAAAACCCAAAATTTCAGAATCAAGTTTCAGCAATCTGGGCCATTGAGTTCTACTATTGTAAATATTGATAGAACTATCCTCGAACTCCCCACCCTCCAGGCCACAAGACTCGATACATCCAACCCAACACTTACTGAAACTTGAAAATCAGTGCAAATGGTGTTATGGGCTCCTTCCTGCCAACTCTGCCTTTCGAATCTGTCTTGAGTTGCTCCGTATCATAAAACATCCAAGAACATGACTAATATTGAAAAATTGCCAAAGCTCACGTTTACGTATCTGGAGAGCTCAGGTTGGTCAGAATTGAAGCGCAAAGAAATCTTGAAACCACATTTCAAATGAAAACGGACTCGTCGGTATTTTGTTCAATGGAAATAGTGGATTACGTTTCAATTACTCCGTTTTTATTCGAGTTGGTGGTATTTGACGCAGAATTAGACTTTTTAACTGTTCATTGTTTGAACAAACATATTTTTGGGCATTGCTGAAGGTCACTATTGATAAATTCGTTAAAACCTGAGCTTTTTGGTGGGCTTTGAAGATGATCATGATAATCAAGTATTATGTGTAAAGGAACATGAGGTAAGCATATTTAATCAAATAGACCATTAATATTAGTTTTTATCACATTTTTCTATTTTCACCCACCGATCGCCAAATGGTGGAATATTACCCAAATAGGACCCAAAATTATCGGTTTTCTGGAATATGTCAATGTATGTCAAGTCAAAATCAGTAATACTTATGAATCGAGTTTTTGTTTCAAAGTCATTTTGTTTCAAAATCGGCTGAACAATTTACTCGGTAACTTGACTGTGAATCTATGACTGTAACTGTTAACTGTAAATAACTCTGTAAATTATGTAGTTCATAACTATGCTGTGACGTTCCCATGAATGAAAATTGGATTATATCACAATATAATCCAAAAGTTCAGAAGCCACTTGGAATGGATGGCAGGGACTAAACGTTGAACATGGATCGTGCAGACTGTAAACTCTACAAAAACTAAAATCTTCATCTAAAATTTGGAGAACCTTTCTATTTAAACTGCACACATTGAAAAATTGAATATTAGTGGAAAATTGAATTAGCTTCTTCTCCAAAAATGTTGGGGACAATAACACACTGAATTTGTTCAAAAAATTATTAATAATTACTTATTCATTTTTCGTCCAAACTTTTCTTCTTCTCAGAATCCACAGAATCTTTCTTCCAATTCTTTCTTCACAGAAGGTCGAACAGAAAAATCAACACACACTGCGCTTCAGCACTAGTTTGGCTGAGTGAAATGTCCACTCAAGAATAGAGGTTAAGCTGAACTATGATAGCTGGGGCTTTATGGAATATCGTTTGCAGTATGTTCGACCTATTTCATCCCTTATTTTCTACCTGTCTCTCAGTTTGAATCGTGCGAAAATATTCCACAGCAGTTTTTTTTTGCCTGCAGCCTATTCCTTTTTTGCATCCACACCCTTCCCCTGTACCACCGGCCTTACCCTTCTCGGATACTCGAAATCTGCAGGATCCCTCCAAAGGAAGATCCATTATCGATCGCCCCCAACAATAGACTTCGTCTTCAATTTTTTTTTCCTTTCTCATTCTCCTGACCTCAATTGCGAAATCCGGCATTCCTCCCGCCCTATACCTACTCCGTTGAAAGGCTACCCCTTACATTTTCATAAGCGATTTTTACCCGTTTCAAAAAACCCATGAAAGGATTTTTCTGCGTAGGTGGCTGATGGTGTAGGGGTTGCTTTTAATTCTCTCGAATGGGGGGAAAAAAATCCATGGATGAATAGCAGATGGCAGGTAGGTCCCTTCTGATGAAGGTGGACTGTGAAAAATGCTTGAGCCATCTTCTGATCATAAAGGAAAGTAAACAAGAAACGTGGAGTCCCGTCCGGAAATAATGTTGAATCCGTAAACAGCTGTTCCTTGGTAATAACGTGATGTAGGGATAATGTTTACCTTCAACTACAACAAAATTCGAAAAAAGTTAATGTGCGTTACGCACGTTTTGCACAAGTGCACCAGCGCAAAAAATGTCATCTGGAATTTACGCGAAACACCCATTTGAAACCTCCTCTATGAAACTGCCACATATTCATAGGGAGTTGGAAGGGAGAAATGAAAATAACAATAAATCCGATCCGTGTATAGTACGAGTATTATTACGTTCCTGGTCTGGTCTTCTCAAAATACCCAGTAATTTTTGTTGGTTTATTATTCTGTGAATAATACACCTATGTATCCGCTCAATTTTATAACACCTCCTCAAAATTTTTTCTTTTACGTTTCAAAGTGCGTAGATTCAGAAAATGCACTGTCCGTCAGCCGACCATCGTCCGCCTTCCGCCGTATCATGCATAACGGCTTCATTTTTGGTCTAAAAAATTCGTTCTTTCGCACACATGCTCCATTTGGGCCCTAGTTGTGTCCCGAAACTTTGCAGCCCGATCGGAATATACCCAAGAGTGAAAAAGAAGTGCAAAATAGATATTTTTGTGTTTTTAGTAATATGAGGTGTTGAGGTATCTGTTTCCATGTTTTTTAGGACGAGAAGACCGAATATGAAGTCGATTTTGACTAGTGAGTGGAAAATTGAGGTTCTAACGGAGTTTCAGCCTTAAATTTACGTTACATTTTGGTCTAAAATCGTCGTTCTTCGTTATTTCGGGTAGTTATCGGCGTTACAAGGAATTTACCACAGACAGAGAGACAGGCAGACAGACGCGGAAGAACTAAAATTGTTCCTTGATGTCTGAAACGCAAAATGGTTGTGGAAATGTTCATTTTGGAGGACATACATTTTTTTCTACTCAAGTCTGTTATCTTCATAATTTGATATTTTCATAGTTTGTTATTTTCGTACCACTTCATAAAGTTTGATATTTTCACACGATGCCTGCCATCGGGCCCATCATGCGTTTTGCGCCGATTACCCGTCAGTGTGAACCCGTCTGACAAGTTTGAACTCATTTCAACAATATTTAAGGTTCGTTATGGGCGTTTCAAGTATTTCACGTCTGCGCATGCGCAGACGAAAATTACAGAAATTTTTCATTGATTTTGATGTGGGGCCATCTGTGACCTAACCCGCACCTGCCCTACAAATTTCACCATTTCGACCATTATTTCGAGTAGTTATCGGCGTTACAACGAATTGAGCACAGATAGACGGGCAGACAGGCAGGCAGGCAGGCAGACAGACACGGAACCAAAATTGTTCCTTGATGTCTGAAATGCATAATGTTAGTGGCCATTTTGAAGGACATCATTTTTTGTTTACTAAGGCCCGATTTCACCAAAAACTCAATAATCGCGATTAAGCTAATCAAGATTAGCCGAACCCTGTAATCAAGATTAACGTCGTTTGGATTCCACCATGCAAATCATGGTTCCCACTAATCTTGGTTACGCTAACCACAATTTACTTCACTAAACACGGATGCTATACCTTCCGTATCAACAAGGCAGTGGTGTAATGAGGTTATAACAAAACCAGGTTATTTAGTGCTGTCAAGACTCAATTGACTGTGATTGTAGTGATTGTTTTCTATGCCGTTTCTATTATCATGAGTGATAACAATAATAATGAACCCAGAAAAAAGGAAGGGTGATCCATCTTTCGAGGTGTCGAATGAAAATTTACTTGTAGAGCTCCTAAAAAAATACTACAATGTTGAGTGCAAGAAAACTGTGAATATGCGACGAATTCAACTCTCTGCTCAGAATTACTCTTCTACCTTTTACTTGAGAACTTGTTACTGTAGGTGCGGTTATATTTCACAACCTACATACCCATTAGGACCTACATAGCGATTCCTGTTTTTTGATTATTTACTCTCAATTCTTCGTCACACAGTGTTTTTGACTTCAAAATTTATGATGTAGGTACCTAATGAAATGAACTTGCCAAACCTTGGGTGATTGAGAAATGAAGTCAATTAAAAAGGTTTTATTTATTAGAACAATACAACGTAAAAACTCAAATTCCCCTTTCACTATTCATCCTGTCCATTTCCATGTGGTTGTCTTGCTAGTCTGAAAAGAAATAGTCATAATAGGTAAATAGATCAATTACTAAGCGCCTACAAAAATACATTTTGGTTTTCATTATATAAATAGGTACGCTCCAGTATTGCCGAATTAAATTAAATACTATATTTAAATAGGTACTATTTTTTTATTTATTTTTTTTTTATTTTTTATTTATTTAAATACTACAAATTCCTGTGGCTTTATAATATATATTTCCAAACGTTTTTGGGCGTAATGATTAAAGATAAAAAAAGATTTGCAAAGAATAACCTCGTTATGAAAAGCATTAATTACTTCCAATCCCTCTAGATACTGTTGCACCTACTTCAGAAATGTTACCTACAGATTACTGTTATTTATTATGATCATTATGAAAAAGCATTTGCATATAGAAGTCCAGTCTAGTATAAGTGCGCACCTAAATATTTCAAAGTAGTCATCTCATGGTTTACCTACATGCACACTAACTTGTAATATGTAAGAAAAACGGAGTTATCGAAAAAATAGTCTATTTCCAATAATACACGAAAAACGCAAAAAACACTGTTATACCGGTTTCACCGAATCCGGTATAACAGTGTTTTTTGCGTTTTTCGTGTATTAGTGGAAATATACTATTTTTTCGATAACTCCGTTTGTCTTTGAAATGGGTTTCCACGATTTCGTCGCGAGTGATTTAGTTCGTGTTGTAATAGGTACCTAGTTACACATGCAAAAATAATATACAGTTACATGTACAGTATTTTCTATTATGTACTACATGTAACTTACCTGTCAGTCAGGTATTCTAGACGGCCTTCTATTTGTTCCAGTGCGCTGTTTTGATAGTCGGTACCGCATTGAAAAGTCGATGAAATCTTCACTCCTTTACCTTATCTATTTAGGAGGGTCGACAATATCATCTTCATCTTGGAATGATAATTCGAAAGCACGCACTAATGCGCGAGGCATTGTAGGTATATAATATCGAAATCACTATCAGAAAGCACTGTGTATTTGACGTAGTTTCGTTGTAAAAAAAAAAAATGGTTTTCTAATTGTGGGTAAGAACGCTAATCGACCAAAATCGGCCTATTAGTTCTTAATCATGGTTAATGCTTAATCGAGTGTGATGGAATCGAACAGTTCTGTTAACCATGATTAAGCAACGTAAATCGTGATTAGGATCGTCTAACCGTGATTAAAAATGTTGGTGAAATCGGCCCTAAGTTTGTTATTTCCATAAGCTTGATATTTTCACTCTATGCGTTTTACGTCGATTACGAGTCACTGTCACTGTGAACCCACCCGTCTGATGTGATCAGGGGAGACGCGAAGTTGCTTCACGGAAATGAATAGAAGGAAAATGGACCTTTTGGAAAGATTGTGCCATCAGTTTTATTAATAATCCAGCATTATTTTCCCGAGAAAAACCGAAGGAAAAATGGATGGAAAAAGATAAAAAAAAATCAGTCATGCAGCATGACTTAATGAGCGAATTTTCAAAGAAATATTCGAATTAATGGCTATGGTTTTGAATAAAGGAAAACTTCGGTCTAAAATTTGGTTTTCTATGTATATTCTCTTCGTATTTATTTTAATTTGTACGTTTTGTCCATCCTGATTCTACCGTTTGTTTATTACGTAACTGTACTAAGTGCTTATTTATTTGATCGCTGTGGGTAAATTCAAGGAGTTGTACTAATCGTTTGCCTCCCCCTTTTTTGCTTCGAACTCTCGTCTTCAATTAATACTTCTCACATTTTTCAATCTGACCACTCTAAGGGGGTGGGGGTAAGAGTTTAAAGATTATCCTAGTTTTGGGTAATTTTTGCGCACTTTAAATGCTCTAATTTAAGAACGGATTTAGATATCTAAAATCCGATTTCACTATCGTGTTCAGCGTGCAAAAACCTTTAAAATGAGGGGTCACTTGTTAGAAAATAACATTTTGGGGATTTTTAGGTAATTTTTGCGCACTTTAAATGCTCTAATTTGAGAACGGATCAAGATATCTAAAATCCGATTCCACCATCGTGTTCAGCGTGCAAAAACCTTTAAAATGAGGGGTCACTTGTTGGAAAATAACATTTTGGGGATTTTTGGGTAATTTTTGCGCACTTTAAATGCTCTAATTTGAGAACGGATCAAGATATCTAAAATCCGATTCCACCATCGTGTTCAGCGTGCAAAAACCTTTAAAATGAGGGGTCACTTGTTAGAAAATAACATTTTGGGGATTTTTAGGTAATTTTTGCGCACTTTAAATGCTCTAATTTGAGAACGGATCAAGATATCTAAAATCCGATTCCACCATCGTGTTCAGCGTGCAAAAACCTTTAAAATGAGGGGTCACTTGTTGGAAAATAACATTTTGGGGATTTTTGGGTAATTTTTGCGCACTTTAAATGCGCCAAAACCCTCCTTAGAGTAGGCCAATTTCGCCCATCTTCGAACTTAGCCTTTCGATTGCCAAGATAGATTTTTTGTGCAAATTTGAGCTGTTTATCTCAATTCTATCGAGAGTTATCGTCTGGAGTGACACATATATAAATAAATATATATATATATATATATATATATATACATATAAAAAAGTGTTAAATTTCAGGAATCGTTTTAGAATGGTCTGAAACGGATTTCTATGAAGAAAATTTCCAAAAATTTATATTATTTAAATTTCGAAGCCATTGCAATAGCTTCATTTTCTTTGAAAATTCGCTAAAAAGAAGAAAAAGAAGAAGAAAACTGGTCATCTTCGTTTTTTTCGTTTTCTCTTATGAACGAACAGGACGGGAGATGATAATAAAATGGAAACACATTTTTTATAGGGCACTGTAACCTTTTGATGGGGTTGTCAGCGCAAAAAGGGGACGAAGGAGGTGGAAATAGAAGTGACGGCAAAGGGTGGCGATAAGGGGTGGAAGGTACTAAGGGGTGGGGGTACTAAGGAGCGGTCTTGGACCCCCCCCTTGAACCCCTTTCGTCAGCCTTATGTTATCAGAGACGAACAGGTGGGGGGTCAAGCATATTGAACCCTCTGCAAAGTGGGGTCCCTGGAAAGATGACGTTGTGGCGGAGTGGGGAAGGGCGGAGAGGGGTTTTTGAGGGGTCCCCCCTCCCCTCACCTCTCTTCAACGGTCGACCGCGTTTTCTCTCCGACACAACCGCTGGAAAGCCCTCGGGTTTATCAGTTTATAAGCAGCGCAGTGGACGGGCGTCGGGGGGATTTCTGGTTCCCTCAACGAAAAACTCGCTCCATTTGCTTATGGCCACCTCTTCCCCTCTCTGTCACCCCCCTCTATCGCCCCTCCGGCCGAGCTTTTTTTCCCCCACTATTTTCTCGCAAGGGGTTTTCCTTTGCCGGTCCAGAGGACCTTTATTGCCTGGTGATTTTTATCAGGCGTGAATGAAAGCCCCCCCCCCTCCCCCACAAATCATGGCCCCCTCCATCAACCACTTTTTTTCTTTTTTTTTCACCCTGTCTGACCACGCACACTGGAAATCACGCCCCCTCAGCCGTAGTCTAATCAAAGGTGAATAAGGCGGAAAATTCGAACAAACCATAATTCACTCTGCAAGATGATGGGACTTCGTCACGAAATAAACTTTGCAGTAAAAGAGCTCTAAATAAGATACTTTCTAAATCATTGATTGTACCAGAAATCTCACTGAAAATGTAATAATAAATACAACCTGTAACCAGACTTAGGTATTATAATATTACTAGCATGACCGTTCGCTTCGCTCGCTATCCGAGATTCGCTGTACGCAGTATCGTGGAACCAACAAACGACGGAAAAATCCCATAGCCTACCGGGTATTTGTGCCCAATTTTATCAAAATCCGTCAAGCCATTCAGGAGTTGACCATGGTCGACCATATTTCCGCTATGGTCAGGGAATTAAAAATGCGCCTACGTTCAACTTGGGAGGCTACCGGATATTGCTGCCAAATTTGGTCGATATCCGTTGAGCAATTCGGGATTCGACCATGGAGGGGCCCATGGATGCGCTATGGTCGACCGCGGGGGTAGTCCGAAGGGTCGATCGTAGATAGAATTTCACGTAGATTACGAATACGCGATAAAAAATAGGGGTTACCATTTCAATTAACGAAGTTGACCATGGTCGACCATAGTTCCGCTATGGTGAGGGAATTAAAAATGCGACGTTGCATAACTTGGGAGCCTACTGGATATTCGTGCCAAATTTGGTCGATATCCGTCAAGCCATTCAGGAGTTGACCATGGTCGACCATAGTTCCGCTATGGTGAGGGAATTAAAAATGCGACGTTGCACAACTTGGGAGCCTACTGGATATGCGTGCCAAATTTGGTCGATATCCGTTGAGCAATTCGGGATTCGACCATGGAGGGGCCCATGGATGCGCTATGGTCGACCGCGGGGGTAGTCCGAAGGGTCGATCGTAGATAGAATTTCACGTAGATTACGAATACGCGATAAAAAATAGGGGTTACCATTTCAATTAACGAAGTTGACCATGGTCGACCATAGTTCCGCTATGGTCAGGGAATTAAAAATGCGACGTTGCACAACTTGGGAGCCTACTGGATATTCGTGCCAAATTTGGTCGATATCCGTCGAGCCGTTTGGCCGTGCATAGAAGGACAGACAGACAGACAGACAGACACACAGACAGAGATTCGTTTTTAAAATATAGTAGGGATTTGTGGATTTCCCGCTGACCTTCTTAATGCTAGTTAAGGTTATTGGTTTGAGGAATGAGAACGAAAATATGAGTTTAAACGGGGAAGCTTGTATTGTCCTTTTAAAGGCTTGGCTCAAAAATTTTCTAACCGCAAGGGTCAGTGATGATTGGAACAATTAAATGAATCAGAGACCACTTTTATCTTGAAGTTCCCTATTATGTTTAATTAGTGAAATGAAGAATTGATTGATTTATTGATCTGATTGATTGACTCACCTTGAAAGGCTTCAGAGCAGCTGGAAGAGATCTTGCAGGTTCCAGGAGTATTGGCCAAGGAACTGCTCCTTCGGGTTCCAAAAACAGTTCCTGTGAAGATGTTGCATGGCTATCGTCACAACTCACTGAAATCATAATTTTGCTTCCTCACTACCGCAAGTTAGGGAAGCCTAGGATTGGAGATTGAGTAAAAAAAATTGATGTCATCCAAAAACAAAATGTCCACCACCATTTTGCGTTTCAGACATCAAGGAACATTTTTGGTTCCGTGCCTGTATGTGGTCAATTCATTGTAACGGCCATAACTACCCGAAATAATGGCAGAATTGGGCTGATATTTGTAGGGTAGGTGCGGGTTGGGTCACAGATAGTCCCGTACCAAATTCATTGAAAAAGTAACTTTCGTCTGCGCTTGCGCAAATGTGAAATACTTGAGACGCCCATAACTACCTTAAATATCGTTGAAATGAGTTCAAACGTGGAGGGTCGATCAGGAATAGTACTTCGATAGTTCCACGTGAATTTCATTGAAATCGTACTATAACTTTCGTTTGCGCATGCGCAAGCGTCAGATCCTCGTAGCGCCCGTAACTACCCTGCAGATCATCGTAAAGCGGTGAAATTTGGAAGACAGATGGAGGTGAGGTTTGGATGGTCTCAAATGAATTCCGTCAATATCAGACTACAACTTTCGCCTGCGCGTGCGCAAACGAAAAATCCTCATTGCGTTTGTCCGTTGTCCACCGACAGGACCTACCCAACTAATACTGTTAGTCCATGCGACCTGAGTCGTTTAGTCATTAACCCATGCATGGATACTCCACCTGTCCACTGAATGAACCTGCCCAACTATTCTATAATTTCATGTGATTCAAGGAGGAAGCTATACTGCCTACTCGAATTGGCAGACGTGTTCATTTTATTTTTTATTTATTTCAAAGAAATTTACAAGTTTACAATATCATTTCAAGTAGCAAGTAGATGAACATTTATAAATAATATTAAATCAAAGTTAGGCATAACTGGTGGGTCCGCTGACTAGTTGCCTCACGCAATTTTGAAAATAGGCTCAAAAATACTGCCTAAATACCGCGCTCAATAATATATATTTTTGTTAAAATTTTATGGCTTAATATTCATCAATCGCTGAAAGTATGATTGAAAGCGCTTTGAAAGGTTCATTTGATTCAGCGATGCACTGAACCCAGGTTTTTCACGTGGCCTTATATGAGTTATGGCAAGGCTGCGAACCTTCGAACCCTCATTTCTGCAGGTCTTAACCCCCCCCCCCCCCCCCCCCATCACCACCACCATCCGTAGTCATTATGTACGCACCTTCACGGTTTTTCGCCCAAAACATTATTATAGGATGGAAGGGAAACGGAGTTTTTGAAGGGGTTCCGGAAACATCAAAAACCCCTTGTTGTTCTGACCTTGTAATTTCACTACCTACCTGAGATGCTCCTTGTCAGGGAAGGAGGGTCACCCGAAAATTTTTTTTTTCTCCAGGCATTTTACCCGAGATGAGAGCAATTCGCATTTTCACCGCTTCCTTCCTTTCATCGGGTTTGACGACCCGTCTCGAAATTATGGTCACAACAAATTACGGATTTCAAACAACTGTCGTTGGCAAGATTCAGTCGGAAGTTTTCTGCCATCTCAAGTACGTGGCAAAAAACGAGACAGCTTTGTCTCTGTGGGACCGAGACAGACTTGTCTAGTGTAGAAATTGTGGAAGCCACGCGGAAGGCTTCATTTAGTCAGGTTCGTTTATTAATATAATTGCGGTTCCTCACAATTTTTCGGCTCGGCTCCTAAGAAGCGGTCGAAGACTGAGGTGTTCGATTCGTAATTTTTCCAACAAAATAATACTATTTTGATCATAATCCATAACGTTACACGTGGGCCTGAGAGGCCCGAAGGGAACTTCGAATTTTTGTTTTGGCACACTGCGTCGGTGGAAGAGCATATTTATATCTTGTTTCGACCATTGGTATGATATGACTAGGGGTAGGGTTTTTATGTATTTACAAATGCGAAATATGTAACTAAAATATGTATTTATTTGTTTGAAGTATGCATAAACATGCATAACATTTGTTTTTTCATGCTCGATTCCTAAGGTTCATTATTGAAAATAATAAACCAAAATTTCTGTCTGTCCGCCATACGCTGTTCATACCACTTTTCTTAGTTACCATGAACCAAAATTAATGAAATTTGGTTTGTAGGTCCCGTTTCGGGTCTAGTTGGTTCTCAAAGCTCGGCGTTACTGTCAGTCATCTCTAAGGTGTGAAAAATAGGGGTTGGAAGTTTCAGAACGCCGCAGCTCGAAAACTTAAAATAGAAGGGTATGGTTTTTTAAACGTTTTTAAATTGATCTTGAACTAAGAATTGTTTGAGACCACCCGGAGCATTGTACGACCAGCCGTGTTGGCACCGAAGAGCTTCGTCAACATGATCGTGAATCAAACTGTATAAATTCGGCACGTGTTGAGGGCAAGAACATTACAATGGACTTGAACTGTTGTTTCTCCTCATTCATTTTCACCCTCGTTAGGTTTAGGGCCTACGAGTATTGCTAGCGTACCGTTCTTGTGCTCCATGGCTACTTCTGCAGGTTTCAACCGTTAAAAAACTGTTTTTTCAAAATGGCCTAAATTGTACCTGCACTGGTTTTATTCTTACCGATTCAATTATTATATAGCATATTCTGGCCAAAACCGAAAATATGATTCCCATGAAAATTATAATATCCAGAAACAATGAATATTCGTAACTTCAAATTAAGTTATCCCCTTTCAACGCCAAGGTTTTTTGAATTTAAGAGTTAATTTATTAAAATGTAGAGTTCCGGAGCTGAACATTCTCACACGTCAAACGACTGACTTATAGAAGACGAGCCAGAAAAGTTCGGGGAAGGCCTACAACTTGTGTGGAAGGCATACTGTGTTGTTGTAGAAGTGACTAAAGTACCGATGCGTCCATGTAGGGGTTAGATCAGTCAAATTGTTAACTCGGCCTTATTATAGTGGAAAAATGTGCGGTGGTGTTATAAATTGTTTGTAATAAAATTGGGTTCTTTCAATGAGGTTTTCAACAAGATCAAAATCCGAGATTGCCCGTTAGCGCTCGAAAACACACCCGCGGCTGACCCCGAAGCCAAGGAGAAGAGGAAGCGGCCCAATTTGTATTCAAGAAAGAAGGCTGGAACGGATCAAAGACTGAGAGAAACCCGCCGATTCCAGGCAGATTTTCATAATAAAGTCAACAGAGTCGGCTCTCAGCCTCCTTTGGTGGGGAACCTGCGGAGCAAAAACTAGCGAACAAACCTGAAACCCCGTGGTGGACAGGGGGGTGCATTTCAATAATTAAAGGTTGTCCAGTTCACTGATCGGGGATTCCGGGGGTGAAGAGAGCGGCGCTGTTTGAGTGGCGCGGGCATCTTTGAATACCAAACCCGCAACCCATTACCCGCCGCATTCTTACAGCTCCATCCGTCCCATGGTTTTCCTCCTTATCCAATCCGTTGGGGGGTGATTTTACTGCACACCGCATCATCCTTTAGTTTAGCAACATTGAATTATTGTTTCTAAACTCTCATATTCACTTTAGAACAGAATGAAATCTATTTTCAGGCATTTTGGAACATACGGAGCATTATAAATAGAAACGGTTCGCAGATTGGGTACTACCTACTGTTTGTTGCTCTAGTGCGATGCATTTATTTCTAGCTGCTTTATTTCCAAAAGAAAAGTATAAGTTGCGACTGATCCCACTGCAAATATCCAGCTGGTTGAACTGTTGTGGAGAAATTGAAGGGATACGTATGTAACCCGGTTAATAACCTAAAATATTTTGATGAATTTGAAATGAAAAAAGCTCCAAATTATTACACAAGGATTAATTATTTTCAGTACAGATTTCCCTCCTTCGTAGATCATTGTTTACTGTGGTCAATACCTACCCTCGTGCTTCTACCGATGAAAGCTCTAAATCGAGTACTGGAGCCGGCCAGGCAATTAAAGTTTCATAAATATGCGGTGGATTCAAGAATTCTATCTATAATCATTTGTTGTTATGCATGTTATTTTGTTCAAGTTGCAAAATGCTGCAAATTATTACACAACGGTTTATTATTTACCTGTGTACATGCCCCTTCTGCGTGATCACTGTTTCCTGCGGCCAATACCTAATTTTAGATGGTGATGTTGATAGCCTTACCTAGAAATGGCCTTCAATGAAGTCTGGCAGAAATGAAATTATATTTTTGTTTCCTAGTGGACAGAAATTAATAAAACGAGATCGTACCCCCCCCCCCCCCCCCCCCCCCGGATAACGGCTTCCAGAAAGCGTCTTGACTGTTCGACCCGCTCTGTGATATATCGGTCTTGTTACCTTGCACTTTTTGTTGCCATTTGGAATCTAATGTCTCGATTTTTCTGCTTTCCTGAGTTTGTCTTGATTTTATCTTCCTTGATGAATTCTTCTTCAGCCATTATGTACTAATTTCGTTTTTTGGGCAACTTTTTGGTTTCTTATTTTCAATAATGGACCTTTGGGTTCGAGCATGGGGAAAAAAAATAATAACCCCCTCAATATTTGATAGTTTCCGTATCAAGGTACGTAGAATTCAAAATGGAATAAACGCTGCAAATTATTACTCAACGGTACCTATATTATTTACCTGTATAGTTGCGTAGATCACAGTTTTTTGTGGTCAATACCTACCTATGAGCTCCCCCCAAGAAAGCCCTAAATCAAGTCAAGAGCCGGCCCGGGAATTACAGTTTCATAAATATGCGTGGAATTCAATAATTCAATAATTAATTATTTGTTGTTATTCATGAAGCATAACGTTTGTTCAAGTTACAAAAGTGCCTATCAACAAAATGCAAAAGAGCCATCATTCTTCAAATGAAATGCTATCACAGAGCAACCAACTCGGCTTCATGCAGCCATCCGTGATTATAATCAGGTGCTCCCTAGCAATGATATAGCTAGGCCGGATTTATACCGTTTCACTCAGGATCATGTTGACGAAGCTTTTCGGTGCAAACGAACGGGTGGTCGTACAATGCTCAGGGTGGGCTCAATAAATTCATTAGTTCAAGATCAATTTAAAAACGTAAAAAAACCATTCCCTTCTATTGAAAGTTTTCGAGCTACGGCGTTCTGAATATTTCAACCCCTATTTTTAACCCCTTGGAGATGACTGACAGTAACGCTGAGCTTCGAGGACCAACTAGACCCCAAATGAGACCTACAAACTGAGAAAAGAGCGAAGTACGACAGACGGACAGACATTTTTTATTCCATTTTCGGATTCTAAATACCTTGAAACGGGAACCATCAAATTTTGAGGGGGGTTAAATTTTTTTTAATGCTCAATTCCGAAGGTTCAGTAATTGAAAATAATAAATCAAAATTTCTGTTCGTCCGCCGTTCGCCGTACTTAGCAATTTCGTTAGTTACCATGAACCAAAATGAATGAAATTTGGTTTGTAGGTCCCTTTTTGGGTCTAGTTGGTCCTCGAAGCTCGGCGTTACTGTCAGTCATCTCTAAGGGGTGACAAATTGGGGTTGAAATCTCCAGGACGCCGTAGCTCGAAAACTTTCAGAAGAAGGGTATGGTTTTTTAACGTTTTTAAATTGATCTCGAACTCAAGAATTTTGCTAGACCACTCGGAGCATTGTACGTACGTGTAGCCGTTCGTTTGCACCGAAAAGCTTCGTCAACATGATCGTGAATCAAACGGTATAAATCCCGCCCAGATATTATCGCTAGGGAATACCTGATTACAATCAATGGCTGTATGAAATTGAGTTGGTTGTTCTGTGATATTATTTGATTTGGTGAATATGACTCTTTCGGATTTTGTTGATAGCTAATTTTGCAACTTGACCAAATGTTATGCTTCATGAATAACAACAAATGACGATTGTTGATAGAATTCTTGAATCCACCGCATATTTATGAAACTGTAGTATTGCATGGGTGGCTCCAGTACTCGATATACGACTTTCCTGGGAGGAGCACGAGGGGAGGTACTGACCACAGAAAACAGTGATCTACGCAGAAGGGGCATCTATACAGGTAAATAATAAACCGTTGTGTAATCATTTGCTGCGTTGTTTTCCTTTCTAATGAACTCAAATAAAATGCTGGATAGTAAATTGTTACAAAATTTTGTGTTGATCCCTCCACCCTAACCTTGTGCTACCCCAGAGGGAAGCCCTAAAATGAGTATGGAGCCGTAGAATTATATATTTATAAATATGAGGTGGATTGAAGAATTCTACAATTGGTAATAATATGTTCTTATTCATGAAGCATAACGTTTGCTCAAGTTATAAAAGGATCTATCTCCAAAATCCAAAATAACCATAAATCCAAATAAAATCCGTGCCATCAAATGAAATTATATCGCATAACAATCGACTCGGTTTCGTACAGCCATGCGTGATTATGAACAGTTGTTCTGTAGCAGTTATATCTGGGCTGCATGTATACCGTATGATTCACACTCATGTTGACCAAGTGAAGATTCACAACTTCATGCTCACACTTTTATCCCCTTAACCATTTGCAACTATTCTTCGTAAATTATAAAAAGAATAATAGAACGGGGATAAAAAGTGAATCCGTTCTTCCCATCTCGCAGGGATATCTTTGTGATGAAGCCACAAAGAGTAAAAATTTGAATGCTACATTCCACATGGGTTTATTACGGTCTGTACAGCTATCAAATTTCGTTACGGTTTTAATGAGTCATTGTGGGTAACGTATATGTAGTGAGTTTAAATGTAGAAGGGAGTTGGGGACTGGGTAACTGATTCGTTCACGACAATAGTGGACAGTAAACAGGTGTATATAGGTGGAAACCACCTGCTAGAATGTTTAGAATGTTTTTGATCGTCCAGAGCGAAACCAAAGGTTATATACGTGTCAATGGATAAGAATTACGTAGCTAAAGAGTTGAAGTTAGGGCTACCATGGAGGGAGCTGATAGGAGGAATTATGGTCGCCCCGCTGTCATTGTTTCAGGAGCATAATAACCATAAAGGCTAGATAAGGCAGTTACGGCTTCTGGTAAATTGCTGATGCCCCAATCATTGATGGAGTCTTCTGCAAGATTTCTCTTGAGCAACCTTGTGCCTACCGAGGCATAAGACACGTCGCTGGACGTGTTGAACACCGAGTGGAAACAGGTTTTATTGACTTGTAAATAACATTCACCGCTCGAAAATCAAGAGAGTTTGAGTACTTCTGGTACATTCATCAAATAGTTCACGAACATGTTCTTTAGCACTAACGTATTGCAATATTGGTTTTTTACATGGCGTAACATGAGGCCCACCCTGCCGAAACGAATTAATGAAGTGATTAGAAAATTGAAAACATCCCTTACAGTATTAAGATTAATTAACTACCTCTTCTAATCTGCCTCTTCCCTCCGGAAATCCAATTCATCTCTCATAATCTCTCAAAAGCTTGGACTTCGGACGAGCATACTTTTTTCAGTTCCTAAGGGCCGTTTTCACCAACGCAGCTTAAACCTGGTATCAATAAATCCTGGATTCAAATTTGATCTGCGGTTCAGAGCTTCGACAGTTTCACCAACGCTTTTGATCCGCGGTTTAGCCGAACTTGGGTTTAAGCCGAGAATGTTTAGTTTGCATCAGCATTGCTATCCCCAGAAACACCAATCCCGTATTGCAGATGACATGGAGGAGAGATGCTCATCCATGAATGGTGGATCTGTGATATTTCTTCTACGGATAATTACGTTTTGACCACCAACCATCGTTGTGGAGACATTAAACTGCACAATAGTAACCAGGTGTGGAAGTTTCGCGATTGCCATTCTACCAAACTACCTACTGCTCTTGTAATAAATAAATTATAGATAGCCTATCTAGGCTCTTGTATAAAAGGTATCTACTTTTTCACAATAATTCCCTGTACGCAGAAGAAGTTATACATGTACTTATTAACGCGGTCTGCAAGTACCTACCACGCACTATGAAGGTCTGTGTACCTACTCGAGGAAATAAATAATTTTGGGCCCGACGTTGTTGCCTACCTGGTTTGGTGTAAAATTATATTTATTACACATTTTTGGTTGGACTCACCTTTCTGTTTCGAAAACTAGAAGGCTATCTATTGCATCGAGCACGAAGCTCATCCCTCCATTGGGAAGGCGGAACCTGGCGAAAAAATCGCCGTCATCCCACTTGTGGAAATGCTCGACCCTTTTGCGAATTATCCGGCGTCTGGGCGCGGCCACTTACAGAAGTTCATTGAAATCTTCATCCGAGGATGACTCAAACACTTCAATAAAACTATTCATCGCAATGTTGATGCAAGTTGATAAGCATGGAAAACACTGATAAAAAGATTTTAAAATGGCGATGGCCTGGCGGAGAATCGGAGATCAACCGTAGATCAGAGGTTTAAACCACCTGAAACGAGGTATTAACTTTAATGCGCCGTTAGCGCGAGTTATTGCGAGATTAGGCGTTCGTGAAACTGTCATTTCTCAGAATCAATGGCTTAAACCTCAGCCGAGATTGAACTCGGGATAATCCGCGTTGGTGAAACCGGCCCTAAGGGAGGGAAACAACCATACAAATCAGTTCTGGACCATCCTGAAACGGAATTATTGACAGGAAGACTTCTTATAATATAGGAAGACGTCGATTTACATGGTCCTCCATTACAGCTTACCATCACCGTAGTAAGCTGATGCAAGATGAACAAGCACCAGCACATAGCTCCTCGAGTGGTCCTGGTATCTATTAAACTCGGTATGCATGATCTCCGTTATAGCCCAGCTCGTCATTGACAACACAAATAACAATTCCAAGGCCTTGGATCGTCGCGAAAAATTAATACAATTTTTTTTGGTGCGCTGTAGCGATACTGTACGCGATAGCGAATGTTGGTAACCTGAAGCTCTGCAAGTAATTTTCTTCTATGAGTTGTTAGTGGTTGGCCAAAGTAAATCTGACAGGTAATAACTTGGGACAAATCCGATTCAAGACAATAGAAAAAAGACTAACTGATCAATTAGATCAACAGACTAGAAAATTGCCTCGCCTGATTTGAGAGTTCAAAATCGTGTCGAGTTGAAACTTTGCGGGCTGCGTTTTGTTCCAACCGATTTCACTTTAAAACTACAGTCTGATTTTTTCCTGATCGAGGGCTCATTGTTAGTTCACTTTCTCTTCCAATAAAGAGAGAGAGGCGGCGTTGCACGCTTCTTCGGGACACAGATCTGATGACCCCCCTAGATTTTCATTTACTTTGTAATTACCTTCGCCAGGTGGGGGGGCGGAGGGGTTGCGAGTCTTTCACGAACGCGGCAATATCTACAATAGTTCATAAACTTCACGCTTGCGAGGGATCCGCTGTAAGAACCCCACGATTATACATTCTCTTTTCAAAGTCTGGACCGGCGTTTCCGACTCTTGAATTCGTCATAGTCCAGTGCATGTAATGCAGCGTCCTACAGAATGTACGAAAATCTGTCAATATCGAGTGCATAGTAAACATTTAACCCCTGACGTATCGATGTGTCGATTTCTACATCATCCATAATACAACATGCATTACTCCGTCGATTTGGTATCTCTATAGAGAGACGCCTCTAAGAGGTTAACCTTGAGCAGTCCAGATATCCTTCCTTGTTCCATGGTATCGCTGCAGAATTCGAAATTCTTGATAGCAATTAAAATTATGGTATTATAGTAGTTCTCAGTCCTTGGATGACCTGGAACCTATATATGGGCCAGTACCAAACTACCCTCTAGAATTTGGGTATTGCAAACAAATTTTTGTAACCCAAAATGGGGTAGGCTACAACTACCGCAAGCAATACATTATACCTAGGTAGCTACATAAACATCAACTGGGGGAAAACACCGAAACCTACTCATTTTTAGAAGTATTTTTCGGTGTCCAATAAAAACTTGCACACTTGTGTTTGATTCCGTCTTCTTCATTTCCTGATCGCAAAAATTACGAATTAATTAGAACGTTTCATGATTCAACACACAAACCACAATTCGAAGCCGAGCTGGCTTTCAGAAATGAACTCATGACATTCACCTGTTCGAGCCGAAAAACACCATCAACATGAGCGTGAATGAAATCACAGTGGGGGAAAGCTGATTCCAATCAAAATTTTCCCGATGCATATCTTATTTCTTGTTCTGAGATTGTTTTGAGGTCCCGAAAAGATGGTAACTTTGGTACCTATAGTTAACTGGTAGTTTTATGGACCACCAAAAGGTGGTAATATTGTTGGTAGGATCCTTGTTGTCCAGCAGCAGGTACGAGGAAAATTAGGGGGTCTTCTACAGTTCATAAATGATTGGGAACTTAGTTGGGAAATTCATAATTAAGCTCTTCAGTGGACCGGGCGTAATGAGTTTGGGTTAATAGGTAGTGAAAGGTCGTTCGCAGGGGTGTTTGGGTTAGAGGGAAGCGTTGTGTTCGGGTTGAAGGTTTTTGATGGTTTTGTATTCCTCTCGTTCCTGGTTCCCAGGACATGTACTTGTGTTTTGGCGGTGTCCGATTTGGCCCGATACTGGTTTTTCGGGAAACGTCTCGGTTTTCTCAAATTCTTACATTATTACATTAACTGCCACAACTTAACTCTCACATTAACTGCCATGATTATCGTCACCAACGCCATGATTATTCTTTCACTTTCTCTGGTTTGAGGGAAACCAACCTTTTGAAACCAAATCGGGAAGAAGGATAAAAATATGATCCAGGACTTCATCACAAGTCACGTAGACCTACTTCTTCATTCTTCTGAAGAAAAAAGTGTTTAAATTCCAGTTTTGTGTTACACAAATAATTAATTAACTACCTAAATGTGGGATTCCGCTGTTAAAAATCGTCAGAAATTTGTTCATTAGATCATGCTGCCTGACTGTAATACCAAGATCTTTTTTCCTCGATAACCCAAATCCATCACTTTCTCCCAAGGCTGTTGACCCAAATCAATCACCTTCTGCCCTGCCAGCTAACTCAAACGCATTGCATTTTTAATGTATTAACCCAAACTCAAAGCGCCTAGTGGATCAGTTCCCAGCTATCCTCTTATATTTTAGTACAAATTCTGTGTTTTCCTGGGGAAACTTTTCGTAGGTATGCGAGGAAGATTCTCATCGGAATTTGAAGAATTTCATGAGCGATCAACTGGGGAACAACCCATACCTACCCTCAACACTTCACATCATCAATACTTGTCTTTCGTGGAATTCGTAATGTTGAGGGCATCCCAACATTTTTACAACAACAGTGTTAACCTTTAGAGAAAATGATCAACTGCTGTGGTGGGTATTGCAGGTTTTAAGCCCAAGTGAGGACTGTTGTGATAAGTTTGTTTAGATTCTTGCCAGGGCCACATTATGTCCACCCCCTACCATTGGACTGTTGGTTGGTTGGTTTTTGTAAATTTGAAACATCTTACAGTTTTTCTGAGCGTCTTCCCCGAATACATTACTTTCGCAATGAACAGCTTCGTCTCATATTATGATGGACAGGGCTGGAATCCACCGAGGAGTTTCAGTTACAGGAAGAAGCTTTCTACCGCCTCCGTCACATAGGTCTTTCTCACAGTTCAAATTCAACGGCAATCGTCCCTGCAGTAACGACCGTTGAGAGAACCGATAGCGGGTTGAATCGTTGTCATTTCAATCAGACTTTTTTCCCCTTCGCTGACAACCCGGGAAGAAGACAACCGATCCAAACAGAAAACGCTCAGAAACGCCCTACGTGTCCGCGGGAGTCCTAAAAACCAATTGAAATATCATGCCTATCACCGTTGGTTCAGGAGTTGGCTCTCTATTTCCCATCGATTGACAACGGAAAAATACTCAAAAACCCCCTCTGCCGCCTACCCGTCTCCATCCGAACAGCGAGACTGGACAATGCAGCGACGTGGGGTCCCGAACCTTCCCGAACGTGATAGAAAAAAAGAATTCTATCGGAAGCGCGTAATTCCAGAAAACGGCAGAAGTAAACAACAATGAAATGAGCTCTGAGAAAAATATTCTCCCGATAAAAGAGGGCTGAACTCCCTTTTATAACCCCTTTGGATGCCTATAAAAATCGTTTTCGACTCCTCCCAAATTTTTTTTTTTAGGTGAAAAACGAAGGATTTAATTAAAACAGCGGGGGACGGACCCTCGCCGGGGTAAATCTTCCACAAAGCATCATCATTATTCCTTTTTCAACAAGTGGGGCAAAAAAATCGTATTTTGACGGCTAAAGGGTGGAAGAAGGCTTTCAGACATTTCCCCCCTTTGGGGTGCAGTTTCCAGAAATCCGTGTGAATGAAGTTTCTGGAGAAACGTATTTTTTCTCGGTTCGATTCAAAGAGTTTTTTTTTAAACTTGGAAATTGAATATTCCAAGTTCGCATCGATGAGCCCCGTAGGGTTGAGTTCTTTCTTCCGTTCTTAATTCTTTTAGGGAGGGTCTCGCGAAGGGCGTGAACACTGTAGGGACACCAAATAGGCCTATTCACTATGATTGCATCAACGATTAATTTTTCGATTTACTGCTAACGGTTGAAATTGCTTGATACAAATCTTTTACTCGATCGCTTGGTGATGGATTGAGATCCATAGAATATAGAAATCAGGTCACTCAGTTCACTGTAACTCATTGTGTTGTTGAATAACCTAACTAACCTTCATAACGAACCCCTCCCCTCCGCCCATATTTTCATGACCTCTTCAGGGTCACATCAAGTTCGGTAGGTTTTACTGAAAAAGGCTCATCATTTGCGCAGTTGCCAGATATTACCAGGCGTTTCGATTCGCTTGCTGAGTCAATAGTGCATTGGCAATTGGAGTCTCCAGATCCCTCCCTTCCTTTCCTTCAAACCACACAGCGGTTAGAGTTAATCCAGGACTGTTCACTCAACATCTTTAACTAACTTCAGAAACATACCACCTCCATCGTGCCTTTCTCGAGGGATTAGTGCCTACCTGGTGATCAGCAGGAAGAAGACACTAAAAAATTGACAGCTATTTTCGCAATTGCCAGGCGAGGGAAAAATATAGTACTCAGGTATTTGAATAGGTTCCTGTTACCAGCCCTTCTGAGCCTCAGACATTTTGTACGGTAGTTAATCCCTATTTTGTGTAACTGCACTTCCCCGACACTTTCTACTGTGGTAAGAAGCTCTCGGACAGTTTGTACGGAGCGTAGGTATAGATAAAGCATAAATGAAAGTCGGTTATTATGATTATTATACTATTCTAAATGCGTCATACTAAAAAAAAAAACACCGAAGAGGGAGAAGGTCGATAGTTAATCAACCAAATGTGCTTAATATAGAGAACAGCATTATTTAAGATTAAATCCATTCCCGAAATATAATCTTATCCGTAGTTATCGGTGAGGATGGCCAACTTGTTATTAATTTCCATGGTTTTCTTCTTTATTCGGGAACATACATTCAAATCCTGGATGCACTGGTCAGGTTGCATGGACTTTTTAAAATGTGTTTAATATTGTGCAGCAAATTAATCGGTTCATGAATCATCGGACGTTGAAATTTTCTCGGGGACTGGGTTTTAGAACACTTCCATCTCATAAATTGCCCATGTACCGTCTAAGGAACGTGTAACCAACTTCAGTGGATTTGCGCAACTGTACCAACTTTCTCCGTCCATAACCATCGCACAGCTGAATCAAAAACTCAGCACCAAAAAAACAAGTTAACTATAACCAACTTGAACAAACTTTTTGCTTCATGGATAATAACAAATTAAATTACCTATTATAGCAATTTCGTGGGTTTAAAAAAATCTCAATATTTGGCCGAATTTTGTTCAATAACGAAAATTAACACTTATTGACCACATAGTGAGTTCATGTCTAAGTCTAGGCTGAAAACGAGTGTAAAATTTGAATTTTTGAATTCCTGCTAGAAATGAAGTATCAGGTAGATTGCCCAGTAGTTCAACTCAAATCCCGAAGGGCGCTGATGCACTACTTTAAACGATGTTCAGAACCGCAATTGATGGATGGATGGAACCGCAATTGATGGATGGATGGAACCGCAAATTTATTTTTTTTAAATCCATGTAATAAGGTACCTACCTTTGTAGTAAGCCATCTTGCAATGTGGAATAATCAAACAAAAAATAAACCTTCAGCTTACTACCAATTTATATTTAAAACAGCTTTTTGCTCAAACTCAGAGCAACCACAGGTTCTATGTGAGTACATGAGGGTGCTCAGAATTCCTCAGGTACTATGTGAGTACCTGAGGATGCTCAGAATTTGAGCGAAAAGCTTTGTTTTAAATATAAATTGGTAGTAAGCTGAAGGTTTATTTTTTGTTTGAGTATTCCACATTGCAAGATGGCTTACTACGAATGGTGCCTTATTAAATTCGATGTTATGCGAAAAGATTTGTTTTGAATATAAATTGGTAGTAAGCTGAAGGCTTATTTTTTGAATGATTATTCCACGTTGCAACAATTAAAAAAAATCCCGAAAATCAAACCGAGGGGAGGTTCACAAAAGATCACAGCAAAGGTTATTGGATGGTCCCCAGGAAGGTTTGCCATTTCTAATGTTGCCAATCACAGACCTGATATTTACGTCAATGTTTGCCACATCTTTACTTTTAATCGTCCTCATTTAAAAATTGCTGCTCATTTTTGAAAACGAGCTCCAAACTACCATTTTTCCAAGAGTTCTGAATATTTTTTCAAAGAAGAAGAAGGGTGGAAAAATTGATGAAAGTTCTCCATACTTTAATCTACTGCATATCCGGCTCCAGTACTCGATTTAAGGCTTTCCTGGAGGGAGGGGGGGGGGGGGGAGACGAGAGTAGGTATTGCCCACAGAAAACTGTGATCTACGCAGAAGGGGCATCTATAAAGGTAAATAATAAATCTTTGTGTAATAATTTTCAGCGTTTTGCAGGTACTAGGCGATTCAATTAAACATCTCATAAATTGGTCAGTTGATTCAATAGTGCCAATACCTACCTGGAACCTCCAGATTGCTACTTGTCCTTCCAAACATCAAGTATTTTGAGCATGGATCCTCAAGACTCAAGCCTACATAGTAGGACTCTCTCAGGCACACTATGGATAAGGTCGGGAGCAAGCTACATCCTTGACGTAGATCTTTGATGGTGAGAGAAATCGTGCGATCATGCATGAAAAACTGGAATACAAGATGCAACTGTAAAAATTAGATTTAAAAAAAAATTTACATTGATGATTACTAGAGTTTTCAATCTTAAATCAGTCGTAAATATAAAATAGCTACCGTTTTTATCAATAAAGTTCTTAAATAATTTGAGCGTCTGTATTTTATTAAAGGGTGGCCGGCCAGTAATTTGGTTTAGAAAACTCAAAATTTCATTCTCTTTTGGTTTCCACGAAGCCACTTACACCTAACTGATTTTAAAGGACACCCTTTCAACTTTTCCAGTGTTTTCAATTCCCGACTGCCTGATTGCTGAGCCACCCATTGGCTCGGCTCCTGTGATTAGCCAAGCGCTCCCTTATTTTAGGAAGACATTCATTGGCACTGCAAACCTTTTGTTTAGAGTTTCATTGCAGCTTTAATGGTACACACAAGGCAAAGTAAAAGGGTATAATAGCAGGTAGGTTATCTAACTGTTGTAAATATAAGATTGAGAGAAGTATGGTGTATGAAGTGCTGCAATCGATAAGTCAAGGATTATAAGGTGGTACAGATTATGAACTTCAGTTCGCCCGTCGAAACAATTAATAATTGACCCACAAACTCTCAAAGTATTGGTCCCAATTTTCAGATGATTATAAATCCATAAAAATAAATGAAAACAACAAAATTTTGTCTCTCCAACATAACTGCTGATTTTCACTACGGACTTCGCGAAACTCGGTAATTATTTGTTTATAATTTCTGCCCCTAGCAAAAATGACGAATTTCTTGATCATTGCGCAATTTTTTCATAACTATTGCGTGGCTGGAGACAATGGATTGAAACCAGTGTCTGGAACTTGTAGGAAACGCTATTAGCCCATTCTTGTGTAGCCGATTGTGAAGAAAAGGATTAATGTTAATCACTCAGATATAAAATGTAGATTTAGCAAGAAAAAGGTAACCAACCGCGGCCACTTAGCATGTTCGTAAGGTTTGGTGGCCAAAACACCGCGGATGGAACGATTTTTCTTAAATTTAAATTGTGGTTTAATTTTGAATCATAAATCTAAGCCATGGTTATTGTAGTGCCTACCTTTAAAAAAATAATCATTTTTGCGCTGTAACATTTTTGGCTGTTCTGGATACATTTTTTCTCCCGGTGGAGACGGGATCGGTTTGGGGAAGGCTAATCGATATCCCTTTTTAACCTATGATAATCTCGCTGGTCTAGGAAGGGGACTCTCGAGGGTCCACCCCCACTGTTACACTCTGTCACATGGTAGCAGAGCGTGGTTCGGTAGTACACGCTGAGCACTTCACCATACTCCATCCACTTTTTGTGGGCTTACCAGAGGGATAAGCCCAAAGGTTTCCCAGAAGGATTCCTTTACTAACAACCTGTCCCTTTGATAATACATACATCTATTGGCTTTCCCACCCCCTTCCCCCCTTTAGAGTGTCAGTATAATTAAAATATACTGAGCTCATTAGAAGGCGATTGATGCCATGTCCCAATTGACAAGTCCCAATAGTTGTTCCATCCCAACGATGGAGGTTGATCACCTAGAAGTTGCCCAGATGAGCACTAATTCACTGGACAACAACTTCTGACAACATTATCCGCCAATACTCGTATGTAGGAGCTTTGTTTTCCACCAGTAAAATATTATTGAGGTAGTACCATTACGATGGAGGTTAGTCACCTTGAAGTTGTTCAGATGTCTTTTCCTGAACCAGAACTTCATACTACTTTTCATTCCCCCTATTCCCTCTCATACTTCTGCTACCCAGAAGTACGAGTATGCTATGTGGGGAGGAGTGTAACAGTGTGGGCTGTTCTCGATACATTTTTTCTTTCGGTGGAGACGGAATCGGATTGGGGAAGCCTAATCTATATCCCTTCTTAACCGGTGATAATCTCGCTGGTGTAGGAAGGGGACTCTCGAGGGTCCACCCCCACTGTTACACTCTGTTACACTCTGTTACAGCGCTAAATAATCCGGAATTGTATAAAATAGTGAGTGTGTTGGGCAAAATAAATAATTAACGATACGGCAATCACTCGACACACAAAATTGTTGAGGTTTAAAGTTTGTTCAAATTTGGATGTTTACTGATGGTGGTAAATATCAATTGAAGGAATAGGCCTAGGTTGAGGGTTAGTTTCAGGAAGGTAATTCGCTCATTAGGCCGACTGCAACTTGTTGTTGGGCGGTAAGAAACATTTCACGAGTGGATTAGTTAAGTGTTGAAACACTGATGTGGACAAGTTGAATCCGTTGAACCCCGTTATCAACCATAATTTTTGGTCAGAAACACGACTGTGCACATCTACTGTCTTTGGAGCAAATGCCACTCTCGATGTTTCAGACCGTGCATTAGACCGAAGTAAATTCTGCATGCGTTGCACCCCAATCATCCTTTCCCTATCGTGTGGATTCTTATGATTTACCGAAAGGGAACAAGGGACGCCAAAAACACTGTGGTGGTGGTGGGGGGAGGGGGGTGTAGGGTAGAAATCCTTAGACCTGGGGTTATTGTTCATAACCACTTTTTAATTATTTCCTCCGCCGTTGACAGGTAGAAAATGAAAGCGCCATATGACAGGGGAAGGAGGCTGCCAGTGGAAACATCTGCTGTTTTTTTTCTCGCGATTCACCTTCCACACCCCCGATTCCCTGTACCTACCTAAATATCCCTCGAAACTTTGGGCCGCTTCTTTCACTCTGGGAAATTCATCAACCAGCTGCCCTTATGAAGAACAGGCTATTATAGCTCGTAACTTGCTGTAATTTCTGATAGGTTGTTGTGAGATCGGGTAAGCGAAATTACGTTGCGGTTCATAAATTCAAGTCATTCGCACGCCCCTGTCAGGTGGATGGAACCTGTCATTATCAAACATGTTAAGTACACGGAGTAATATTACCTCTAATATAACAGGAATTTCATATTGCTTTTGACAGGTGCCAATTACATACATACGTACGTTTTTACAACAGCTCTAAGGGGATGGACGGTGGCTGAGATGAGGATAACAGCAAAACTAAGTAGCCCGATATTATGACAAGGAATCCAACACCATCACTCTAGCGATTAATATCAAAATTATTTGAAAAATTAGACCTCAAAAGGGATTTTGTCTTGGTGAACAAAAGACCCCCCCCCCCCCCCCCCCACACACACACACACACACGCCGATTTGTAATTTAGGTACTACTTTAACTACCTACTACTTTGATGATGGAATTGTGAGTTTTCTCTGAACCTTTGTGGTCTTATTTGTGACCCACCATTGGGTGGAGTCCACAGTACATGTTCCACGCCATATGTATATGCAATATCGATTCGCCGAACTGTAATGTACAATGTACAATAAAGTTTAAATTAAAAAAAAAAAAGTATGCTGCCGACTAATCCAAACTCTTCTGTAACCTGCTTCATTAAATCAATTCCATGTATTTGCGGACATCAATATTTATTCTACTTGAGAAGAATGACATATTCCTGTAGGCGTCCGGTAAGGTACGACATTGTCAACGGCACTGCAGAGGACTTACCAACAAGAAACTTTTCGATGGGTTGGGTAAGGTTTTTGGTTAGTTACTCTCTGAATAATCTATATAACTAAAGTTACAGATGATTTTCTGTTTGTCCTTCAATCACGCCAAAACGGCTCAATGGATCGAACCCATCTCGCGTATTTGAATGTTTCTATGACCAGGGAAGGACATAGGGGGGTTTACTTCCGGATCCGATGGATAGGGGTGGGGGTTTATAGGGAAGCCGAAACATAGAAAAATTAAATTCTCGAAAACAGCTCAATGGATCGAACCCATCTCGCGTATTTAAATGTTTCTATGACCAGGGAAGGCCATAAGGAGGTTTACTTCTGCGAGAGGTAACAAAGTCGGATGGACCCACCCCGAGTTCTACCCGTCGGCGACGGGCAACACAGCTAGTACATAATAAACCTATGTACTCGTTTTGGAAAAATCGTTGGAAATTTTTTCCCCCTCAAAATTTTTTCTTTCACGTTTCAAGGTGTGCAGATTCAAAAATGCAATTTCCGCCGTATCATCGATATCTATCTTAATTTCCAGTCTAAAAAAATCGTTCTTTCGCATAAAGGCTCCATTTGGGCCCCAGTTGCGACCCCTATCTCAGTAGCCTGAAAACATCCAGGGGTGTTATGGGTGAAAATTTGGTGCAAAATTACGTATTTTTGAGGTTTCAGAGAACTTGGGGTTGTGAGGTATTGTTCTCCATGTTTTTTAGGGTGAGGAGACCAAGTATGAAGTTAATTTTGACCACTGAGTGAAGGATAGAGGTTCTAACGAAGTTTTTACTCTCAAAATTCCATCAAAAACCTGTGAAACCCGCTGTTATCACCAGAAATGTGTATAACAACACGGTAGTATTAACATGTGAATCAAGACAATTCAGTGAAAATTTCACTGATCGAAAATAATTTGTCAGAAGTAGCAACGTAATACTCGAGTTTAAAACCGTCAAATCAGCTTTTTGGGTTTCTTCACTGAGGTCCCAATCGAGCCGTATTCAGTTGAGAATAACAAACCCATGTGACAAGGACTTCGCAGGTTTATTGAAACATTAGCCTTTCTGCTAATAGTTGCGGAAGAGGTCTTCATCTTTCGACAAACCTTGCCCTGAAAAATACCTTTCGGCACAGGATTGTCTAAGCAAATTATTTCTGCTTGATAGTTTTACTTATTCGTTCCATATGAATATGGTGATTAGTATATCTATTCCTGATTATTGTTTTTTCTTTTCAAGATAGAACCCCTTTATTGCAGATTTGGATTCTACAAGAAATTATTTCACGAAGAACTCCCCCTTCATTCAAATTTTTGAGTGGACAGAAATTTGAAAAAAAAAACGTGAAAATCCTGTTTAAAAAAATGTAACTACATTTTAAATTACTGCATGTGATACATGACCTTTTTATAACGCATTTTTTCGCGCTGAATCACGGGGTGATGTAAATTTTTCGATTCAAGATCGTGATGAATGCATTTTTCAAAACACGTTGCCGCATCGGAAATAAAATAATTTCGGACTACTGCAGTCCTTTCTTGGGTAGAATAACGAACTGCAGGAGCAGAAGGCATGTTGAAAGTTAAGCTCAGAACAACGACTGAAACAGCTTTTTCTATTCTGAACTGAATGTATCCAAAATCAAATGAGATGTCTTATGTTTTGACGACTTTTGGCCATCTTGATCACTCAGGGCTTCTCTCCACAGCCGTGCGTGCCGGCTTTGTTATTCTGAACATCAGTCAAATTGGAATGGTCGGTCGTTTCTCCATGAAATTTTACGGAGATTGCGAATCTGCAATAAAAAACTGCATGAGGTTTTCATCTAAAAAACAAAGTTAGCTTCATAATGTCATATTTTCCAACATGCTCATGAAATGTTTGGTCTATTAACTTGATAGGATGACCGTGAATTGAAAAAGTGACATGATCACGGGATTCAGCGCGAAAAAATACCCCAAAATCATGTATCGCATGTAGTAATTGAATGAGTACCTACATTACAAAATGCACGGTTTTTGCCGTTTTTCGCACATTTTGCGCACGTTTTTGGCACTCAGAAAAATATTTTTGATGGGTTATTTATTCATGAAATTCCAAGTGGAATACGGATAAAAAAAATGAGGGTTTCTATTTAAAAAAAAAACAAAACAAAAAAAACCTGTTGTGTAGTATAGCTTCCACACCTATGTAACGTGGACGTATATAATTAGCTAGTGGGTCCATTCGGTGGATAGATGTAGAATTGACGCGTATGGATTTGAAACTGAGAGATTATATACCACTTGAAGAATAAGTATTTGAAAAGCGTCGAAGCAAGTTACAATGCACTACAAGATTTTATGCTGAAGCAAATGAGTAAAACTAATTAATTAAAATTGAGAGAGAAATCCAAAGACATGTCGTTTAAGTTTAAATCCAAATACATGTCATTTTCTAGTGTAGTTATGGGCTCTACTAGGATCAAGTTTGCGCATGCGCAGTCAAAAGTTACTTTACTTTATCAATGACTTTAATATGGGACTATCAGTGGCCCAACCCCCACCCACCCTACAAACCTCATCGTTTCACGACGATTTCTAGGGTAGTTATGGGCTCTAGAGTGATTTCACGTTGGTGCGTGCGCAGAGAAAGTTACAGTGTTTGTTCTGTGAATGTGATATGGAACCATCTGCGTTCCAACCCGCGTCCACCCTCCAAATTTCAACTCACCACGACTATTTTTCGGGTAGTTATGGGCATTACAAGGAATTGGCCAACATTTCGTGTTTGCGCATGCGCATCCGAATGTTACAGACTGAATTTGATGAAATCAATGTGAAACCATCAGGGTACCATTGTGCGTCTACCCTACAACTTTCAGATCTTTTCGACGATTCACAAGGATTTTACGTTTGCGCATGCGCAGACAAAAGTTACAGTAGTTTTTAATGAATTTGATATGAATGAATGAATGAATGATTTGATGAATTTGGACCATCTGTGTCCAAACCGGCACCTACCCCCCCAAATTTCAACTCATTAGACCATCATTTCGTATAATTTTGCCCGGGACAAGGAATTGACCACATCAGACAGACAGGGAACCCAATATGTTCCTTGATGTCTGAATCGTAAAATGCGGATGGAAACTTTCATGTTGGAGGACATCAATTTGTTTCGACCCTTGCACGAATACAAAGCTACCTTCGGTAGTGAGGAAGCAAATTCCAAAGGAGGTACCAAAATCTCAACTTTATCAACATTTTCATTAAATTTCGAGTTTGGAATTGAGATCTACGTAAAAAATCACCAGGAGTAACCGTCCTAAATTTTTGTTTCCAGCTGTCCATTGGAGACCGTGTATAAACGGTACCTATTCATGGGATCAGATGTTTTCACGAGTGAGCCATCACAATATTGTGTTTGAGAACCTTATAGCATCATTTCTGCTTTCTCAGCACACTTAGTCCTATTCAATACCTATTTCGTAACGTGGGTAGCAATCTTAACGAATACCAAGGACAATAATTTGGCAACACATGAGGCACAAGTCATGATCTTTTGTGTCGATGATTATTAGGATGATTCGCCAGTTGCATGAATTTTATAACATTTTTGAGCGGTTATGCAGTTTTCTGACATCTCCTACAAATATTTACTCACACAGGTACCACCTCTGTGCAAATAGCGATCTTTTAAAAGCCGCATAGCATAATGGACAACTCTACTGTGTAATAATCGACTCCAAGTGCGGTCAAACTTCGCCTGAGAACGGGGAAAGAAAGTTGTTTGATGCATCTGATGTTTAATTTCTTTTTTCCAAAAAATTAAGGATCTCAGCGAGAGCTTTCCGAAAAGTTGAAATAAAAATATTGGCGCTGCGCAGGTTGTGACGCCTCGCTCGTTCATTGGCCTGTCAGGATGCTTTTCAAAATGGGGGTACCTACCCAGGTTGATTCACTGGTCTTCACAATGCGTGGCACCTGGCAAATGCTTGACCAGTTTTCTTCATCACTGCCTTTCATCGACAGCGTGAACCCCGAACCAGGGAGGGAATCTGCAAAAATGAGCCATTGCCCTTAATTTCAGTTTTTCTGCGAGTGGGCCGGAATTAGGTATTGGTCGTCGTCTGTCGGAGCGACCGTTCTGGCGACCATTAGGCCGACAGACTTCTATAATAGTGGGCTGCTATAATGGTGAGAATCGTTATCCCCTCAGCTTGTAAAGCGCGGGATGCGGGAAACCGCCAATTAGAGACTCAGTTAATGCCTCGTTCTCGTTAGGTCTTCACGCTCCAGGCCTTGGACTTTTATTTTGAAGACCAATCGATTTTTTCCTGGATCCGACAAGTTTTTAAAAGAAGGCCTAAATTTTTGGGTAATATTCATTTCTCCTCCTCGGTCAATGTGTATTTATTGTGTGATTATTTACTTGATTATTGGTCGTAACTTATTGATCGGAACTTCAACATACCAACATAAATACTCGAAGTTACCGAATAGGTTAACTGTCAGTGCATGCAGCCGTCTGTGCATTAGTATAACTGTAAATGCACCGCCTCACACCGCTGCATCTTATGACGTCATCTGCATGTGCAATTTTGTGCTATTAGGTATCATCTTTTTCATTCTACGGTGTTGTATATCTGATAGGTAGGGAAATTCAATTTCCAATAGGTGTTCAAGTTCTGATGCTTATGGCGAGGTTCCCAAGATGCACTGACCAACTGCGAAAAATGAACCTGAGATTTTCCTATTCTTTCTTTTTAATCCATTGTGTTTTAGATTAATACTACTTTTCTACGGGTTTGGTAACTAGATTATATATTTTTCTATTTTGAAAAAAAAATGTAGAGGTCTAAACTTTATTGTGTACGATTCATGATAACTTCCATTTTGTTGGATTATTACGTACGATTTTGCATAGGCACTGCACATTAAATAATAAGAATATAAGGTACACGGTAGACGGCTACTTCGAATATCCATTGCGGGTACAAGGAATCATCAATCTTCAGTTCTATGCAATGAGCAGGTAAATTAGAAAATGCATTTCTCAGGTTAATTGGCGGTCGGAGAACCTCCCATTGTCCTCATTGAAGTTGGATCCCGTGGGAAAGTTTCACTCGAATCTCCTGTCTTTCTATCGCTCTCACTAATTTCGGTTCTTGGTATCTAAGAAAAGTTTGCGAAGTAACGGTGTACGGCGGACAGACAGAAATTTTATTTATTGCATTTTCGGATTCTACATACCTTGAAACGTAAACCGTCAAATTGGGGGGGGGGGGGGGGGGGGTTCGTGCTCGATTCCAAAGATTTATTATTGAAAATAATATCCCAACAAGAGTGAATGAGAGTAGTAGTCATCTTCCATTCAAACAGCCAGTCGGTGTTTCCAAAATGGGGGATGCGAAATAACAAAAGTGAAAGCGTCAAAGCTGCAGGAATCTTGGCATTCCTAGGAACGCTTCTCAACGTAGGTATCACTGGGGTTTTTCCAGCTTGATGGGAGCCACAGTGGCACAGGTGATCCAGCTATTCTTATATTCTATGAACTCATCAAATGCTGATCTTCCGTATCCTGTAATGGTGTTATTCCTAGAGATACATTTTCAGTATTCCATAGATCCTGATTTTCAATTCAAGTCAAACCTGGACAACGGTGCAACGTAAAACTCTCGTTAAAATCCCATTGACAAAATACCGTGGGCGAAGGTTGATATTGTCTTCGTACTCCAGCGATGTGGAAGGAAACGGGGACAGACGACGAACCAACACAGTGACGTTGCCCAAGGAAGAACAACTCCGTTTATATGGCGATGTTTCGAGTCCTCGATCGCTTTATATGGCGTAAACCCCGGACCACGCCACCTGCTTCGTCCTCTGTCATTTACATCCGACCGACTTATTTTTCCACACTTATCTCTGCCTGTCCGTCGATATCTTGGACCGTTCAATGCGATAAGCCTCTATAAGAGACAAGGCTAAAAGCAAAGTTTCGGTTGAATGCGAAGTCGATGCAATTTCATCCATCTTCAAGTCCTAATATAGTCCAGAGAACTTGGACAAAAAAAAGTCCTTACAAAGGAAAACTGGTTTCTAGAAAAACTGGTCACATTCTTGGCTAATAGTTGTGAATTTAAGCCCTCATCTTATCTCTTGTCAATCACAGTAGTTTACTCTACCAAATATGGATATAAACCTGTATCAAGTGCGATTTCACGGTTCCTAGAAGATCTTACAGAACCACTATACTACTACTAATATTTTGTACCTAACTACCTGATTTGAAATTCCGCACTTCAAAAAAATCATGCAGTTGGCTGTACCGTGCATTCACAAATATTTTGGTTCATTATTTTTTAATACTTTATGCACATCTTGATGCATTGAATTTCAGAAGATTGAGTCACTTGGTTCTATCTGTTCTAAATTAAGGTAGATATATACAACGAAAAAACCATTCGCGAAATCCCGCAGGATGATTGAGGAGACAACGTGATTGTGACAAAACGTGATTGTTTTGTCCATGGACAAAACACAGCCTTTGGTGTGGTCTCTGATGTATGGATATGAAGATAATAGTTCGGGATGATTAGGTATAGCGTGTTTTCAAGGGTTAGTTAAGCAGGTAGGTATCTTGCAGATAAAAATTGTTTAACCAATAGGTATTGAATGGTTTCCTGTAGCTCACCCTTTAGCTCATTGGATAAATCTTTGTATGTTTGCCTTCGTGTAAGTGTAGAGCCTAACTGATTTCATACCGAGATACATTCGAACTGTCGAACTGGCTGCATCCGGCTGCATTGTATTCGGCACACCAGTTGACACTCGCGATGTTAGGCACTTGGGCGGAGAAATATGAAAGGATAGCCTTGTTGACCCTAATTTAGGCGAGAGAGTATTTACCTCAATTACCTTCTACGACAGCAACGGTGTAGGTCGTTCTTGATTCATTCTCTGCATCAAACCCCCGTAATAATGACCGGCTGACCTTAATTCGGTTTTGCAGTTTTCAGCAGATGGAGTTTTAGCAGTGATGAGCTGGGTGTGCGTTGAAGTACCTCAACTGCTACAAAGCAGCTAGAGTGCAAATGGGAATCGCATTGCGGTACCGACCCCTAGCGCTTTCTACAGTTAGTATTGTAATGTGCTGATTCCCTAATTTACCTATAGTCAGATGGATGGCGAAGCTAGTGGGCAAGACGACACCTTCGTAACAACCCTATTACCATGTTCCATTCAAGTGAATCAGGAGCTAAATCTGTGTACTCACTGTGTACCCACTCCGGTACGCTTGGCTGTGATTCAGGAATTGCCCGAATTTGGAGTGCTTGTTTGGCACACTGCCATCGCCTCCTTAAGGGTATCTCAAGTCCCTTAATTTGCAAACACAACCGGGCCAAATTACTCGTAACACAAGCATTGACACGCCAAAGAAAATCTAAACCCAGGATTGCTTTGTCCCGTATCCCAGCCACGAGAAAAGAGTGTCTCACTTCGCTCTTGCCCAGCTGTATCAGGATAGAACACTCGCCCTGGACCTGCATAGTCCTCCCATGACGTTTTCTCCTCATAAACCACAAGAGCACCCTCGTGAAAAATGGGGTTTTGTCTCAAGCTGGTTATTTACTGTTGAACCTCCACTAAGGTTTCCAAGACTTGGGTGTCCTGTTGTGGAGTAGGTGATGTTGAAGGGGCTGGCAGCCGAGAGATAGATTGCCTCAATTCCTGGTTCGCCCTTTCTAACTGGTGTATGCGGTCTCTGAACTCTTCGAACTGTTGCTCGATTAGTCCCAAAGATGTGCCTTGATCAGGCGAGACAGGTTGATCTCGTCTTGCATGGGACATTGGATCAATTGAAACCGTTCTTGCTAGTTCGGTTTCATCTTCCTCAACAACAGCATGTTGACGGGTGGAGATAGTCCGCTTCGTTCGCGGCTGGCGGTGCGACATGTCCTCCTGATGTGATCCTGGACGGGCCCCCAAATGTAGAAGGAAACAACACGAGAAACACAACAAGTATTTGTATTCTCCTCAATACCCACAAGAAGACAACTCGACAACCAACTTTTTTCCAATCTCCCCACCCCCATAAAAACCATACTAACAACACTCCCGGCCACTACACTATAGTTGCCACTACAATATTAACACCTGCCTAGCTGTTAGCCTAAGGAGGCGGAGCGAAGCCTCGAAGGCGAATGTTCTCACTGCTGCCAACAACCCAACATTACAAATGGCAAACCTTTGTGGCAACCTTCAAGAACCTTTGCCGCGGTTTGATTTTGTGGACGTTTTTTAAATTTATTTATAAATTTGCGGTTCCATCCATCCATCTACTGCGGTTCTGTACATTGTTTAAAGTGATGAACTAGCGCTCTAAGCGGGATTTGAGTTGAACTACTCGGAAATTTACCTGATACATCATTTCTAGCGGGAACGCAGAAATTCAAATTTCGCAATCTTCCAACCACGAAAATTGTCCATTCCACGTAACCTCCACAAGGTATTGATTGTCCCAGCAAACATGTTGACCCACTGCAGGTAATATATGGGAAATGCATCATCACCAGTCATTACCTCGATGATTTCAAGTGCTATAGATTGCTGGTGGAATAGGAATGCAGAAAGTTGCAAGTGCTCCTTGCCACTTATCATCTGCATCCTGCGTCATAATAACAATGAAATAATTTTATAATAAATAGAGAATGGAGGGATAATATGAAATTTAGATTTATTAATATCTTCAATAATGAACCTTTGGAATTGAGCATGAAGAAAGGAATGTACTCCCCTCCCCCCTTCAAAATTTGATGGTACCCACGTAAAATCCAAAACTGAAGTACAAGATGTCCATACACGCTACCTTTCTTAGCAACCATGAACCAAAATGAATAAATTTGGTTTGTAGGTCTCATTTGGGTTCTAGCAGGTCCACGAACCTCGGCGTTCATCATTCATCTCGAAGTGTGGAAAATAGGGGATGACATTTTTCACACCGCTTTAGCTCGAAAACTTTCCATAGAAGGGTATAGTTTTTTACGTTTTTAAATTGATCTTGAACTGAAGAATTTTTTGACACCACCCGAAGCATTGTACGTCCAACCGTTCGTTCACAGTAAGGCCCAGAAATTTGAACCGAAAAGCTTCGTCAACATGAGTGTGAATCATATGGTATACAGCCAGCCCAGATATCATTGCTAGGGAACAGCTGATTTAATCAAGCAGGGCTGTATGAAATCGAGTTGGTTCTGTGTGTTTCTGTTCGTCTGTGTGTCCGCAAATTCGTGCCACACCATAACTTCGTCATTTCGAATTCTGTTTTGCTGAAATTTTCAGGGATCATGCGGGTATCGCCCCAGTGGTCCCATATGAATTACCTACACAACAGACGGATGGTACTGCTACTGCGGAAGCGCAAACGCCAATCCGATGTACTACCTACCTACTCAATTTCTCGTGAATAAACTAATTTCGCTCAAATTCAGTGGTTAGTCAGGGTTTAGCTTCTATATGATCCCTTATGCATTTCAAAACGCTCGGATCATGGTATGACCATTGCGCATGCGCAAACCCGAATTGTGAGGTATTAAATTTTTACGAACTTTTCTTCACACTACGCTTTTCTGCGTAGTAGTTTGTAAAGATAGTTCTAAAAGTTCGTTTCTGTTGTATTTTTCAAAACTACACGTTATGTTTCACGCTTATCAACAAATAATTACATGCAGATAGAATTCTTGAATCCACCGCATGGTTCTTTCTTCAAAAGTTCCAGTTTTGGTCAAGTTATGCAAGAAAGAGTAGAAAACCAGAGAACCTTGTGGATTTTGAAAAGGCTAAAAGACTTGCAGTCAGACTCGAGTCACCCGCTCACGCAAAACACAATTCAAGTTTACGAAAATTTCTGTTCAAAACCGGCTGCTCTTCCCTCTGTTTGGACTGAAACGCTGGGGAAAAATTAATACATTTTATTGAATTGGGGAGAGCTCTTTGAATGGCTAAAAACAATCTCCGTGCAAGCAGGAATATAAGATTCAGTAAACAAAAATTAAACGGGTATAAATCGCTCATAATGACCTTTTTATTTCAGTATGAATTGAGTAGCGGAATGAAAATGTTGTTTTTCGTTTTGAATTTTATTGTAACCTTGATGGAACCACCTAACGCTTCCCAATCGACCACTGTCTTTATTGGTACCCGAAGGGTTTTTAATTTCAAAGGAAATATAAACTACGTGAAATATATTGTTTTCCGTTCTCTTCTTTCGATAGTCGAACGGAGTATGAAAAAATGGGTTTTGATGGTGACCTTTAACAACAAATTTACGGTTTATTTAGTGCTTACTCGCTGTTTATGGGAAATATCATCATACTGAGGTCGTTTTACGGTTCGGCTGCGAATAGTTGTGGAGAACTCTTCAGATAAGCTCAAATTATATTTGCGTTGAACGACCATTCCAGCGTTTACTCTACCAATAAGTTTGATAATTAAATTTGGCAAATTAGATGTTTGCTGCAGAGTCCACTAGGGCAGTGAAAGCCTTGTGAATTCTGGAATTTTATCTTCCAAAACTAGGGGTTTGCTTTCAGACCTCTCCGAAGAATTTGGTTCGTCGTCCAAGGTATTTGGCCAGTTTGAGTTCAAATGAAGCATCCCCGTCATTTTTGAACATTTGAGTACAGCTAGTCAATGCTTGCCAGTTGGATAACGCCAGTGGTGTCAACTGCGAGGAAAAAATTCGAAATGCAAACAGAGCTTTGGTTAGAACTTTGGTTTTTACTGAAAATAGAAAACGTTTCAATAATTCCGTTTTGCTTCCTTGTCTGTCGAGGTAGCGGAAGCCTTATGATAACTTGTAGTAGAAAAATATTTTTGTCCTTAAAACACGCGTCCAAGACCTTTTTGAACAAATTTAGTTCCGCGTCTGTCAGTTCGTCCATCTGTGTGCTCCCAAATCATAGCCAGCACATATTCACACCAAAGAATGAACATAATGAGCAGACATTTGGAAGGAATAGCTTCGGAGAAAGAATGATCGTAATAATTGAAATTTGGAGGGTAGTTGCGGGTTGGGCCATAATTTTTAATCCCACCTAAATTTCTAGGAAACCTGACTGTTGCGCATGAGCAGTAGTACCGGCGACTATCTCCAACCACTCAACGGTTTTAAGTACGCTAGTATGAATTAATAAAGATCGGGCAATAATTTAATAATTTTCGCCTGCCTATTCGTATTAAGCTAGTAATTTCGACGATCTAATGGTTACCAGGAAGATAATGTGCAGACGTTTTCATTTGAAATGGGTTTCCTTACAATGATGCCTAATCGAAACCACAAAAGGTTCAAGAAGGCAGAGTAGAACAACAAACTATTCCTATGGATTCCAAGTCGTCCAAAGATGACAACACCAATTTTTGAATATACAAGAATTGGCGCTACTTGCAGAGGGCCAGGAACCGGAGCCAGCGCTTAGTGGTCCAAAATACGATATACCTACCTACTAAAACTCTCGAAAATTACGTTTTTCAATCAAATCTAATTTTATCTATTCTGTTTCTCTATTTTACTACCTCCTACTTGTCTAGTGAATATGCATTTGAGCCGCGTTATTATTAAACCCCAATCCCTGTTTGGCCATATGGTCATATGTTTGTGTTTAACTATGTTGTCATCCAAATTTCCTAGATTCACCCATTCGTGTTCTTAGTGTTCTTTGAGTGTAATAAAACCTTTCCAAAGGTAAAGTCGAATGCTTCATTTCATTTCAGCATTTTTTTAAACCGACTTCAAAAAATGAGGAAATTCTCAATTCAATATGTTTTTTCCCCTCCGTTTTTTAAATATTTGTGCAGCGATTATTCCGAAACAACTGAACAGATATCGATGAATCTTTTTTCAAATGAATAGGATCATCCACCGGTGGTCCCATGCTAGTATTGAAAGTAGAAAATTAGTACTGGGCCTGTACTAGGCCAGTAATACTATTCGATTTGGGGTAGATTCTATAATATATGGTTCGCGGGAGATTCTCATGCCCCATATGCAACTATCAGGAACAAGATACCCTACTCCATTTCATGTTTCTCTGCCCTCACTATGCCGCTCCCAGACAACAACACATGGGGAACCGCATGCAGAGCTGCAAAGAGGACTATTACAAGATCTTGGCCATTGAGAACAAGCAGAATGTGGATGACGTATTCCATTTTACAACTGCGGCCCTGGAAATCCCGAAACGTGTTAATGCGGTTTTCAACTAGTACATAATGGCTGGTTTTCTGTCATATAATTATAACTAACTTGACATTTTATTAACTGGATCATTTTCTGATTTTCCTTTATTATTTGGTTGAAATATTGTCACCACATGGCTACCAAGAGAATTTTTTCTATGCCTACGTGTATATTATTATATTAACTCTGAACAAGTCCAACCAATTGTAAAGGGCTCTGCCCTACTATGCAGAATTTTTTATCTGATTGATTGATTGCTCTTCGATTAGTGCTTTGACAGATATTGCACGATTTGAAGACAGAAAACAGCCTGCCAAAGACTGTGGATGCTCCAGCAATGTATGCAGTACTTGATAGCATGGGGTATATTACTGAGCTAGTATCAAGTCAGTACTGGGTCAGTATTGGCGTTCGCATAGAGAAGAGTTGGTAGGTACCTAATACAAAAAACAAACTTAGGTATTTGAAAAAACTTACTTCGAAAAACACAATAAATAGTGTAAAATAATTCATAAATAAATACGTTCTCGAAACTTGAAAAAAATAATCTGTTGATCGCACTAGAAAATAAAAAATAAAAAACTTCTTAACAAAAAAACCTACTTCAAAAAAGGTGTATTAAACTGAAAAGTAGAAAACAATTATTATGGTCAACAAACGTACTTTATCCAAAACCACTGCAGCAAAATTAAGATTTCGCCGAATTTTAACAAAAAACCCCACACATAGCCTTCATATTGTATCACCCCGGTTTTTTGGTTTTCATATATTTTAGTTGGAATTTGGGGGCCGTTTTCAAAAATTGTTTTGCCTGGCTCTGAATAAATTACGTTGTCCGTAACAAATATTTTTTACTTTTTGGTAGTATTATAAGTCTGTAGAATACCTACCTTTTTTGAAGTAGGATTTTTTTGTTGAATTTTTTTGCCGATGTAAATTAATGCAGCTCCATAATAATTGTTGTGTAGAGAATAGAGTCAACATTATTGCACATCGCTTATTGTTTTACCGGTAGAACAACGCAACGTGGTATCACGGGAGATACGAGCTCATCCGTTAACATAATATGTTATAGTGTGTCCGAAGTAGTAAATGCACCTAATGTTTGCTTCCTCTCCGCCTCCGTTTATATGTGACAACGAGAACATGAGACGCTGCTAAGTGATGGAAACACCGACCACCTCCACCGGCTCATAATGAAAACCGATTACAGTTTTGTCACGGGACGCGCGATCTCCAAGGGGTTGCTCAGTGGGGTTGAAGGCGCGCGACGTTTTTTGTGTTCAATCATCGGAGCCCCATGGAGAAAAAAAAATCCCTTCGCAACCAGGAAGTCATATCAATTTAACTATAGACCAAGAGAAGCCTCGTCTATTATATTCTCCGAAGGGCCCCCCCTTTTTATTTCTCCTCGGGGCTCGTGTTACCTATTTCTCCTGTCCTGAGGATGTTTGTTCCATTACATGCGCCGCTTCCGGACCTCTACCCCCTTCCCACCAACAGTTTACCTTGCAGGCTCACGTTTTATGTATGGAAGCTATAAGGTTCGTTCCAACACGCAATCAGAGGTCAATGTTGGGACAGAAATTCCCAGGTTTGAATTAGAGTGCAATGGTGGATCCTAAATCCAGGAGCCTCTTTGTGACTCGGGTGTAGTCCAACCAGCCTCACAGTGGTTCAAAATCCAAAAAAGCGTGGCCGCAATCCAAAATGTCAATACCTATCAATTTCCACCCATCTGGGCCATTTAGTTCTACTATTTATAAATATTGATAGAACTATCCTTGAACTCCCCACCTCCAGGCCACAAGACTCGATACATCCAACCCAACACTTATCGAAACTTGAAAGTCAGTGGAAATGGTGATATGGGCTCCTTCCTGCTATCCTTGCCTTTCGAAGCTGTCTTGGGTTGACTAATTTTGAAACATCGCCAAAACTCACTGTCGTGATTCCCTCTCAGAAACCACTCCTGTAATATTACGAGAGATTTTACCAAATAAACGCGGAGAACGTTGACCTGGTCAAAAACAAGGGTTTTCGCCATCCGCCTCAAACGGTCGTAACGGCCGATTGTGGCCCGGGGACGGGTGGAAAAGTCCCTATAAAACTAGCCCTTCTGGCCGAGCTCAGCATTTGGCGATCCGACCCCCGACTTGCGACTTCTCTCTCTCTCTCTCTCTCGTCCTCTCTCCCTCCTTTCCTCTTACCTGCTGTGGTGAAAACCGTGGGGTACTCCTTCCTGGTATTTGCTGTGGTGAAAACCGCGGGATACCTCCCTCTCCTCTGGTAACTGCTGTGGTGAAAACCGCGGAGTACTAGCCTTCTCTTCCCAGGCGTCTGCTGTGGTGAAAACCGCGGAACGTCTCCTTCTCCCCTAACACCTGCTGTGGTGAAAACCGCGGGACACTTCCATCTCACCTAGTACCTGCTTGGTGAAAACTGCGGGGTACTCTCCTTCCAGCTAATTCCTGGTATGGTGAAAACCACGGGGAGTTAGTAAAAGACTCCATGGGAGCACATCCTTCCACACCCAACCTCTCTAACCCACCTCACTCTCTCTCTGTCCTTTTCCGCTCGCAATTTCTGCTGACCCGTTCTCTCCAACTGATAGTCGTGAAAACACATTCACGACAAGTGGCGATCCCTATAAGATCACCACACTCACGTTTACATAATATCTGGAGAGCTCAGGTTGGTCCGAACTGAAGCAAAAACCAGGAGGTTTGTATAGTGGTGGATCCTCAATCAGGAGCCTGTGACTTGGGTGAAGTCCACCCAGCCTCACAGTGGTTAAAAATCCAAAAAAGCGTGGCCAAAACCCAAAATTTCAGAATCAAGTTTCAGCAATCTGGGCCATTGAGTTCTACTATTGTAAATATTGATAGAACTATCCTCGAACTCCCCACCCTCCAGGCCACAAGACTCGATACATCCAACCCAACACTTACTGAAACTTGAAAATCAGTGCAAATGGTGTTATGGGCTCCTTCCTGCCAACTCTGCCTTTCGAATCTGTCTTGAGTTGCTCCGTATCATAAAACATCCAAGAACATGACTAATATTGAAAAATTGCCAAAGCTCACGTTTACGTATCTGGAGAGCTCAGGTTGGTCAGAATTGAAGCGCAAAGAAATCTTGAAACCACATTTCAAATGAAAACGGACTCGTCGGTATTTTGTTCAATGGAAATAGTGGATTACGTTTCAATTACTCCGTTTTTATTCGAGTTGGTGGTATTTGACGCAGAATTAGACTTTTTAACTGTTCATTGTTTGAACAAACATATTTTTGGGCATTGCTGAAGGTCACTATTGATAAATTCGTTAAAACCTGAGCTTTTTGGTGGGCTTTGAAGATGATCATGATAATCAAGTATTATGTGTAAAGGAACATGAGGTAAGCATATTTAATCAAATAGACCATTAATATTAGTTTTTATCACATTTTTCTATTTTCACCCACCGATCGCCAAATGGTGGAATATTACCCAAATAGGACCCAAAATTATCGGTTTTCTGGAATATGTCAATGTATGTCAAGTCAAAATCAGTAATACTTATGAATCGAGTTTTTGTTTCAAAGTCATTTTGTTTCAAAATCGGCTGAACAATTTACTCGGTAACTTGACTGTGAATCTATGACTGTAACTGTTAACTGTAAATAACTCTGTAAATTATGTAGTTCATAACTATGCTGTGACGTTCCCATGAATGAAAATTGGATTATATCACAATATAATCCAAAAGTTCAGAAGCCACTTGGAATGGATGGCAGGGACTAAACGTTGAACATGGATCGTGCAGACTGTAAACTCTACAAAAACTAAAATCTTCATCTAAAATTTGGAGAACCTTTCTATTTAAACTGCACACATTGAAAAATTGAATATTAGTGGAAAATTGAATTAGCTTCTTCTCCAAAAATGTTGGGGACAATAACACACTGAATTTGTTCAAAAAATTATTAATAATTACTTATTCATTTTTCGTCCAAACTTTTCTTCTTCTCAGAATCCACAGAATCTTTCTTCCAATTCTTTCTTCACAGAAGGTCGAACAGAAAAATCAACACACACTGCGCTTCAGCACTAGTTTGGCTGAGTGAAATGTCCACTCAAGAATAGAGGTTAAGCTGAACTATGATAGCTGGGGCTTTATGGAATATCGTTTGCAGTATGTTCGACCTATTTCATCCCTTATTTTCTACCTGTCTCTCAGTTTGAATCGTGCGAAAATATTCCACAGCAGTTTTTTTTTGCCTGCAGCCTATTCCTTTTTTGCATCCACACCCTTCCCCTGTACCACCGGCCTTACCCTTCTCGGATACTCGAAATCTGCAGGATCCCTCCAAAGGAAGATCCATTATCGATCGCCCCCAACAATAGACTTCGTCTTCAATTTTTTTTTCCTTTCTCATTCTCCTGACCTCAATTGCGAAATCCGGCATTCCTCCCGCCCTATACCTACTCCGTTGAAAGGCTACCCCTTACATTTTCATAAGCGATTTTTACCCGTTTCAAAAAACCCATGAAAGGATTTTTCTGCGTAGGTGGCTGATGGTGTAGGGGTTGCTTTTAATTCTCTCGAATGGGGGGAAAAAAATCCATGGATGAATAGCAGATGGCAGGTAGGTCCCTTCTGATGAAGGTGGACTGTGAAAAATGCTTGAGCCATCTTCTGATCATAAAGGAAAGTAAACAAGAAACGTGGAGTCCCGTCCGGAAATAATGTTGAATCCGTAAACAGCTGTTCCTTGGTAATAACGTGATGTAGGGATAATGTTTACCTTCAACTACAACAAAATTCGAAAAAAGTTAATGTGCGTTACGCACGTTTTGCACAAGTGCACCAGCGCAAAAAATGTCATCTGGAATTTACGCGAAACACCCATTTGAAACCTCCTCTATGAAACTGCCACATATTCATAGGGAGTTGGAAGGGAGAAATGAAAATAACAATAAATCCGATCCGTGTATAGTACGAGTATTATTACGTTCCTGGTCTGGTCTTCTCAAAATACCCAGTAATTTTTGTTGGTTTATTATTCTGTGAATAATACACCTATGTATCCGCTCAATTTTATAACACCTCCTCAAAATTTTTTCTTTTACGTTTCAAAGTGCGTAGATTCAGAAAATGCACTGTCCGTCAGCCGACCATCGTCCGCCTTCCGCCGTATCATGCATAACGGCTTCATTTTTGGTCTAAAAAATTCGTTCTTTCGCACACATGCTCCATTTGGGCCCTAGTTGTGTCCCGAAACTTTGCAGCCCGATCGGAATATACCCAAGAGTGAAAAAGAAGTGCAAAATAGATATTTTTGTGTTTTTAGTAATATGAGGTGTTGAGGTATCTGTTTCCATGTTTTTTAGGACGAGAAGACCGAATATGAAGTCGATTTTGACTAGTGAGTGGAAAATTGAGGTTCTAACGGAGTTTCAGCCTTAAATTTACGTTACATTTTGGTCTAAAATCGTCGTTCTTCGTTATTTCGGGTAGTTATCGGCGTTACAAGGAATTTACCACAGACAGAGAGACAGGCAGACAGACGCGGAAGAACTAAAATTGTTCCTTGATGTCTGAAACGCAAAATGGTTGTGGAAATGTTCATTTTGGAGGACATACATTTTTTTCTACTCAAGTCTGTTATCTTCATAATTTGATATTTTCATAGTTTGTTATTTTCGTACCACTTCATAAAGTTTGATATTTTCACACGATGCCTGCCATCGGGCCCATCATGCGTTTTGCGCCGATTACCCGTCAGTGTGAACCCGTCTGACAAGTTTGAACTCATTTCAACAATATTTAAGGTTCGTTATGGGCGTTTCAAGTATTTCACGTCTGCGCATGCGCAGACGAAAATTACAGAAATTTTTCATTGATTTTGATGTGGGGCCATCTGTGACCTAACCCGCACCTGCCCTACAAATTTCACCATTTCGACCATTATTTCGAGTAGTTATCGGCGTTACAACGAATTGAGCACAGATAGACGGGCAGACAGGCAGGCAGGCAGGCAGACAGACACGGAACCAAAATTGTTCCTTGATGTCTGAAATGCATAATGTTAGTGGCCATTTTGAAGGACATCATTTTTTGTTTACTAAGGCCCGATTTCACCAAAAACTCAATAATCGCGATTAAGCTAATCAAGATTAGCCGAACCCTGTAATCAAGATTAACGTCGTTTGGATTCCACCATGCAAATCATGGTTCCCACTAATCTTGGTTACGCTAACCACAATTTACTTCACTAAACACGGATGCTATACCTTCCGTATCAACAAGGCAGTGGTGTAATGAGGTTATAACAAAACCAGGTTATTTAGTGCTGTCAAGACTCAATTGACTGTGATTGTAGTGATTGTTTTCTATGCCGTTTCTATTATCATGAGTGATAACAATAATAATGAACCCAGAAAAAAGGAAGGGTGATCCATCTTTCGAGGTGTCGAATGAAAATTTACTTGTAGAGCTCCTAAAAAAATACTACAATGTTGAGTGCAAGAAAACTGTGAATATGCGACGAATTCAACTCTCTGCTCAGAATTACTCTTCTACCTTTTACTTGAGAACTTGTTACTGTAGGTGCGGTTATATTTCACAACCTACATACCCATTAGGACCTACATAGCGATTCCTGTTTTTTGATTATTTACTCTCAATTCTTCGTCACACAGTGTTTTTGACTTCAAAATTTATGATGTAGGTACCTAATGAAATGAACTTGCCAAACCTTGGGTGATTGAGAAATGAAGTCAATTAAAAAGGTTTTATTTATTAGAACAATACAACGTAAAAACTCAAATTCCCCTTTCACTATTCATCCTGTCCATTTCCATGTGGTTGTCTTGCTAGTCTGAAAAGAAATAGTCATAATAGGTAAATAGATCAATTACTAAGCGCCTACAAAAATACATTTTGGTTTTCATTATATAAATAGGTACGCTCCAGTATTGCCGAATTAAATTAAATACTATATTTAAATAGGTACTATTTTTTTATTTATTTTTTTTTTATTTTTTATTTATTTAAATACTACAAATTCCTGTGGCTTTATAATATATATTTCCAAACGTTTTTGGGCGTAATGATTAAAGATAAAAAAAGATTTGCAAAGAATAACCTCGTTATGAAAAGCATTAATTACTTCCAATCCCTCTAGATACTGTTGCACCTACTTCAGAAATGTTACCTACAGATTACTGTTATTTATTATGATCATTATGAAAAAGCATTTGCATATAGAAGTCCAGTCTAGTATAAGTGCGCACCTAAATATTTCAAAGTAGTCATCTCATGGTTTACCTACATGCACACTAACTTGTAATATGTAAGAAAAACGGAGTTATCGAAAAAATAGTCTATTTCCAATAATACACGAAAAACGCAAAAAACACTGTTATACCGGTTTCACCGAATCCGGTATAACAGTGTTTTTTGCGTTTTTCGTGTATTAGTGGAAATATACTATTTTTTCGATAACTCCGTTTGTCTTTGAAATGGGTTTCCACGATTTCGTCGCGAGTGATTTAGTTCGTGTTGTAATAGGTACCTAGTTACACATGCAAAAATAATATACAGTTACATGTACAGTATTTTCTATTATGTACTACATGTAACTTACCTGTCAGTCAGGTATTCTAGACGGCCTTCTATTTGTTCCAGTGCGCTGTTTTGATAGTCGGTACCGCATTGAAAAGTCGATGAAATCTTCACTCCTTTACCTTATCTATTTAGGAGGGTCGACAATATCATCTTCATCTTGGAATGATAATTCGAAAGCACGCACTAATGCGCGAGGCATTGTAGGTATATAATATCGAAATCACTATCAGAAAGCACTGTGTATTTGACGTAGTTTCGTTGTAAAAAAAAAAAATGGTTTTCTAATTGTGGGTAAGAACGCTAATCGACCAAAATCGGCCTATTAGTTCTTAATCATGGTTAATGCTTAATCGAGTGTGATGGAATCGAACAGTTCTGTTAACCATGATTAAGCAACGTAAATCGTGATTAGGATCGTCTAACCGTGATTAAAAATGTTGGTGAAATCGGCCCTAAGTTTGTTATTTCCATAAGCTTGATATTTTCACTCTATGCGTTTTACGTCGATTACGAGTCACTGTCACTGTGAACCCACCCGTCTGATGTGATCAGGGGAGACGCGAAGTTGCTTCACGGAAATGAATAGAAGGAAAATGGACCTTTTGGAAAGATTGTGCCATCAGTTTTATTAATAATCCAGCATTATTTTCCCGAGAAAAACCGAAGGAAAAATGGATGGAAAAAGATAAAAAAAAATCAGTCATGCAGCATGACTTAATGAGCGAATTTTCAAAGAAATATTCGAATTAATGGCTATGGTTTTGAATAAAGGAAAACTTCGGTCTAAAATTTGGTTTTCTATGTATATTCTCTTCGTATTTATTTTAATTTGTACGTTTTGTCCATCCTGATTCTACCGTTTGTTTATTACGTAACTGTACTAAGTGCTTATTTATTTGATCGCTGTGGGTAAATTCAAGGAGTTGTACTAATCGTTTGCCTCCCCCTTTTTTGCTTCGAACTCTCGTCTTCAATTAATACTTCTCACATTTTTCAATCTGACCACTCTAAGGGGGTGGGGGTAAGAGTTTAAAGATTATCCTAGTTTTGGGTAATTTTTGCGCACTTTAAATGCTCTAATTTAAGAACGGATTTAGATATCTAAAATCCGATTTCACTATCGTGTTCAGCGTGCAAAAACCTTTAAAATGAGGGGTCACTTGTTAGAAAATAACATTTTGGGGATTTTTAGGTAATTTTTGCGCACTTTAAATGCTCTAATTTGAGAACGGATCAAGATATCTAAAATCCGATTCCACCATCGTGTTCAGCGTGCAAAAACCTTTAAAATGAGGGGTCACTTGTTGGAAAATAACATTTTGGGGATTTTTGGGTAATTTTTGCGCACTTTAAATGCTCTAATTTGAGAACGGATCAAGATATCTAAAATCCGATTCCACCATCGTGTTCAGCGTGCAAAAACCTTTAAAATGAGGGGTCACTTGTTAGAAAATAACATTTTGGGGATTTTTAGGTAATTTTTGCGCACTTTAAATGCTCTAATTTGAGAACGGATCAAGATATCTAAAATCCGATTCCACCATCGTGTTCAGCGTGCAAAAACCTTTAAAATGAGGGGTCACTTGTTGGAAAATAACATTTTGGGGATTTTTGGGTAATTTTTGCGCACTTTAAATGCGCCAAAACCCTCCTTAGAGTAGGCCAATTTCGCCCATCTTCGAACTTAGCCTTTCGATTGCCAAGATAGATTTTTTGTGCAAATTTGAGCTGTTTATCTCAATTCTATCGAGAGTTATCGTCTGGAGTGACACATATATAAATAAATATATATATATATATATATATATATATACATATAAAAAAGTGTTAAATTTCAGGAATCGTTTTAGAATGGTCTGAAACGGATTTCTATGAAGAAAATTTCCAAAAATTTATATTATTTAAATTTCGAAGCCATTGCAATAGCTTCATTTTCTTTGAAAATTCGCTAAAAAGAAGAAAAAGAAGAAGAAAACTGGTCATCTTCGTTTTTTTCGTTTTCTCTTATGAACGAACAGGACGGGAGATGATAATAAAATGGAAACACATTTTTTATAGGGCACTGTAACCTTTTGATGGGGTTGTCAGCGCAAAAAGGGGACGAAGGAGGTGGAAATAGAAGTGACGGCAAAGGGTGGCGATAAGGGGTGGAAGGTACTAAGGGGTGGGGGTACTAAGGAGCGGTCTTGGACCCCCCCCTTGAACCCCTTTCGTCAGCCTTATGTTATCAGAGACGAACAGGTGGGGGGTCAAGCATATTGAACCCTCTGCAAAGTGGGGTCCCTGGAAAGATGACGTTGTGGCGGAGTGGGGAAGGGCGGAGAGGGGTTTTTGAGGGGTCCCCCCTCCCCTCACCTCTCTTCAACGGTCGACCGCGTTTTCTCTCCGACACAACCGCTGGAAAGCCCTCGGGTTTATCAGTTTATAAGCAGCGCAGTGGACGGGCGTCGGGGGGATTTCTGGTTCCCTCAACGAAAAACTCGCTCCATTTGCTTATGGCCACCTCTTCCCCTCTCTGTCACCCCCCTCTATCGCCCCTCCGGCCGAGCTTTTTTTCCCCCACTATTTTCTCGCAAGGGGTTTTCCTTTGCCGGTCCAGAGGACCTTTATTGCCTGGTGATTTTTATCAGGCGTGAATGAAAGCCCCCCCCCCTCCCCCACAAATCATGGCCCCCTCCATCAACCACTTTTTTTCTTTTTTTTTCACCCTGTCTGACCACGCACACTGGAAATCACGCCCCCTCAGCCGTAGTCTAATCAAAGGTGAATAAGGCGGAAAATTCGAACAAACCATAATTCACTCTGCAAGATGATGGGACTTCGTCACGAAATAAACTTTGCAGTAAAAGAGCTCTAAATAAGATACTTTCTAAATCATTGATTGTACCAGAAATCTCACTGAAAATGTAATAATAAATACAACCTGTAACCAGACTTAGGTATTATAATATTACTAGCATGACCGTTCGCTTCGCTCGCTATCCGAGATTCGCTGTACGCAGTATCGTGGAACCAACAAACGACGGAAAAATCCCATAGCCTACCGGGTATTTGTGCCCAATTTTATCAAAATCCGTCAAGCCATTCAGGAGTTGACCATGGTCGACCATATTTCCGCTATGGTCAGGGAATTAAAAATGCGCCTACGTTCAACTTGGGAGGCTACCGGATATTGCTGCCAAATTTGGTCGATATCCGTTGAGCAATTCGGGATTCGACCATGGAGGGGCCCATGGATGCGCTATGGTCGACCGCGGGGGTAGTCCGAAGGGTCGATCGTAGATAGAATTTCACGTAGATTACGAATACGCGATAAAAAATAGGGGTTACCATTTCAATTAACGAAGTTGACCATGGTCGACCATAGTTCCGCTATGGTGAGGGAATTAAAAATGCGACGTTGCATAACTTGGGAGCCTACTGGATATTCGTGCCAAATTTGGTCGATATCCGTCAAGCCATTCAGGAGTTGACCATGGTCGACCATAGTTCCGCTATGGTGAGGGAATTAAAAATGCGACGTTGCACAACTTGGGAGCCTACTGGATATGCGTGCCAAATTTGGTCGATATCCGTTGAGCAATTCGGGATTCGACCATGGAGGGGCCCATGGATGCGCTATGGTCGACCGCGGGGGTAGTCCGAAGGGTCGATCGTAGATAGAATTTCACGTAGATTACGAATACGCGATAAAAAATAGGGGTTACCATTTCAATTAACGAAGTTGACCATGGTCGACCATAGTTCCGCTATGGTCAGGGAATTAAAAATGCGACGTTGCACAACTTGGGAGCCTACTGGATATTCGTGCCAAATTTGGTCGATATCCGTCGAGCCGTTTGGCCGTGCATAGAAGGACAGACAGACAGACAGACAGACACACAGACAGAGATTCGTTTTTAAAATATAGTAGGGATTTGTGGATTTCCCGCTGACCTTCTTAATGCTAGTTAAGGTTATTGGTTTGAGGAATGAGAACGAAAATATGAGTTTAAACGGGGAAGCTTGTATTGTCCTTTTAAAGGCTTGGCTCAAAAATTTTCTAACCGCAAGGGTCAGTGATGATTGGAACAATTAAATGAATCAGAGACCACTTTTATCTTGAAGTTCCCTATTATGTTTAATTAGTGAAATGAAGAATTGATTGATTTATTGATCTGATTGATTGACTCACCTTGAAAGGCTTCAGAGCAGCTGGAAGAGATCTTGCAGGTTCCAGGAGTATTGGCCAAGGAACTGCTCCTTCGGGTTCCAAAAACAGTTCCTGTGAAGATGTTGCATGGCTATCGTCACAACTCACTGAAATCATAATTTTGCTTCCTCACTACCGCAAGTTAGGGAAGCCTAGGATTGGAGATTGAGTAAAAAAAATTGATGTCATCCAAAAACAAAATGTCCACCACCATTTTGCGTTTCAGACATCAAGGAACATTTTTGGTTCCGTGCCTGTATGTGGTCAATTCATTGTAACGGCCATAACTACCCGAAATAATGGCAGAATTGGGCTGATATTTGTAGGGTAGGTGCGGGTTGGGTCACAGATAGTCCCGTACCAAATTCATTGAAAAAGTAACTTTCGTCTGCGCTTGCGCAAATGTGAAATACTTGAGACGCCCATAACTACCTTAAATATCGTTGAAATGAGTTCAAACGTGGAGGGTCGATCAGGAATAGTACTTCGATAGTTCCACGTGAATTTCATTGAAATCGTACTATAACTTTCGTTTGCGCATGCGCAAGCGTCAGATCCTCGTAGCGCCCGTAACTACCCTGCAGATCATCGTAAAGCGGTGAAATTTGGAAGACAGATGGAGGTGAGGTTTGGATGGTCTCAAATGAATTCCGTCAATATCAGACTACAACTTTCGCCTGCGCGTGCGCAAACGAAAAATCCTCATTGCGTTTGTCCGTTGTCCACCGACAGGACCTACCCAACTAATACTGTTAGTCCATGCGACCTGAGTCGTTTAGTCATTAACCCATGCATGGATACTCCACCTGTCCACTGAATGAACCTGCCCAACTATTCTATAATTTCATGTGATTCAAGGAGGAAGCTATACTGCCTACTCGAATTGGCAGACGTGTTCATTTTATTTTTTATTTATTTCAAAGAAATTTACAAGTTTACAATATCATTTCAAGTAGCAAGTAGATGAACATTTATAAATAATATTAAATCAAAGTTAGGCATAACTGGTGGGTCCGCTGACTAGTTGCCTCACGCAATTTTGAAAATAGGCTCAAAAATACTGCCTAAATACCGCGCTCAATAATATATATTTTTGTTAAAATTTTATGGCTTAATATTCATCAATCGCTGAAAGTATGATTGAAAGCGCTTTGAAAGGTTCATTTGATTCAGCGATGCACTGAACCCAGGTTTTTCACGTGGCCTTATATGAGTTATGGCAAGGCTGCGAACCTTCGAACCCTCATTTCTGCAGGTCTTAACCCCCCCCCCCCCCCCCCCCATCACCACCACCATCCGTAGTCATTATGTACGCACCTTCACGGTTTTTCGCCCAAAACATTATTATAGGATGGAAGGGAAACGGAGTTTTTGAAGGGGTTCCGGAAACATCAAAAACCCCTTGTTGTTCTGACCTTGTAATTTCACTACCTACCTGAGATGCTCCTTGTCAGGGAAGGAGGGTCACCCGAAAATTTTTTTTTTCTCCAGGCATTTTACCCGAGATGAGAGCAATTCGCATTTTCACCGCTTCCTTCCTTTCATCGGGTTTGACGACCCGTCTCGAAATTATGGTCACAACAAATTACGGATTTCAAACAACTGTCGTTGGCAAGATTCAGTCGGAAGTTTTCTGCCATCTCAAGTACGTGGCAAAAAACGAGACAGCTTTGTCTCTGTGGGACCGAGACAGACTTGTCTAGTGTAGAAATTGTGGAAGCCACGCGGAAGGCTTCATTTAGTCAGGTTCGTTTATTAATATAATTGCGGTTCCTCACAATTTTTCGGCTCGGCTCCTAAGAAGCGGTCGAAGACTGAGGTGTTCGATTCGTAATTTTTCCAACAAAATAATACTATTTTGATCATAATCCATAACGTTACACGTGGGCCTGAGAGGCCCGAAGGGAACTTCGAATTTTTGTTTTGGCACACTGCGTCGGTGGAAGAGCATATTTATATCTTGTTTCGACCATTGGTATGATATGACTAGGGGTAGGGTTTTTATGTATTTACAAATGCGAAATATGTAACTAAAATATGTATTTATTTGTTTGAAGTATGCATAAACATGCATAACATTTGTTTTTTCATGCTCGATTCCTAAGGTTCATTATTGAAAATAATAAACCAAAATTTCTGTCTGTCCGCCATACGCTGTTCATACCACTTTTCTTAGTTACCATGAACCAAAATTAATGAAATTTGGTTTGTAGGTCCCGTTTCGGGTCTAGTTGGTTCTCAAAGCTCGGCGTTACTGTCAGTCATCTCTAAGGTGTGAAAAATAGGGGTTGGAAGTTTCAGAACGCCGCAGCTCGAAAACTTAAAATAGAAGGGTATGGTTTTTTAAACGTTTTTAAATTGATCTTGAACTAAGAATTGTTTGAGACCACCCGGAGCATTGTACGACCAGCCGTGTTGGCACCGAAGAGCTTCGTCAACATGATCGTGAATCAAACTGTATAAATTCGGCACGTGTTGAGGGCAAGAACATTACAATGGACTTGAACTGTTGTTTCTCCTCATTCATTTTCACCCTCGTTAGGTTTAGGGCCTACGAGTATTGCTAGCGTACCGTTCTTGTGCTCCATGGCTACTTCTGCAGGTTTCAACCGTTAAAAAACTGTTTTTTCAAAATGGCCTAAATTGTACCTGCACTGGTTTTATTCTTACCGATTCAATTATTATATAGCATATTCTGGCCAAAACCGAAAATATGATTCCCATGAAAATTATAATATCCAGAAACAATGAATATTCGTAACTTCAAATTAAGTTATCCCCTTTCAACGCCAAGGTTTTTTGAATTTAAGAGTTAATTTATTAAAATGTAGAGTTCCGGAGCTGAACATTCTCACACGTCAAACGACTGACTTATAGAAGACGAGCCAGAAAAGTTCGGGGAAGGCCTACAACTTGTGTGGAAGGCATACTGTGTTGTTGTAGAAGTGACTAAAGTACCGATGCGTCCATGTAGGGGTTAGATCAGTCAAATTGTTAACTCGGCCTTATTATAGTGGAAAAATGTGCGGTGGTGTTATAAATTGTTTGTAATAAAATTGGGTTCTTTCAATGAGGTTTTCAACAAGATCAAAATCCGAGATTGCCCGTTAGCGCTCGAAAACACACCCGCGGCTGACCCCGAAGCCAAGGAGAAGAGGAAGCGGCCCAATTTGTATTCAAGAAAGAAGGCTGGAACGGATCAAAGACTGAGAGAAACCCGCCGATTCCAGGCAGATTTTCATAATAAAGTCAACAGAGTCGGCTCTCAGCCTCCTTTGGTGGGGAACCTGCGGAGCAAAAACTAGCGAACAAACCTGAAACCCCGTGGTGGACAGGGGGGTGCATTTCAATAATTAAAGGTTGTCCAGTTCACTGATCGGGGATTCCGGGGGTGAAGAGAGCGGCGCTGTTTGAGTGGCGCGGGCATCTTTGAATACCAAACCCGCAACCCATTACCCGCCGCATTCTTACAGCTCCATCCGTCCCATGGTTTTCCTCCTTATCCAATCCGTTGGGGGGTGATTTTACTGCACACCGCATCATCCTTTAGTTTAGCAACATTGAATTATTGTTTCTAAACTCTCATATTCACTTTAGAACAGAATGAAATCTATTTTCAGGCATTTTGGAACATACGGAGCATTATAAATAGAAACGGTTCGCAGATTGGGTACTACCTACTGTTTGTTGCTCTAGTGCGATGCATTTATTTCTAGCTGCTTTATTTCCAAAAGAAAAGTATAAGTTGCGACTGATCCCACTGCAAATATCCAGCTGGTTGAACTGTTGTGGAGAAATTGAAGGGATACGTATGTAACCCGGTTAATAACCTAAAATATTTTGATGAATTTGAAATGAAAAAAGCTCCAAATTATTACACAAGGATTAATTATTTTCAGTACAGATTTCCCTCCTTCGTAGATCATTGTTTACTGTGGTCAATACCTACCCTCGTGCTTCTACCGATGAAAGCTCTAAATCGAGTACTGGAGCCGGCCAGGCAATTAAAGTTTCATAAATATGCGGTGGATTCAAGAATTCTATCTATAATCATTTGTTGTTATGCATGTTATTTTGTTCAAGTTGCAAAATGCTGCAAATTATTACACAACGGTTTATTATTTACCTGTGTACATGCCCCTTCTGCGTGATCACTGTTTCCTGCGGCCAATACCTAATTTTAGATGGTGATGTTGATAGCCTTACCTAGAAATGGCCTTCAATGAAGTCTGGCAGAAATGAAATTATATTTTTGTTTCCTAGTGGACAGAAATTAATAAAACGAGATCGTACCCCCCCCCCCCCCCCCCCCCCCGGATAACGGCTTCCAGAAAGCGTCTTGACTGTTCGACCCGCTCTGTGATATATCGGTCTTGTTACCTTGCACTTTTTGTTGCCATTTGGAATCTAATGTCTCGATTTTTCTGCTTTCCTGAGTTTGTCTTGATTTTATCTTCCTTGATGAATTCTTCTTCAGCCATTATGTACTAATTTCGTTTTTTGGGCAACTTTTTGGTTTCTTATTTTCAATAATGGACCTTTGGGTTCGAGCATGGGGAAAAAAAATAATAACCCCCTCAATATTTGATAGTTTCCGTATCAAGGTACGTAGAATTCAAAATGGAATAAACGCTGCAAATTATTACTCAACGGTACCTATATTATTTACCTGTATAGTTGCGTAGATCACAGTTTTTTGTGGTCAATACCTACCTATGAGCTCCCCCCAAGAAAGCCCTAAATCAAGTCAAGAGCCGGCCCGGGAATTACAGTTTCATAAATATGCGTGGAATTCAATAATTCAATAATTAATTATTTGTTGTTATTCATGAAGCATAACGTTTGTTCAAGTTACAAAAGTGCCTATCAACAAAATGCAAAAGAGCCATCATTCTTCAAATGAAATGCTATCACAGAGCAACCAACTCGGCTTCATGCAGCCATCCGTGATTATAATCAGGTGCTCCCTAGCAATGATATAGCTAGGCCGGATTTATACCGTTTCACTCAGGATCATGTTGACGAAGCTTTTCGGTGCAAACGAACGGGTGGTCGTACAATGCTCAGGGTGGGCTCAATAAATTCATTAGTTCAAGATCAATTTAAAAACGTAAAAAAACCATTCCCTTCTATTGAAAGTTTTCGAGCTACGGCGTTCTGAATATTTCAACCCCTATTTTTAACCCCTTGGAGATGACTGACAGTAACGCTGAGCTTCGAGGACCAACTAGACCCCAAATGAGACCTACAAACTGAGAAAAGAGCGAAGTACGACAGACGGACAGACATTTTTTATTCCATTTTCGGATTCTAAATACCTTGAAACGGGAACCATCAAATTTTGAGGGGGGTTAAATTTTTTTTAATGCTCAATTCCGAAGGTTCAGTAATTGAAAATAATAAATCAAAATTTCTGTTCGTCCGCCGTTCGCCGTACTTAGCAATTTCGTTAGTTACCATGAACCAAAATGAATGAAATTTGGTTTGTAGGTCCCTTTTTGGGTCTAGTTGGTCCTCGAAGCTCGGCGTTACTGTCAGTCATCTCTAAGGGGTGACAAATTGGGGTTGAAATCTCCAGGACGCCGTAGCTCGAAAACTTTCAGAAGAAGGGTATGGTTTTTTAACGTTTTTAAATTGATCTCGAACTCAAGAATTTTGCTAGACCACTCGGAGCATTGTACGTACGTGTAGCCGTTCGTTTGCACCGAAAAGCTTCGTCAACATGATCGTGAATCAAACGGTATAAATCCCGCCCAGATATTATCGCTAGGGAATACCTGATTACAATCAATGGCTGTATGAAATTGAGTTGGTTGTTCTGTGATATTATTTGATTTGGTGAATATGACTCTTTCGGATTTTGTTGATAGCTAATTTTGCAACTTGACCAAATGTTATGCTTCATGAATAACAACAAATGACGATTGTTGATAGAATTCTTGAATCCACCGCATATTTATGAAACTGTAGTATTGCATGGGTGGCTCCAGTACTCGATATACGACTTTCCTGGGAGGAGCACGAGGGGAGGTACTGACCACAGAAAACAGTGATCTACGCAGAAGGGGCATCTATACAGGTAAATAATAAACCGTTGTGTAATCATTTGCTGCGTTGTTTTCCTTTCTAATGAACTCAAATAAAATGCTGGATAGTAAATTGTTACAAAATTTTGTGTTGATCCCTCCACCCTAACCTTGTGCTACCCCAGAGGGAAGCCCTAAAATGAGTATGGAGCCGTAGAATTATATATTTATAAATATGAGGTGGATTGAAGAATTCTACAATTGGTAATAATATGTTCTTATTCATGAAGCATAACGTTTGCTCAAGTTATAAAAGGATCTATCTCCAAAATCCAAAATAACCATAAATCCAAATAAAATCCGTGCCATCAAATGAAATTATATCGCATAACAATCGACTCGGTTTCGTACAGCCATGCGTGATTATGAACAGTTGTTCTGTAGCAGTTATATCTGGGCTGCATGTATACCGTATGATTCACACTCATGTTGACCAAGTGAAGATTCACAACTTCATGCTCACACTTTTATCCCCTTAACCATTTGCAACTATTCTTCGTAAATTATAAAAAGAATAATAGAACGGGGATAAAAAGTGAATCCGTTCTTCCCATCTCGCAGGGATATCTTTGTGATGAAGCCACAAAGAGTAAAAATTTGAATGCTACATTCCACATGGGTTTATTACGGTCTGTACAGCTATCAAATTTCGTTACGGTTTTAATGAGTCATTGTGGGTAACGTATATGTAGTGAGTTTAAATGTAGAAGGGAGTTGGGGACTGGGTAACTGATTCGTTCACGACAATAGTGGACAGTAAACAGGTGTATATAGGTGGAAACCACCTGCTAGAATGTTTAGAATGTTTTTGATCGTCCAGAGCGAAACCAAAGGTTATATACGTGTCAATGGATAAGAATTACGTAGCTAAAGAGTTGAAGTTAGGGCTACCATGGAGGGAGCTGATAGGAGGAATTATGGTCGCCCCGCTGTCATTGTTTCAGGAGCATAATAACCATAAAGGCTAGATAAGGCAGTTACGGCTTCTGGTAAATTGCTGATGCCCCAATCATTGATGGAGTCTTCTGCAAGATTTCTCTTGAGCAACCTTGTGCCTACCGAGGCATAAGACACGTCGCTGGACGTGTTGAACACCGAGTGGAAACAGGTTTTATTGACTTGTAAATAACATTCACCGCTCGAAAATCAAGAGAGTTTGAGTACTTCTGGTACATTCATCAAATAGTTCACGAACATGTTCTTTAGCACTAACGTATTGCAATATTGGTTTTTTACATGGCGTAACATGAGGCCCACCCTGCCGAAACGAATTAATGAAGTGATTAGAAAATTGAAAACATCCCTTACAGTATTAAGATTAATTAACTACCTCTTCTAATCTGCCTCTTCCCTCCGGAAATCCAATTCATCTCTCATAATCTCTCAAAAGCTTGGACTTCGGACGAGCATACTTTTTTCAGTTCCTAAGGGCCGTTTTCACCAACGCAGCTTAAACCTGGTATCAATAAATCCTGGATTCAAATTTGATCTGCGGTTCAGAGCTTCGACAGTTTCACCAACGCTTTTGATCCGCGGTTTAGCCGAACTTGGGTTTAAGCCGAGAATGTTTAGTTTGCATCAGCATTGCTATCCCCAGAAACACCAATCCCGTATTGCAGATGACATGGAGGAGAGATGCTCATCCATGAATGGTGGATCTGTGATATTTCTTCTACGGATAATTACGTTTTGACCACCAACCATCGTTGTGGAGACATTAAACTGCACAATAGTAACCAGGTGTGGAAGTTTCGCGATTGCCATTCTACCAAACTACCTACTGCTCTTGTAATAAATAAATTATAGATAGCCTATCTAGGCTCTTGTATAAAAGGTATCTACTTTTTCACAATAATTCCCTGTACGCAGAAGAAGTTATACATGTACTTATTAACGCGGTCTGCAAGTACCTACCACGCACTATGAAGGTCTGTGTACCTACTCGAGGAAATAAATAATTTTGGGCCCGACGTTGTTGCCTACCTGGTTTGGTGTAAAATTATATTTATTACACATTTTTGGTTGGACTCACCTTTCTGTTTCGAAAACTAGAAGGCTATCTATTGCATCGAGCACGAAGCTCATCCCTCCATTGGGAAGGCGGAACCTGGCGAAAAAATCGCCGTCATCCCACTTGTGGAAATGCTCGACCCTTTTGCGAATTATCCGGCGTCTGGGCGCGGCCACTTACAGAAGTTCATTGAAATCTTCATCCGAGGATGACTCAAACACTTCAATAAAACTATTCATCGCAATGTTGATGCAAGTTGATAAGCATGGAAAACACTGATAAAAAGATTTTAAAATGGCGATGGCCTGGCGGAGAATCGGAGATCAACCGTAGATCAGAGGTTTAAACCACCTGAAACGAGGTATTAACTTTAATGCGCCGTTAGCGCGAGTTATTGCGAGATTAGGCGTTCGTGAAACTGTCATTTCTCAGAATCAATGGCTTAAACCTCAGCCGAGATTGAACTCGGGATAATCCGCGTTGGTGAAACCGGCCCTAAGGGAGGGAAACAACCATACAAATCAGTTCTGGACCATCCTGAAACGGAATTATTGACAGGAAGACTTCTTATAATATAGGAAGACGTCGATTTACATGGTCCTCCATTACAGCTTACCATCACCGTAGTAAGCTGATGCAAGATGAACAAGCACCAGCACATAGCTCCTCGAGTGGTCCTGGTATCTATTAAACTCGGTATGCATGATCTCCGTTATAGCCCAGCTCGTCATTGACAACACAAATAACAATTCCAAGGCCTTGGATCGTCGCGAAAAATTAATACAATTTTTTTTGGTGCGCTGTAGCGATACTGTACGCGATAGCGAATGTTGGTAACCTGAAGCTCTGCAAGTAATTTTCTTCTATGAGTTGTTAGTGGTTGGCCAAAGTAAATCTGACAGGTAATAACTTGGGACAAATCCGATTCAAGACAATAGAAAAAAGACTAACTGATCAATTAGATCAACAGACTAGAAAATTGCCTCGCCTGATTTGAGAGTTCAAAATCGTGTCGAGTTGAAACTTTGCGGGCTGCGTTTTGTTCCAACCGATTTCACTTTAAAACTACAGTCTGATTTTTTCCTGATCGAGGGCTCATTGTTAGTTCACTTTCTCTTCCAATAAAGAGAGAGAGGCGGCGTTGCACGCTTCTTCGGGACACAGATCTGATGACCCCCCTAGATTTTCATTTACTTTGTAATTACCTTCGCCAGGTGGGGGGGCGGAGGGGTTGCGAGTCTTTCACGAACGCGGCAATATCTACAATAGTTCATAAACTTCACGCTTGCGAGGGATCCGCTGTAAGAACCCCACGATTATACATTCTCTTTTCAAAGTCTGGACCGGCGTTTCCGACTCTTGAATTCGTCATAGTCCAGTGCATGTAATGCAGCGTCCTACAGAATGTACGAAAATCTGTCAATATCGAGTGCATAGTAAACATTTAACCCCTGACGTATCGATGTGTCGATTTCTACATCATCCATAATACAACATGCATTACTCCGTCGATTTGGTATCTCTATAGAGAGACGCCTCTAAGAGGTTAACCTTGAGCAGTCCAGATATCCTTCCTTGTTCCATGGTATCGCTGCAGAATTCGAAATTCTTGATAGCAATTAAAATTATGGTATTATAGTAGTTCTCAGTCCTTGGATGACCTGGAACCTATATATGGGCCAGTACCAAACTACCCTCTAGAATTTGGGTATTGCAAACAAATTTTTGTAACCCAAAATGGGGTAGGCTACAACTACCGCAAGCAATACATTATACCTAGGTAGCTACATAAACATCAACTGGGGGAAAACACCGAAACCTACTCATTTTTAGAAGTATTTTTCGGTGTCCAATAAAAACTTGCACACTTGTGTTTGATTCCGTCTTCTTCATTTCCTGATCGCAAAAATTACGAATTAATTAGAACGTTTCATGATTCAACACACAAACCACAATTCGAAGCCGAGCTGGCTTTCAGAAATGAACTCATGACATTCACCTGTTCGAGCCGAAAAACACCATCAACATGAGCGTGAATGAAATCACAGTGGGGGAAAGCTGATTCCAATCAAAATTTTCCCGATGCATATCTTATTTCTTGTTCTGAGATTGTTTTGAGGTCCCGAAAAGATGGTAACTTTGGTACCTATAGTTAACTGGTAGTTTTATGGACCACCAAAAGGTGGTAATATTGTTGGTAGGATCCTTGTTGTCCAGCAGCAGGTACGAGGAAAATTAGGGGGTCTTCTACAGTTCATAAATGATTGGGAACTTAGTTGGGAAATTCATAATTAAGCTCTTCAGTGGACCGGGCGTAATGAGTTTGGGTTAATAGGTAGTGAAAGGTCGTTCGCAGGGGTGTTTGGGTTAGAGGGAAGCGTTGTGTTCGGGTTGAAGGTTTTTGATGGTTTTGTATTCCTCTCGTTCCTGGTTCCCAGGACATGTACTTGTGTTTTGGCGGTGTCCGATTTGGCCCGATACTGGTTTTTCGGGAAACGTCTCGGTTTTCTCAAATTCTTACATTATTACATTAACTGCCACAACTTAACTCTCACATTAACTGCCATGATTATCGTCACCAACGCCATGATTATTCTTTCACTTTCTCTGGTTTGAGGGAAACCAACCTTTTGAAACCAAATCGGGAAGAAGGATAAAAATATGATCCAGGACTTCATCACAAGTCACGTAGACCTACTTCTTCATTCTTCTGAAGAAAAAAGTGTTTAAATTCCAGTTTTGTGTTACACAAATAATTAATTAACTACCTAAATGTGGGATTCCGCTGTTAAAAATCGTCAGAAATTTGTTCATTAGATCATGCTGCCTGACTGTAATACCAAGATCTTTTTTCCTCGATAACCCAAATCCATCACTTTCTCCCAAGGCTGTTGACCCAAATCAATCACCTTCTGCCCTGCCAGCTAACTCAAACGCATTGCATTTTTAATGTATTAACCCAAACTCAAAGCGCCTAGTGGATCAGTTCCCAGCTATCCTCTTATATTTTAGTACAAATTCTGTGTTTTCCTGGGGAAACTTTTCGTAGGTATGCGAGGAAGATTCTCATCGGAATTTGAAGAATTTCATGAGCGATCAACTGGGGAACAACCCATACCTACCCTCAACACTTCACATCATCAATACTTGTCTTTCGTGGAATTCGTAATGTTGAGGGCATCCCAACATTTTTACAACAACAGTGTTAACCTTTAGAGAAAATGATCAACTGCTGTGGTGGGTATTGCAGGTTTTAAGCCCAAGTGAGGACTGTTGTGATAAGTTTGTTTAGATTCTTGCCAGGGCCACATTATGTCCACCCCCTACCATTGGACTGTTGGTTGGTTGGTTTTTGTAAATTTGAAACATCTTACAGTTTTTCTGAGCGTCTTCCCCGAATACATTACTTTCGCAATGAACAGCTTCGTCTCATATTATGATGGACAGGGCTGGAATCCACCGAGGAGTTTCAGTTACAGGAAGAAGCTTTCTACCGCCTCCGTCACATAGGTCTTTCTCACAGTTCAAATTCAACGGCAATCGTCCCTGCAGTAACGACCGTTGAGAGAACCGATAGCGGGTTGAATCGTTGTCATTTCAATCAGACTTTTTTCCCCTTCGCTGACAACCCGGGAAGAAGACAACCGATCCAAACAGAAAACGCTCAGAAACGCCCTACGTGTCCGCGGGAGTCCTAAAAACCAATTGAAATATCATGCCTATCACCGTTGGTTCAGGAGTTGGCTCTCTATTTCCCATCGATTGACAACGGAAAAATACTCAAAAACCCCCTCTGCCGCCTACCCGTCTCCATCCGAACAGCGAGACTGGACAATGCAGCGACGTGGGGTCCCGAACCTTCCCGAACGTGATAGAAAAAAAGAATTCTATCGGAAGCGCGTAATTCCAGAAAACGGCAGAAGTAAACAACAATGAAATGAGCTCTGAGAAAAATATTCTCCCGATAAAAGAGGGCTGAACTCCCTTTTATAACCCCTTTGGATGCCTATAAAAATCGTTTTCGACTCCTCCCAAATTTTTTTTTTTAGGTGAAAAACGAAGGATTTAATTAAAACAGCGGGGGACGGACCCTCGCCGGGGTAAATCTTCCACAAAGCATCATCATTATTCCTTTTTCAACAAGTGGGGCAAAAAAATCGTATTTTGACGGCTAAAGGGTGGAAGAAGGCTTTCAGACATTTCCCCCCTTTGGGGTGCAGTTTCCAGAAATCCGTGTGAATGAAGTTTCTGGAGAAACGTATTTTTTCTCGGTTCGATTCAAAGAGTTTTTTTTTAAACTTGGAAATTGAATATTCCAAGTTCGCATCGATGAGCCCCGTAGGGTTGAGTTCTTTCTTCCGTTCTTAATTCTTTTAGGGAGGGTCTCGCGAAGGGCGTGAACACTGTAGGGACACCAAATAGGCCTATTCACTATGATTGCATCAACGATTAATTTTTCGATTTACTGCTAACGGTTGAAATTGCTTGATACAAATCTTTTACTCGATCGCTTGGTGATGGATTGAGATCCATAGAATATAGAAATCAGGTCACTCAGTTCACTGTAACTCATTGTGTTGTTGAATAACCTAACTAACCTTCATAACGAACCCCTCCCCTCCGCCCATATTTTCATGACCTCTTCAGGGTCACATCAAGTTCGGTAGGTTTTACTGAAAAAGGCTCATCATTTGCGCAGTTGCCAGATATTACCAGGCGTTTCGATTCGCTTGCTGAGTCAATAGTGCATTGGCAATTGGAGTCTCCAGATCCCTCCCTTCCTTTCCTTCAAACCACACAGCGGTTAGAGTTAATCCAGGACTGTTCACTCAACATCTTTAACTAACTTCAGAAACATACCACCTCCATCGTGCCTTTCTCGAGGGATTAGTGCCTACCTGGTGATCAGCAGGAAGAAGACACTAAAAAATTGACAGCTATTTTCGCAATTGCCAGGCGAGGGAAAAATATAGTACTCAGGTATTTGAATAGGTTCCTGTTACCAGCCCTTCTGAGCCTCAGACATTTTGTACGGTAGTTAATCCCTATTTTGTGTAACTGCACTTCCCCGACACTTTCTACTGTGGTAAGAAGCTCTCGGACAGTTTGTACGGAGCGTAGGTATAGATAAAGCATAAATGAAAGTCGGTTATTATGATTATTATACTATTCTAAATGCGTCATACTAAAAAAAAAAACACCGAAGAGGGAGAAGGTCGATAGTTAATCAACCAAATGTGCTTAATATAGAGAACAGCATTATTTAAGATTAAATCCATTCCCGAAATATAATCTTATCCGTAGTTATCGGTGAGGATGGCCAACTTGTTATTAATTTCCATGGTTTTCTTCTTTATTCGGGAACATACATTCAAATCCTGGATGCACTGGTCAGGTTGCATGGACTTTTTAAAATGTGTTTAATATTGTGCAGCAAATTAATCGGTTCATGAATCATCGGACGTTGAAATTTTCTCGGGGACTGGGTTTTAGAACACTTCCATCTCATAAATTGCCCATGTACCGTCTAAGGAACGTGTAACCAACTTCAGTGGATTTGCGCAACTGTACCAACTTTCTCCGTCCATAACCATCGCACAGCTGAATCAAAAACTCAGCACCAAAAAAACAAGTTAACTATAACCAACTTGAACAAACTTTTTGCTTCATGGATAATAACAAATTAAATTACCTATTATAGCAATTTCGTGGGTTTAAAAAAATCTCAATATTTGGCCGAATTTTGTTCAATAACGAAAATTAACACTTATTGACCACATAGTGAGTTCATGTCTAAGTCTAGGCTGAAAACGAGTGTAAAATTTGAATTTTTGAATTCCTGCTAGAAATGAAGTATCAGGTAGATTGCCCAGTAGTTCAACTCAAATCCCGAAGGGCGCTGATGCACTACTTTAAACGATGTTCAGAACCGCAATTGATGGATGGATGGAACCGCAATTGATGGATGGATGGAACCGCAAATTTATTTTTTTTAAATCCATGTAATAAGGTACCTACCTTTGTAGTAAGCCATCTTGCAATGTGGAATAATCAAACAAAAAATAAACCTTCAGCTTACTACCAATTTATATTTAAAACAGCTTTTTGCTCAAACTCAGAGCAACCACAGGTTCTATGTGAGTACATGAGGGTGCTCAGAATTCCTCAGGTACTATGTGAGTACCTGAGGATGCTCAGAATTTGAGCGAAAAGCTTTGTTTTAAATATAAATTGGTAGTAAGCTGAAGGTTTATTTTTTGTTTGAGTATTCCACATTGCAAGATGGCTTACTACGAATGGTGCCTTATTAAATTCGATGTTATGCGAAAAGATTTGTTTTGAATATAAATTGGTAGTAAGCTGAAGGCTTATTTTTTGAATGATTATTCCACGTTGCAACAATTAAAAAAAATCCCGAAAATCAAACCGAGGGGAGGTTCACAAAAGATCACAGCAAAGGTTATTGGATGGTCCCCAGGAAGGTTTGCCATTTCTAATGTTGCCAATCACAGACCTGATATTTACGTCAATGTTTGCCACATCTTTACTTTTAATCGTCCTCATTTAAAAATTGCTGCTCATTTTTGAAAACGAGCTCCAAACTACCATTTTTCCAAGAGTTCTGAATATTTTTTCAAAGAAGAAGAAGGGTGGAAAAATTGATGAAAGTTCTCCATACTTTAATCTACTGCATATCCGGCTCCAGTACTCGATTTAAGGCTTTCCTGGAGGGAGGGGGGGGGGGGGGAGACGAGAGTAGGTATTGCCCACAGAAAACTGTGATCTACGCAGAAGGGGCATCTATAAAGGTAAATAATAAATCTTTGTGTAATAATTTTCAGCGTTTTGCAGGTACTAGGCGATTCAATTAAACATCTCATAAATTGGTCAGTTGATTCAATAGTGCCAATACCTACCTGGAACCTCCAGATTGCTACTTGTCCTTCCAAACATCAAGTATTTTGAGCATGGATCCTCAAGACTCAAGCCTACATAGTAGGACTCTCTCAGGCACACTATGGATAAGGTCGGGAGCAAGCTACATCCTTGACGTAGATCTTTGATGGTGAGAGAAATCGTGCGATCATGCATGAAAAACTGGAATACAAGATGCAACTGTAAAAATTAGATTTAAAAAAAAATTTACATTGATGATTACTAGAGTTTTCAATCTTAAATCAGTCGTAAATATAAAATAGCTACCGTTTTTATCAATAAAGTTCTTAAATAATTTGAGCGTCTGTATTTTATTAAAGGGTGGCCGGCCAGTAATTTGGTTTAGAAAACTCAAAATTTCATTCTCTTTTGGTTTCCACGAAGCCACTTACACCTAACTGATTTTAAAGGACACCCTTTCAACTTTTCCAGTGTTTTCAATTCCCGACTGCCTGATTGCTGAGCCACCCATTGGCTCGGCTCCTGTGATTAGCCAAGCGCTCCCTTATTTTAGGAAGACATTCATTGGCACTGCAAACCTTTTGTTTAGAGTTTCATTGCAGCTTTAATGGTACACACAAGGCAAAGTAAAAGGGTATAATAGCAGGTAGGTTATCTAACTGTTGTAAATATAAGATTGAGAGAAGTATGGTGTATGAAGTGCTGCAATCGATAAGTCAAGGATTATAAGGTGGTACAGATTATGAACTTCAGTTCGCCCGTCGAAACAATTAATAATTGACCCACAAACTCTCAAAGTATTGGTCCCAATTTTCAGATGATTATAAATCCATAAAAATAAATGAAAACAACAAAATTTTGTCTCTCCAACATAACTGCTGATTTTCACTACGGACTTCGCGAAACTCGGTAATTATTTGTTTATAATTTCTGCCCCTAGCAAAAATGACGAATTTCTTGATCATTGCGCAATTTTTTCATAACTATTGCGTGGCTGGAGACAATGGATTGAAACCAGTGTCTGGAACTTGTAGGAAACGCTATTAGCCCATTCTTGTGTAGCCGATTGTGAAGAAAAGGATTAATGTTAATCACTCAGATATAAAATGTAGATTTAGCAAGAAAAAGGTAACCAACCGCGGCCACTTAGCATGTTCGTAAGGTTTGGTGGCCAAAACACCGCGGATGGAACGATTTTTCTTAAATTTAAATTGTGGTTTAATTTTGAATCATAAATCTAAGCCATGGTTATTGTAGTGCCTACCTTTAAAAAAATAATCATTTTTGCGCTGTAACATTTTTGGCTGTTCTGGATACATTTTTTCTCCCGGTGGAGACGGGATCGGTTTGGGGAAGGCTAATCGATATCCCTTTTTAACCTATGATAATCTCGCTGGTCTAGGAAGGGGACTCTCGAGGGTCCACCCCCACTGTTACACTCTGTCACATGGTAGCAGAGCGTGGTTCGGTAGTACACGCTGAGCACTTCACCATACTCCATCCACTTTTTGTGGGCTTACCAGAGGGATAAGCCCAAAGGTTTCCCAGAAGGATTCCTTTACTAACAACCTGTCCCTTTGATAATACATACATCTATTGGCTTTCCCACCCCCTTCCCCCCTTTAGAGTGTCAGTATAATTAAAATATACTGAGCTCATTAGAAGGCGATTGATGCCATGTCCCAATTGACAAGTCCCAATAGTTGTTCCATCCCAACGATGGAGGTTGATCACCTAGAAGTTGCCCAGATGAGCACTAATTCACTGGACAACAACTTCTGACAACATTATCCGCCAATACTCGTATGTAGGAGCTTTGTTTTCCACCAGTAAAATATTATTGAGGTAGTACCATTACGATGGAGGTTAGTCACCTTGAAGTTGTTCAGATGTCTTTTCCTGAACCAGAACTTCATACTACTTTTCATTCCCCCTATTCCCTCTCATACTTCTGCTACCCAGAAGTACGAGTATGCTATGTGGGGAGGAGTGTAACAGTGTGGGCTGTTCTCGATACATTTTTTCTTTCGGTGGAGACGGAATCGGATTGGGGAAGCCTAATCTATATCCCTTCTTAACCGGTGATAATCTCGCTGGTGTAGGAAGGGGACTCTCGAGGGTCCACCCCCACTGTTACACTCTGTTACACTCTGTTACAGCGCTAAATAATCCGGAATTGTATAAAATAGTGAGTGTGTTGGGCAAAATAAATAATTAACGATACGGCAATCACTCGACACACAAAATTGTTGAGGTTTAAAGTTTGTTCAAATTTGGATGTTTACTGATGGTGGTAAATATCAATTGAAGGAATAGGCCTAGGTTGAGGGTTAGTTTCAGGAAGGTAATTCGCTCATTAGGCCGACTGCAACTTGTTGTTGGGCGGTAAGAAACATTTCACGAGTGGATTAGTTAAGTGTTGAAACACTGATGTGGACAAGTTGAATCCGTTGAACCCCGTTATCAACCATAATTTTTGGTCAGAAACACGACTGTGCACATCTACTGTCTTTGGAGCAAATGCCACTCTCGATGTTTCAGACCGTGCATTAGACCGAAGTAAATTCTGCATGCGTTGCACCCCAATCATCCTTTCCCTATCGTGTGGATTCTTATGATTTACCGAAAGGGAACAAGGGACGCCAAAAACACTGTGGTGGTGGTGGGGGGAGGGGGGTGTAGGGTAGAAATCCTTAGACCTGGGGTTATTGTTCATAACCACTTTTTAATTATTTCCTCCGCCGTTGACAGGTAGAAAATGAAAGCGCCATATGACAGGGGAAGGAGGCTGCCAGTGGAAACATCTGCTGTTTTTTTTCTCGCGATTCACCTTCCACACCCCCGATTCCCTGTACCTACCTAAATATCCCTCGAAACTTTGGGCCGCTTCTTTCACTCTGGGAAATTCATCAACCAGCTGCCCTTATGAAGAACAGGCTATTATAGCTCGTAACTTGCTGTAATTTCTGATAGGTTGTTGTGAGATCGGGTAAGCGAAATTACGTTGCGGTTCATAAATTCAAGTCATTCGCACGCCCCTGTCAGGTGGATGGAACCTGTCATTATCAAACATGTTAAGTACACGGAGTAATATTACCTCTAATATAACAGGAATTTCATATTGCTTTTGACAGGTGCCAATTACATACATACGTACGTTTTTACAACAGCTCTAAGGGGATGGACGGTGGCTGAGATGAGGATAACAGCAAAACTAAGTAGCCCGATATTATGACAAGGAATCCAACACCATCACTCTAGCGATTAATATCAAAATTATTTGAAAAATTAGACCTCAAAAGGGATTTTGTCTTGGTGAACAAAAGACCCCCCCCCCCCCCCCCCCACACACACACACACACACGCCGATTTGTAATTTAGGTACTACTTTAACTACCTACTACTTTGATGATGGAATTGTGAGTTTTCTCTGAACCTTTGTGGTCTTATTTGTGACCCACCATTGGGTGGAGTCCACAGTACATGTTCCACGCCATATGTATATGCAATATCGATTCGCCGAACTGTAATGTACAATGTACAATAAAGTTTAAATTAAAAAAAAAAAAGTATGCTGCCGACTAATCCAAACTCTTCTGTAACCTGCTTCATTAAATCAATTCCATGTATTTGCGGACATCAATATTTATTCTACTTGAGAAGAATGACATATTCCTGTAGGCGTCCGGTAAGGTACGACATTGTCAACGGCACTGCAGAGGACTTACCAACAAGAAACTTTTCGATGGGTTGGGTAAGGTTTTTGGTTAGTTACTCTCTGAATAATCTATATAACTAAAGTTACAGATGATTTTCTGTTTGTCCTTCAATCACGCCAAAACGGCTCAATGGATCGAACCCATCTCGCGTATTTGAATGTTTCTATGACCAGGGAAGGACATAGGGGGGTTTACTTCCGGATCCGATGGATAGGGGTGGGGGTTTATAGGGAAGCCGAAACATAGAAAAATTAAATTCTCGAAAACAGCTCAATGGATCGAACCCATCTCGCGTATTTAAATGTTTCTATGACCAGGGAAGGCCATAAGGAGGTTTACTTCTGCGAGAGGTAACAAAGTCGGATGGACCCACCCCGAGTTCTACCCGTCGGCGACGGGCAACACAGCTAGTACATAATAAACCTATGTACTCGTTTTGGAAAAATCGTTGGAAATTTTTTCCCCCTCAAAATTTTTTCTTTCACGTTTCAAGGTGTGCAGATTCAAAAATGCAATTTCCGCCGTATCATCGATATCTATCTTAATTTCCAGTCTAAAAAAATCGTTCTTTCGCATAAAGGCTCCATTTGGGCCCCAGTTGCGACCCCTATCTCAGTAGCCTGAAAACATCCAGGGGTGTTATGGGTGAAAATTTGGTGCAAAATTACGTATTTTTGAGGTTTCAGAGAACTTGGGGTTGTGAGGTATTGTTCTCCATGTTTTTTAGGGTGAGGAGACCAAGTATGAAGTTAATTTTGACCACTGAGTGAAGGATAGAGGTTCTAACGAAGTTTTTACTCTCAAAATTCCATCAAAAACCTGTGAAACCCGCTGTTATCACCAGAAATGTGTATAACAACACGGTAGTATTAACATGTGAATCAAGACAATTCAGTGAAAATTTCACTGATCGAAAATAATTTGTCAGAAGTAGCAACGTAATACTCGAGTTTAAAACCGTCAAATCAGCTTTTTGGGTTTCTTCACTGAGGTCCCAATCGAGCCGTATTCAGTTGAGAATAACAAACCCATGTGACAAGGACTTCGCAGGTTTATTGAAACATTAGCCTTTCTGCTAATAGTTGCGGAAGAGGTCTTCATCTTTCGACAAACCTTGCCCTGAAAAATACCTTTCGGCACAGGATTGTCTAAGCAAATTATTTCTGCTTGATAGTTTTACTTATTCGTTCCATATGAATATGGTGATTAGTATATCTATTCCTGATTATTGTTTTTTCTTTTCAAGATAGAACCCCTTTATTGCAGATTTGGATTCTACAAGAAATTATTTCACGAAGAACTCCCCCTTCATTCAAATTTTTGAGTGGACAGAAATTTGAAAAAAAAAACGTGAAAATCCTGTTTAAAAAAATGTAACTACATTTTAAATTACTGCATGTGATACATGACCTTTTTATAACGCATTTTTTCGCGCTGAATCACGGGGTGATGTAAATTTTTCGATTCAAGATCGTGATGAATGCATTTTTCAAAACACGTTGCCGCATCGGAAATAAAATAATTTCGGACTACTGCAGTCCTTTCTTGGGTAGAATAACGAACTGCAGGAGCAGAAGGCATGTTGAAAGTTAAGCTCAGAACAACGACTGAAACAGCTTTTTCTATTCTGAACTGAATGTATCCAAAATCAAATGAGATGTCTTATGTTTTGACGACTTTTGGCCATCTTGATCACTCAGGGCTTCTCTCCACAGCCGTGCGTGCCGGCTTTGTTATTCTGAACATCAGTCAAATTGGAATGGTCGGTCGTTTCTCCATGAAATTTTACGGAGATTGCGAATCTGCAATAAAAAACTGCATGAGGTTTTCATCTAAAAAACAAAGTTAGCTTCATAATGTCATATTTTCCAACATGCTCATGAAATGTTTGGTCTATTAACTTGATAGGATGACCGTGAATTGAAAAAGTGACATGATCACGGGATTCAGCGCGAAAAAATACCCCAAAATCATGTATCGCATGTAGTAATTGAATGAGTACCTACATTACAAAATGCACGGTTTTTGCCGTTTTTCGCACATTTTGCGCACGTTTTTGGCACTCAGAAAAATATTTTTGATGGGTTATTTATTCATGAAATTCCAAGTGGAATACGGATAAAAAAAATGAGGGTTTCTATTTAAAAAAAAAACAAAACAAAAAAAACCTGTTGTGTAGTATAGCTTCCACACCTATGTAACGTGGACGTATATAATTAGCTAGTGGGTCCATTCGGTGGATAGATGTAGAATTGACGCGTATGGATTTGAAACTGAGAGATTATATACCACTTGAAGAATAAGTATTTGAAAAGCGTCGAAGCAAGTTACAATGCACTACAAGATTTTATGCTGAAGCAAATGAGTAAAACTAATTAATTAAAATTGAGAGAGAAATCCAAAGACATGTCGTTTAAGTTTAAATCCAAATACATGTCATTTTCTAGTGTAGTTATGGGCTCTACTAGGATCAAGTTTGCGCATGCGCAGTCAAAAGTTACTTTACTTTATCAATGACTTTAATATGGGACTATCAGTGGCCCAACCCCCACCCACCCTACAAACCTCATCGTTTCACGACGATTTCTAGGGTAGTTATGGGCTCTAGAGTGATTTCACGTTGGTGCGTGCGCAGAGAAAGTTACAGTGTTTGTTCTGTGAATGTGATATGGAACCATCTGCGTTCCAACCCGCGTCCACCCTCCAAATTTCAACTCACCACGACTATTTTTCGGGTAGTTATGGGCATTACAAGGAATTGGCCAACATTTCGTGTTTGCGCATGCGCATCCGAATGTTACAGACTGAATTTGATGAAATCAATGTGAAACCATCAGGGTACCATTGTGCGTCTACCCTACAACTTTCAGATCTTTTCGACGATTCACAAGGATTTTACGTTTGCGCATGCGCAGACAAAAGTTACAGTAGTTTTTAATGAATTTGATATGAATGAATGAATGAATGATTTGATGAATTTGGACCATCTGTGTCCAAACCGGCACCTACCCCCCCAAATTTCAACTCATTAGACCATCATTTCGTATAATTTTGCCCGGGACAAGGAATTGACCACATCAGACAGACAGGGAACCCAATATGTTCCTTGATGTCTGAATCGTAAAATGCGGATGGAAACTTTCATGTTGGAGGACATCAATTTGTTTCGACCCTTGCACGAATACAAAGCTACCTTCGGTAGTGAGGAAGCAAATTCCAAAGGAGGTACCAAAATCTCAACTTTATCAACATTTTCATTAAATTTCGAGTTTGGAATTGAGATCTACGTAAAAAATCACCAGGAGTAACCGTCCTAAATTTTTGTTTCCAGCTGTCCATTGGAGACCGTGTATAAACGGTACCTATTCATGGGATCAGATGTTTTCACGAGTGAGCCATCACAATATTGTGTTTGAGAACCTTATAGCATCATTTCTGCTTTCTCAGCACACTTAGTCCTATTCAATACCTATTTCGTAACGTGGGTAGCAATCTTAACGAATACCAAGGACAATAATTTGGCAACACATGAGGCACAAGTCATGATCTTTTGTGTCGATGATTATTAGGATGATTCGCCAGTTGCATGAATTTTATAACATTTTTGAGCGGTTATGTGCTTTCAGCGGTTTTCTGTTGAATAATTGGCGTCGGAAAATTAAAGAGGTAACGCAGCGCCAACAGAGTCAGTCCGTGGATGAAGTATATTATTTACATTAAAATGACAAGTCGGCGGAAGTTTGAAAGCAGATAAATGATCGGAAATAGCTGCGTTCCCTCAGTTGGATGCGGTCCCCTTTGTGTTGGACCGCAGAACCATAGCGTTTATTTCAATTCATGAAAAACTGGGTCAGAGCGGTAGCCATCAGAGGGCGAGAATGAGCTTTAGTACCGCTACAAGGGCTCTTCCTCCCGTATAATTGACGGTAATTCTTGACTTCTATCAAAGAAACCGAAAAAAAGGCGTTTCTTAGTAATAAGAAAGAAGGGCATCATTCTTGAAGCCCCGAAGAGATAAATATAACCCCCCCCCCCCCCCGCCCAAGAAGAATAACATATCTAAGGGCGAGTGGTGAGCGAAGGGGTAAAAACCAGCAATTAACTCCTTATATTAGATAACTCCCGTTGCTCAGCTAAGCCTTCAGCATTGAAAAAATCTTTGTAACTCACCGAAGTTTTTGTTACAGGTGCATTGTCAAATTACACCCTCCTTCTGTTCCCCGGCACGCAACCCCTTTGGTTTCAATACCTACGCTTTATGTTTGAGAACGGTTAAGCCTTTGCTTCTTTTAAACAACGTAGTATTATTCAGTTAATGGAATTATCTTAAACAATCGGGATTAAACGAGACATCTGCACCCCGTTGAGAACGAGGTCAAGTACGGGATTGCAACCACTTCCTCTTTCTTATTACTTCTCCTTTCAAGTTGACCTCCGGCGGTTGGTTAGCGGAGATTCTGTTCCGATATTAAACATTTCTTCAGAGGGAAAATCGGGTTATGGAACCTGTGGCTGGGAGTCTGTGGTATTTTTCGTGGTGTTATCACGAACTAGGTTATTATTATTAATCGATTATTTGGTGCATCTGCTGTAATCTAGACAAACGGCACATCATTCCCATTTTAAATCGTTCCAAACCGTGGAGAAACGATAGTGTAATTAATTTACGGAAAGGATAACGCCCAGAATGAACATTAATTAGATATGTTTCAGCCATCAGAGCTAATTTTAAACAGGTTCAAAACCAGAACCAAAGTTTTTCTGAAGTGTGCGGAAGAGTTTTAGAACTGTTTCAGTTCGAGAATTCATCGGTTGGAACACCTTGGGAGCGCGCCAAACAACTACGATGACTTTAGGGGCAAAAAATAGCTGAGATGAAAGATCCGTGAAGGTTGGAGGGAAATGAGATGTTGGGAAGGTTCGAGCAGGGTTATCTTCAGTTCTGTTGGAAACAACCCCATCCCCCTGTCGGATGCTAACAGTTACGAAACTCAGAGAACTCAGTTCTCGGACCTGACGCGGTCGGAACAGTTTATAGATACCGCCTAAGTTTATAGATAAAACCTTTCAACATTCGGTGTGGTTGGAACACAGTTTTTGTGCGCAGTGGGTGTTGCGCAGAACTCATTACAAAACTCGCGTCGGCTGGAACAAAGTTGATACTTCACCAAATTCTTCTAGTTCACAGAACACGAAGCTATTCAATCAAGATTTTGGAAAGGGACATCGCAAGTTGACTTGCAAATAACAACATGCAGTGTTAATTAAAAGCGGTAGATATTTTAACAGTTCCCTTTACTTGGTATGGCTTAGTCAAGTCCAACTGAAGGAGTATGGAGGTGTGGTCGTGGCCCAGGTCTCGTGGCTGGTATCTTTGCACTCGTTTCGCAATCACCCAATGTTCTTTCCCAAAACACGATTACGTTGTACAGACTCAAGTGACAGACTGTATGTGCTATATATATCTGGTATCAAAAATAATATTTTGGAACAAACCCAGGTTAAATTATCAAAATATATATTATCAAAATACCTATATATTTTATTATCAAAATATATATTAAAATGATTTAATAATATTTAATCCGTTTATCATCTTGAAATGCCTTTTTCGTGGCTTTAGTTAAAAGTAAGGATAAATACTCAGAGAAATACAGTACACAGTCAAGCAGTAATCGTATATTTTAATAATTTCACTAATTAGTTTTTTCCGGCTCACGGATTTTCCGTTCTTGGCTTCGGATTTTACACCTAAGTATTACAGGTGTTACAAATCCGGTACGTCAAACGCTTTTTAAGAGTCTGCATTTCGTTCTGATTGTTTGAAACGAGAATGAGGTAGGTAGTTAACGTAGACTTTGAGAAATATCTCACCTCTCGAAATCAAGATTATTGATCATTACGTTGCTTACATAACCTGCTATGCAAAGCAGAAGCAGCAGATATTCTAACAGACGGAAACCTAACAAACCGTTTGTTTTTGGAGTTACAGTAATTGTACTTACTCGCTTGTATCCGGTGGATGATCCGCATCGTAATACTAAGGTCCGGATCATATTTTGAAACTTCATACGCTTCAAATGCAGATGCATATCAAGTAGAGTATCCGTAAATATGAGTACGAGACTGATGAACCCCAACCTTCACAAGTGTTTGTCAAGTTGCGCACTACTTCATCATAATGTAAAGCATTATCAAAATGACATTTCTCTGTCGCCACGCCAATTGAGATTTAATCTGTACATGCAGAAATATTTGAATAGGGGTGTGGTGATGGTGAGTTTGTGGCAGGTTTGCTAAGGTGAGGCTTGAGGAGATTTTGGGTAATAGGTGAGCTAATATCCAGAATGGTCTATCACCACATTGGCTTGCGCCAGAAAGGTTTATCACCACGTTGGATATTAGAGGAAGTGCCCTGAAAGGTTTATCACCACATTGGCTTTTGCCACAGAGAGGTTGAGGAGAAGTTTAAGATGAGGGAGATCGGTAGAATGGCAAGCTAGGCAAGCTAGGCGCCTTATAAAGGTGCCTCTACCCCCCTCGGTCATCCTTTGAAAGCCCTTGGGGGATCATTGGAGGGAGAGATACCTGGCTCTGCCCCTTGCATCACCCAGCTCGCATTCTCCACATCTTTATCGGTAGCAATCTTATATGTACAATTTGGAGTGGTATATTTTAAGGGTACCATGACAAGGTTTTTTTTAACATCATGTATAGTTAACCACTTTTGAGTGCTTCCTATTTTTTGTCACATATTGTGACATCATGTACCTATAGTTAACCACTTTTAACAACAAAAACTGCAAATTAGAAAGACGTTGCGATGATAACAGTAAATAATTATCCACAAAAGATCATGCTGTGAACATGACTCACAAAACAACACGACAATAACAAAATCCACAGATTCATCTGGTTACGGCCTCAGCAGTTCCTTTTGGGCTATGAAATACCAATTGCACTATTTATTTGCTATGAGAATAATAATGGGGAATTCGCATCGATTTTTTATTGTTTTTTTTTCTGAAAGGAACCTAAAGGGTTAAAAAAAACAATGACGAAGCCGTAGGGCAAAAACTCTGTATCTAAAATTTTAGGAAATACCTAAATATTAAAATTTTGAAATCTGTCCTACGGGATTTCAGAAAATTTTCCAGGTTTTTTATTCATACAAAATGAATTTGGTGAACTGAACCTTCGTTACAGCCACAATTCTTCAATCTTGGTCGAAATCGACTTCATATTCGGTCTTCTCGCCCCAAAAAAACTTGGAAAACGATATCTCACAAGCTCATGTTCAGTTTTACCTTAAAAAACTCGAAAAAATGTATTTATATTTTTACACCCATTTTTCCTCCGTAACACCCCTGGGTGTACTCCGATCGGGCTGCCGGGCTTCGGAGCACAACTAGGATCCATATGTGTTCCCAAATGGGGACAAGTAATGTGTACGGAAGAACGACTATTTTAGACCCAAATTTAACGGAAATTTAAGGCTGAAACTTCGCTAGACCTCAATTTTCCAATCTTCGGTCAAAACCGACTTCATATTCGGTCTCCTCATCCTAAAAAACATGGAAAACGATACCTACCTCACAAGCTCATGTTACCGCAACATCAAAAACCCCAATTCAGGCACCCATTTACAGACCCCTGCGGTTCAGTGACACGCAAAAGGGTGTGAGTGTCGACTCTCACTGGTCAATCCGTACTACAGTGAGCCCAACCGAGCGTGCGCAAAACATGCTGAGCTGGTTACCCCTCTTCTGTTCAGGTTTTGCTACCCCATTTCCGCGACCGCCGGCCATTCTCCATCGTCCGCAACCACGACGCGTGTTGGTTCAGATTTCGAGTTTTCACATTTTCAAATTTCATTGCGATCACAGCGCACTCTCTTGTGGTTCATTCTTTTCACGTGACATCTCCAGAGCCTTCGGAATGCCGCGTTTTATTCAAACTGCTGAAATTTCAATCCTAGTCTCCTCCATTCCAGGACGTATTTTTTTTCTTCGTTTTGACAGAATTAGTTGGATTTTCACATGTACGACAATTATTATTGCCTATTCAATCAGAATTAATTCTGATTGGCAACATGGGAGGAAATGAATGCCGGTAGTTTTAGGTTGCCGTCAGAGAAACTGGATTGTGTGGCGGCCTTCAGATACTCGCCGACGAAGGCACCCAGATTTCATGGTGTCCCGCTCGACATCTGCTTCAAATCTCGAAGGTAATCACTCGGAACACCCTCGCGCCGGCTCGACCCCTCCACCATCACCACCACCGAAAAACCCCTTTCGAAAAAACTCCTTTATTTAAAAAAAAAGAGCATTTAACAGTCTCTTCGGGAGGCGAAGGTGCTTTATACGTTTCTGACGAGGAGCTTCAGGACGACCAGGACACACCTGTCCTCCTCGAGTTGGATCATTGTGATCGGAGGGTGCTGGAAGACGTCGCGGTGACGGCGAACGTACGCACGGCTGCCCCCTTTCAACCGACTGTTGGTACGATGGAGGAACGTCTCCGTTCCAAGTCGTTGATAGCGATCTGGATACAAGAAACGGTGTCGTCACTCATCCACTGCACACAACATAGCATAGCGATATGAATGTCTCATAACGGCATAGCAATATGAATTTCACGTAACACGCCTGATAGCGATGTGAATTTCTCGTCAAATTAAACAAATCCACCTTGTAGATAATGGACTTTTCGGTACAAGTATGTTATAGCCCCGCCAATATCGATTGTATCGATTATCTCAAATACATCGATCCTTGTGGTATCGATGACGGCTCAATATGGCGTCCCGATGCCTACATCCCGGGTGCCGATATCAACTTTCAAAATGAATACGGGAAGACCATTGTAAGGACACCAAAAAATAAGAGTGACTATAACATACTTGTACCATCTATTCAGAAGTCCCAAACAACCTGCTCATTCACGGGATAGTTTCTGGGATTGTTTATCTTTTTTGAGATGCGAGCGCTAGCGAGCATCCAGATCGCTTGACAATGCGAGCGGCGGAATGGGAACTAAACTTCTTGTACACCCACCGTCTTGTCTGATACACGTCATCGATACCACAAGGATCGATGTATTTGAGATAATCGATACAATCGATATTGGCGGGGCTATAACATACTTGTACCGACTTTTCCATTAGTTTTGTAAATATACATTGTTTAAAGTTTAAAAAATCTATTGCCATGTCTAGTGCGCCCACAACAGTTTACAATTTGCTATTGTTATAGATAACTCTTCTTTCGGAATCTCTGTTTAGTACCGTTGGCTGTCTATATATTAGACGCTTGATATACATATTATTACAGCAAGAAAGGTCGTAATGAGCTCAAATACTCAGAGTACGACCTTAGTTGGCCTCCTAGGGGATGCTGGTAGTGGGTAGTGTATTTTGTGCTTTTATAGGTCCCTCTTAATTAACGAGGCGACGATGGGTGGGAAGGGGGGATTGGTTCCTTTAATTAACTTATTTATTTATTTAATTATTTAATCAAATTAATTCTGTGTGTTCTTTGAAGCCAATATTTTTTCTCATTTTTGCATAAACTACGAAAAATCGGGATTGGTTGTCAAATTGGGAAAGTTAGCGATATCTGAAATGATTTTCTAATTCGGATAGAATTAGGTTAGATTTTCATTTTTGAACCAGCTATAACACCGCTGTCCCAAATGAACATAATGTACTTACGAGTTTTTTTTATTTATATTCATTTATTTGTTTATTTTTTTCAACAACATACTACCTGTTCACACCCAGTACTGCTCTTGTCTTTTCATGAGCTCTTTGGAATTTAAAATTAATAGGTCGGTAACTCATCACACGAACACACACATAGACACACACAAACACACGCACACACACACACACGCACGCACGCACGATCAGACAGCGTTTCATTCTAACAAGTAATTTGTCCTCTTTTACACTCCTGATTGCCATGACACTACCGTGTGAACTACTAGCTACCCTTCGAGACCACTGGAGTCAACCGCTGGAAAACACCGAACGGAATTTGAGCTGTTTCTCTCGACCGCTGGCTCCGATGTGGGAAAAAAGATAGAGCAAACCGTTCAACTAGTTAGCAGAAGGCGGAAGAATGAAAAAGCTTAATCGGTTTCTTTGAGCCTCCCCATAGGAAGTCCGAGCTAATCAGCGTGTGTTACCGGTCCGCGTCTTATCTGGCCGGTAGATGGCAATCAACGGGGAGTCGTGAGGCGCCGGGCTCTCAAGGCGCTGCAATCGTGATTACACCGAGAGTTCGTACAGGCGTTTCAGGAGGGGCTAATGAAAATATCTGATGCCATCAGTTGTTGTAACTGCAGTATTTTTGAAACTGGGCAATATTTAATAATAGCGACGCCTGATCAAGCTTTCGAATTTTGATCCATAAAATCCAATCAAATTAGCCTACATAAATTTTTTCTCAGCAGACCCCACTCCACAACCATTTGGCGTCAAAAGTTGAACATTTTTTGCCGTTACGGATGTATTCATTCATTCATTCAGAAACAGTTGCGACGGACCATATATTTCTGGCTGAAATTGATTTTCACTGTGTTCTAGCCGATACCTACTTTTCAGCCGTGGTTTTGGGATTTGCACATTTGTATATATGCGTACCTTGTCTTCATATAATAATGGCCTTAAAAGCCCTTAACAACCTTTCTTCCCGCTGACCAGGAGTCGCAAATGTAGGTTCTTAGATACACAGAAAAAACACTGTCGTAGTTCCCCTCAAATATCTGCACTAACCACTCCTAAGTAATATAGAAAGATTTAACCAAATAAACGAAGGGAAAAACGAGCCGGGTAACGCCAAGCGAGAAGGGTCCCTTCCATCAACCGCCATCGCTCCTCAACGGTCATAACGGCCGATTGTGGACGGGGGACGGGTGGAAAGGGGCCTTTATAAGCAGACCTTCTGGCCCAGCTCGTCATTCCACTGACCGACCCTCGGCTTGCAACTTCTCTCTCGATCCTCTCTCATGCCCTCTCTCTTCTACCTTCTCTTGCACTCGCGGGCTGCTCTCCTCCTTCCAGGTATCTGCTGTGGTGAAAACCGCGGGATACCTCCTTCTCCTCTAACACCTGCTGTGATGAAAACGGTGGGGTGTTAGCCTCCATCTTCCCGGTGTCTGCTGTGGTGAAAACCACGGGGAGCCACTATCTTTAGCGCCTGCTGTGGTGAAAAACGCGGGGTGTTAGTAAAAGACTCATATGGAGCACATCCTTCCTAATCCGTCCTCATCCTACCTCTCAACTTCATCCTCATCCAACTCACCCGCCATGCCGTAAGCCAAACACACCGGCTCACGACAAACACCTAAATGTCTAATAACTACTAATGTCTATAATCGGTCGAGATCATTGCGATTTTATTTACACAGATTGACAGTATCTTCGGATATGAAAATTACTGCTCTTGCACCAATGCAAAAGCAGCTTGCATCAAGTAGTTTGAGCAGATAAGAACTTGTAACTTAGTTGGGTTAATTAATGTACTCGTGATTTATGCAAGAAATATAATTCCTGGACCCTTTGCAAAATCTAATCATAACTGAAGGTCGATGCTATAAATGCCTTCATAATTATAGGTACGTACTTAAGAATGAGAGTAGTTTTTGAGTGTCTATATTATACACCCGAAAATTGGGATGGAGGGTTCATAAATGAGGGTTGTTACCGATCGGAAGTCGGAGCTTGCGAGGGCGGTTACAACAGGTAAAACAATAACAGCAGGAAATGGAAAAGTGCAGAGTTCTCTACATACACGTTTCCACACGGAATGATAGCAACTCATCCTCCCACGCACGCACAAGGAAGGCGAAGGCGGTGATCTCCAGGACTGAAGGTGTTCCTTGATAGTCCATGCTGGTTGACAGGGGGCGAAGGGGATGACAGCTGTATGTCTGCACGCACGTGTCCCTTTTTCCTTCCACCCTTCCACGGCGGGGTTTCTGACGACTCCTACGGATGATAGGCTCCTTTTAACAGCAGCCCACCTTTCGCAAGATAGCGCTTTATCCTCGCCTCATTACACCCCCTGTCGCCACGTCTTCCGTCATTATATCCGTATTTTGTTTCGTAACCCTAATTTAAGGGAGCGAGTCTCTTTCTGTAAGTATAAGCTGAAAAAAAAAAAAAAAAAAAAAAAACGCCTGTAACACTTCTGCGAACATCGAATTGTCAGCAAACTCATTTCCCGGCCGAAAATCCGTGAATCTAGCGACAGGTGCTCCCGCTAGCCAAATGCCGAAATAATCCGAATAGACGGGTATCGTGATTATATATATATCTAATTCGGGATTTATGCCCTCCTTCGATTCAACATCAGGTGACTACTTTTGAAGGGTTGGGCAAACCGCCCTAAATATACGCGGTAGTCTGGACGGAATGATTCACATACAGCTACAAGAAAACTTATTATACCTAGATCGGCGGTTCCCAACTAAAGTTAATACCATTAAAGTTGATACCATCGTTTCCTCTCAACTTCTGATAGTGATTTTATTGGTCATGTATATAAATCATATATCTAGGACAATAAATACATAAATGTTGATAACAGCTTAGGTAACGGTTTTTTACTACACCGAGAGAAAAATGTGGCGCACCATGCCCGCTAGGAACACTCGGAATTGATTTCCCGATAGGGAACCTAGCGGGTGTGCCTAATCCCAAGCGGGTAGGGTGAAAATCGTATCGGGTGATGTTAAAAATCTATCGGGAAGACGTAACTCCAATCGGGTACGACATAAATTTCTATCGGGCTGCCATAAAAATCTATCGGGCTGTTAGATTAGCCCCTCCTATCGGGTATGGTTCGGATATTTTTGTATCGGGCATTCGTAAAAACAAGCGGGTTTTGGTAATTCCTAACGGGTATTCGTCAAAATCGTATCGGGTGGCGACTTAACCCTAACAGGCTTTTATAAATGGGAACTACTCCCGTTAAGAAATCAATCGGGTCTGTTGGTTGTCTATCGGGTTTCATAACAAATTCCTATCGGGTCCATGAAACCCAAGCGAGCATGCAAATATTCCAAAAAAATACCCGTTAGCGCACTGTCGGGTCATCTGAACATTTACGTCTCCCGTTTGATGATCTATCGGGTTTTTTTCAAAATTCCTAGCGGGTGTATGAAAAACGATCTAGCTAGCAAATGTTGAAAAAAATACCCGTTAGCACACTATCGGGTCATCTGAGCATTTACGTCTCCCGTTTGATAACCTATCGGGTTTATGCAAAATTCCTATCGGGTGTATGAAAAACGATCTAGCTAGCAAATGTTGAAAAAAAATACCCGTTAGCACACTATCCGGTCATCTGAGCATTTACGTCTCCCGTTTGATAACCTATCGGGTTTTATGCAAACCTCCTATCGGGTGTACGAAAAACAATCGAGCATGGAAATGTTCAAAAAAATACCTGTTAGCTGACTGTCGGGTCATCTGAGCATTAAGATCTCCCGATTGATAATCTATCGGGTTTATACAAAATTCCTATCGGGTAGAAATAAAATTAATCGAGCTGGGAAATATGCATAAAATACCCGTTAGCGCCTATCGGGTGAAATAATTGTCAAGAGCTCCCCCTTAATAATCTATCGGGTTACATCACACATCGCTATCGGGTCTATGAAAGCCAATCGAGCAGGGAAATAGTGAACAAAAATACCCGTTAGTCTTCCTATCGGGTGATGTTTGTTGCTAACAACACCCGATTGAAGATCTACCATTTCCATTGAGTGATCCCTATCGGGTAGAGAAAAATCGATCGAGCTGAGAAATATTCATAAAATACCCGTTAGCCACCAATCGGGTGATATAATTGTTAACAGCTCCCGCTTAATAATCAACCGGGTTGCATCGACCAACATCTATCGGGTTGAACAATGCAATCGAGCAGGGAAATGCCGAACAAAATACCCGTTAGTAGCTCTATCGGGTGGATGTAATTGATAACAACACCCGAGTGAACATCTATCGGGTTGCACAGACGAGTCTCTATCGGTTTTTGGAAAACCAATCGAGCAAGAAAAAATTCAAAAAGTAGCCGTTAGCTTTCTATCGGGTTCTGCCAGTGTGAACAGCTCTGTTTTACTTTTGTATCGGGTTATCTCATTCAAAACATACCCGTTAGCATCGTAACGGGTCGTCTCATAGCTCCCGATTGATAATCATCCGGGTTGCATCGACCAACGTCTATCGGGTTGAACAATGCAATCGAGCAGGGAAATGCCGAACAAAATACCCGTTAGTAGCTCTATCGGGTGGATGTAATTGATAACAACACCCGAGTGAACATCTATCGGGTTGCACAGACGAGTCTCTATCGGGTTTTGGAAAATCAATGGAGCAGGAAAATATTGAAAAAATACCCGTTGGCTGCCTATCGGGTGATATAATTGTTAACAGCTCCCGCTTAGTAATCAATCGGGTTGTCCAATGATTCCCTATCGAGTAGGCAACATTTCTATCGGGTGTCAATTAGGTCCCGCCACAATTTGAACTTGGTCGAAGGGGCATTGGCTCCGGAGATGGATTCACAAATTTTTTCCCAGGTTCCGAGTGAGCGTTGAAGGGTTTTACAATTTGAACTTGGTCAAAGGGGCATTGGCTCTGGAGACGGATTCACAAATATTTTCCCAGGTTCCGAGTGACCGTTGAAAGGTTTTATGTGAGGATTTAGTACAAGACGAGATACGTAGAATCCTCACACAAAAGCCTGCAACAGTTAATGAAGAGTTGGGAAAATATTTGTGGTTTAATGATAGCCCAGGTAGCCCGAATCCCTGTGAGGAGGTATAGGAAGCGAAGCCTGCATTCACCATTTCTAAAGGATAACTGTTTTTGGGGAGTGGTGAGAATTTGAGAATAACAACTCTTTCCCTTCACCTCCCGTAAATATGGACGTTTGGAGGACATGTACTTGTTACCATGGGAGGGTTCACGCGAAGAAATATGGTAAAGTTGAGGGAATTGTGAAGGACATGATACTGGACCTGAAAATTAAAAACGCTGCAAAGTCCTTGTCACGCATGGGTTTATTATTATTCTATATGCAGAAATGGTGGCTGTTCATTTATTGTTGCTTTCATGTAAAATAATTATTGAAATAGTTATTTCCGGTAGTTCCCACAAATTTTGGCCCCCAAAACTTGAATTAGGTATACCTACGCTTTTTTTTCTTTTTTATTTCAAATTATCTTTGATCATTGCCCAACCCACCCGCCCATTTACCCGCAGGGTGGCTGTCCACAAGCATAATCCAATTGACATGTTGTCGTCCTTCACCAGTTTTCGAGTTTTATATATATTATCAACAGATTTATGCTGAGCACCCCCACCTGAGAGAATTATGACTCCGTATTTTTTTTTTGTACTGATGAGTCCTCAGTATAGTCGAGAGTCAGTTAGACTTGGTTTTCATTGAATTTTTACCTCCCCTCCCAACGAGTATTTCTCTCTGGTGCGGGGGGTGCTCGACCTCGTTGAAATACCCGTTAGTAGCTCTATCGGGTGGATGTAATAGATAACAACACCCGATTGAACATCTATCCGGTTGCACATACGAGTCCCTATCGGGTTTTGGAAAACCAATCGAGCAGGAAAATATTCAAAAAATACCCGTTGGCTGCCTATCGGGTGATATAATTGTTAACAGCTCCCGCTTAGTAATCAATCGGGTTGTCCAATGATTCCCTATCGAGTAGGCAACAAGTCTATCGGGTATTAATTAGTTCCAGCCACAATTTGAACTTGGTCGAAGGGGCATTGGCTCTGAAGACGGATTCACAAATATTTTCCGAGGTTCCGAGTGAGCGTTGAAGGGTTTTACATTTTGAACTTGGTCAAAGGGGCATTGGCTCTGGAGACGGTTTCACAAATATTTTCCCAGGTTCCGAGTGACCATTGAAAGGTTTTATGTGAGGATTTAGATGCGTACAATTCTCACACAAAAGCCTGCAACGGTGAATGAAGAGTTGGGAAAATATTTGTGGTTTAATGATAGCTCAGGTAGCCCGAATCCCTGTGAGGAGGTATAGGAAGCGAAGCCTGCAGTCACCATTTCTAAAGGATAACTGTTTTTGGGGAGTGGTGAAAATACGAGAATAACAACTGTTTCCCTTCACCTCCCGTAAATAAGGACGTTTGGAGGACATGTACTTGTTACCATGGGAGGGTTCACGCGAAGAAATATGGTAAAGTTGAGGGAATTGTGAAGGACAGATACTGGACGTGAAAATTAAAAACGGAAACAACAAAATGAATATGTAATGGATGTTGCCTCTCATTAGGCGAATTTTAGGATATATTTTCCGAAAAATTTTCCAGGATTAAATGATGTCTATCGGGTTGTAATGAGAAATCGCTATCGGGCCCATGAAAGCCAATCGAGCAGGGAGATATTCAAAAGATATCCGTTAGCATCGTAACGGTTCATCTCATAGCTCCCGATACATAATCAACCGGGTTGCATCGACCAACGTCTATCGGGTTGAACAATGCAATCGAGCAGGGAAATGCCGAACAAAATACCCGTTAGTAGCTCTATCGGGTGGATGTAATTGATAACAACACCCGATTGAACATCTATCGGGTTGAACAGACGAGTCCCTATCGGGTTTTGGAAAACCAATCGAGCAGGAAAAAATTCGAAAAAATCCCTGTTGGCTGCCTATCGGGTGATATAATTGTTAACAGCTCCCGCTTAGTAAACAATCGGGTTGTCCAATGATTCCCTATCGAGTAGGCAACATTTCTATCGGGTATTAATTAGTTCCCGCCACAATTTGAACTTGGTCGAAGGGGCATTGGCTCTGAAGACGGATTCACAAATATTTTCCCAGTTTCCGAGTGACCGTTGAAGGGTTTCATGTGAGGATTTTTAATGATATGTTTAATAGGTAATATGTCGTAACGTATAAGTGATCAGGAATTTGAGTAACAGCAAGGAATTTGAATTTGAAGCGCATACTTTTCAATGCAAGTAAATTAGGTGTATATAAGTATACCACATAAAAACGTATTGTACACGCATGTATAAAACACGTTTGTAGGACATCCGATTGTTACCATGCAAAGGATATGGAGAAATACTGAACTTGGCAGAATCGTCATGGTTCGGATTCAGCAGAAATAACTGAAAATTGGGAACAACAATTAAACAGTATTTTGGAAAACGGTTGTTGAGCGCATGATGACCTATAATAATAATAATATATTCGTGGGCGAGAAGTAATTTGGCATGAGCCAAATTGAGTAGTTTGGCGGGTCATTTTTACCCGAGCTATACTCATTGTGTGACCATCTCTGTGAATGAAGTGTAATATAATATTATATTGTATTGCATACAGTTTTGATAAAAACGACAGCATTTACAAAGTGATGTGCGTCGCTTTTGCAACTTTTCATGTGTCATTCAATGCCGGAAGGAATCTGAGGGCAGTAAGTACCTATACGTCATTTATTTCTAAGTCCATTACATGTTGTAAGTTGTTATGTTGAGCATGTACATGCTTAAATTATCAATTAAATTGAATTATCAATGGAAAGAGTCGTTAATGACTCGGGGTATTTGCGATGGGGATTTTTTAATGTTTTTTCCCAGTAGGCACAGGTACCTATATACTAATGGTAGGCACGTAGGAGTTTCTGGCAGAAATGTTAGAAAAACCGTACACTTGTTAGCAAGTGAGTGAAAACCCGATACGAATTGAAAAAAAAAAAAACCACAGTCATGCAGCGTGGCTATAAGAGCGAATTTTCGAAGAAATAAGTGATTTTATGTAAAATGTGATGTTTGGGATATCCCATTCAAATATGGGCAATCTTAAACTTATTGGGTAATTATAGGTATTCCAGTATGACGCTATTCGGTTAATTCGGTATGCATGAAATATGGGCATACGTTACAAATTTTTTGTTCCATTTTTTGCCGAGTAACACCTCGTTTTATAGATTTTCCAACCCTGAACACGATGGTAAAGTCAGAATTGCGATATCCCATTCCGTTATCAGATTAGAGCAAACGAACCAGGAAGAACATCTCAAGAAATAACCACGTTCCTTCATCTTCAAAGTGCTCCAGTTTGAGAAAGGAATGAGATATCGCAATTATGATTTCACCATCGTGTTCAGCTTACAAAAACCTTTAAAATGAGGTGTCACTTGTCAGACTGCTTCATTTTGGGAATTTATGGGTAATTTTTCTCCCCTAAAACTCCCCAAAATTCCCCCTTAGAGTGACCCGATTCTGCCCATCTACGAACTTAGCCTGTCGATTGCCAAGACAGATTTTTCGTGCAAATTTGAACTTTTTATCTCAATTCTTTCGAGAGTTATCGTCTGGAATGACACATACATATATATATTAACCCAGTGAGTCTTTAACCAAGAACATGTCTTTCGGCAGTGAATTCAGGATGGTCTGAAACGGATTTTGGTATAAAAATCTTTCGGAAATTCGAGTTTTAAACATTTTGGACCGAGAACAATAGCTTCCTTTTCTTCGAAAATTCCCTAAAACCCGTTACGAGTTTCAAACTACCCGTTAGGAAGTTGTGAAAAACCCGATAGGCGTAACAGAAACTCGATGGGAATCGGAAAACCGTTTGAAATCGGGAAACCCGACACGATTGAAAGAAAAACCCGATTGGGAGGTAAAAAGACGTTACGACATTCGTAAACCCGATAGGAGTTGAAAAAGACGTTACGGCATTCGGGAACCCGATGGGAGACAGAAAACACCCGATAGGAATATGAATTTGGATACCCGATGGAAATCTCAACACCCGATAGGGGATTTGAAAAAGTCGCTAGAAACATTCAGACACCCGATAGAAGGTAAAAAACACCCGATAGGAGCCAACGCCTGCCCGCTTGGAGCAGGGAAACCCGTTACCAGGTGGGTCATGGTGGGGAGACCTCTATATAACCCCAACGTCCCCTTATGGCGACAACCACTTCTCCCCGATCAGTCGCGTCCTCACGTTCACGTGTTCTACTTACTTCCCTGTGCTTATTCTTTATTCAGTCTGTGTGTTGCGGTCGTGTTTCAAATCAGTTGTGTTTCAAATCAGCTGTGTTTCAAATTAGTTGTGTTTCTAGTTTGTTGTGCTTCAATTATTAACGTTCACCCGTCACCAAACAACATTCGGTCCCTGGTACGTTGTACTACGCAATTCGTTTTAATTGCAATGGCGGACCAACGCTTGACTGATGTTCTACAGTCTTGGAAATTGGATGCAAGAATCGTTACTGCATTTGAAGGTTAGCAAAAATTTGTTTTACTATTTTTCTATAATATTCCGATTTCATGATAATCACATATACCCTATAACTTCCAAATCCAAACTGACATTTCAGTTTGAATTTCATTTTGTGTTGTTGAGCATTACTTATCATTTCCTTTTGCCAACGTATTTACCAATGCTAATTTTTGTTGTATAAAATTCCGATTTCAAGATGTACACGTAGCTATGACTTACGCAGCCAAACTGACAAATTGAATTTGAATTTTTTTTTCTTGAGTATATTTCCTTTTGCCAACGTATTTACCAAATGAAAGTTTTTGTAGTATAACAGTCTGCTTTCAATATAATTAATCACATCACTTCCAAATCCAAACTGACATTTCAATTTGAATTTCATTTTGTGTTGTTGAGCATTACTTATCATTTCCTTTTGCCAACGTATTTACCAATGCTAATTTTTGTTGTATAATATTCCGATTTCAAGATGTACACGTAGCTATGACTTACGCACCCAAACTGACAATTTGAATTTGAATTTTTTTTCTTGAGTATATTTCCTTTTGCCAACGTATTTACCAAATGAAAGTTTTTGTAGTATAACAGTCTGCTTTCAGTATAATTAATCACATCACTTCCAAATCCAAACTGACATTTCAATTTGAATTTCATTTTGTGTTGTTGAGCATTACTTATCATTTCCTTTTGCCAACGTATTTACCAATGCTAATTTTTGTTGTATAAAATTCCGATTTCAAGATGTACACGTAGCTATGACTTACGCAGCCAAACTGACAAATTGAATTTGAATTTTTTTTTCTTGAGTATATTTCCTTTTGCCAACGTATTTACCAAATGAAAGTTTTTGTAGTATAACAGTCTGCTTTCAATATAATTAATCACATCACTTCCAAATCCAAACTGACATTTCAATTTGAATTTCATTTTGTGTTGTTGAGCATTACTTATCATTTCCTTTTGCCAACGTATTTACCAATGCTAATTTTTGTTGTATAAAATTCCGATTTCAAGATGTACACGTAGCTATGACTTACGCAGCCAAAGTGACAAATTGAATTTGAATTTTTTTTTCTTGAGTATATTTCCTTTTGCCAACGTATTCACCAAATGAAAGTTTTTGTAGTATAACAGTCTGCTTTCAATATAATTAATCACATCACTTCCAAATCCAAACTGACATTTCAATTTGAATTTCATTTTGTGTTGTTGAGCATTACTTATCATTTCCTTTTGCCAACGTATTTACCAATGCTAATTTTTGTTGTATAATATTCCGATTTCATGATGATCTTGGTTTGAGTTGCATTGTTACGGTATCGGGAAATTGCTAAGTGTGTTAGTGCCCGTTAGTAATTCAATCGGGTATTATTAGACGTGAAATACTTGCACCAACTTGTTTCCGTTGTCCCTTCTATACATAACGGGTGTTTGAGGGTATGGGTACCCGTTAGTAATCCAATCGGGTAGTGTTGTACTTTAAAATATTTTCAACAAACTGTTTTGCCTTGCCGCTTGTAGTTGTATCGTATGTTCACTTCGTTCCAAACGGGTTCATCCGGACTTTGCCAAATATTCGTAAACATTCGTAACGGGTGTTTGTGGTTGTGAGTACCCGTTAGTAATCCAATCGGGTATTGTTGTACTTTAAAATATTTTCAACAAACTGTTTTGCCTTGCCGCTTGTAGTTGTATCGGGTGTTCACTTCGTTCCAAACGGGTTCATCCGGACTTTGCCAAATATTCGTAAACATTCGTAACGGGTGTTTGTGGTTGTGAGTACCCGTTAGTAATCCAATCGGGTATTGTTGTACTTTAAAATATTTTCAACAAACTGTTTTGCCTTGCCGCTTGTAGTTGTATCGGGTGTTCACTTCGTTCCAAACGGGTTCATCCGGACTTTGCCAAATATTCGTAAACATTCGTAACGGGTGTTTGTGGTTGTGAGTACCCGTTAGTAATCCAATCGGGTATTGTTGTACTTTAAAATATTTTCAACAAACTGTTTTGCCTTGCCGCTTGTAGTTGTATCGGGTGTTCACTTCGTTCCAAACGGGTTCATCCGGACTTTGCTAAATATTCGTAAACATTCGTAACGGGTGTTTGTGGTTGTGAGTACCCGTTAGTAATCCAATCGGGTATTGTTGTACTTTAAAATATTTTCAACAAACTGTTTTGCCTTGCCGCTTGTAGTTGTATCGGGTGTTCACTTCGTTCCAAACGGGTTCATCCGGACTTTGCCAAATATTCGTAAACATTCGTAACGGGTGTTTGTGGTTGTGAGTACCCATTAGTAATCCAATCGGGTATTGTTGTACTTTAAAATATTTTCAACAAACTGTTTTGCCTTGCCGCTTGTAGTTGTATCGGGTGTTCACTTCGTTCCAAACGGGTTCATCCGGACTTTGCTAAATATTCGTAAACATTCGTAACGGGTGTTTGTGGTTGTGAGTACCCGTTAGTAATCCAATCGGGTAGTGTTGTACTTTAAAATATTTTCAACAAACTGCTTTGCCTTGCCGCTTGTAGTCGTATCGGGTGTTCACTTGGTCTCATGGCTGACTTTTTTTCCCCTGTACAGATGCCAGATTCGAAACTGACGAATTACGCAACCTAGAACCAGACAATATCCTCTGGGAAGCAGTAGCACCAGGACTGTGGACTCAGACAGACAAGATGCGATACACAGCAGGGTGGAAGACGAATTTCGGTCCACTCTCCTCTCCCAGTTGTTCTTCGACATCTCTTGCTAGACCCCTATCAAGTGACGACTCCACGCGAACACTTCCTACCCAGGTGAGTGTTGCCAATTACAATTACAGACGACAGGCAGACAGAAACAGTGTTCATGTTTGACAATAACTTCCTGCATATAATATGTATTGTTACGAGGTGAACGGTGTTGTTGTTGCAGTTTTACTCCTCGACGCCTCGCCTTAGAGACTCGTTGCCGAGTGAACTACAGCTCAGCGAGGAATCGTCTGACGATGACGACGAATCCGCCGCCACAACCGACGACGACCCCCAATTCGCCAGTTACAAGGGAGTCGATAAGACTGCTTTCATCAGCACTTCAGATGAGGTAATGTGCATCACACCATCCGTGGGTGAAATAGTATCACGTACTCATAGTCAAACCTAGGGTTTTTATATTAAATTTACATCTCTTCCTCTCTCCCCAACAGATCACAGCAATACTACAACAGTCAGAGAAGGGGCGGAGGTGCATGGAGCTAGCAAGGCCCGAGAATACCAAGGCAGTCAGCCCATCCGACAGGAAGGCGGTAGCGGATGTTGTCATAAACCACCTTCACCGACAAGCCACCCCCGCGGGTGCGAACGTCATCCCCCATTTCTCTTACAAAGAATTGAAGTGAGTGACACCTTGAAATTTGTGATTACGCATTGTTTGTTAGTATACATGTTGGGTACTCTTATCTTAACATTCCTCTGCATAAAGACATAATAATCACGTCTTTGAATTGTTGTGTACGTTTCAGTTTCATAGCTGCTCAGTTGGCGAGATATTTCCGGGATCCCCCCTCGCTGTGGTTTACTTTATCAGCATCGACACGGGGGGGGGCTCGTCACACAGCAGTGACAGCACGCCGACGAAAAAACCAAGGAAGTACCCCTACGGGCACTTGTGGAGCAAAGTAAACAACCTCAAGGACTCCTGGAGGAAGGCCAATAAAGAAAAGTACGATAAAATAAAGGAGGCCAAGAAGGCAAGTGAAGCAAGGAAACGGAAGGGAGGCAAACAGAAGAGGGCCTACACGAAGAAGCCGAAGCAGCCAACCACCTCCCCTCCGCCCGTACGGAAAACTCTGACAGGTGAGTCTACTCTCTATTCATCTCTTTTCCTCCTACCACCCTCCTTGTCTGCCGTTTCTGTGTTATTTATTGTGAGGAGTCGTAACCGTTGATGTTATTTTCCTAGAGTGGAAAGAGGAACTCGAAAAACATCACTCCATCCAAACCATCAGGGGAGGTGATTGGTTGGACCGAGCGTCGATCCCCGAAGAGATACAAGAGGCGTTACGGAGGACAGCGAAGCTGCGGCACGACTACCTATGCTGTGAAGACAACAGCCTCTCCGACTACTTCGACTACTTCCCGTTCTTCAAGTCGTCCGCCCACGCAGCGAAAGTGGTGAGTTCATAATTTGAACGTATTTCATGTGCTCTGTTTATATACTTGTGCCTGCTGTTGTTTAAAGCGAGGAATATTTTTTAGTAATCGCTAATGATAGTTGTTGTTTTCTGTTACAGATAGAATCTGATTTCAAGGAGCTCTATACCATCCCGGAGGGGAGGCTGTATGAAAAGCTGAGAGAACTCCACCCGGCCATAGTCCAAGAGGCTAGCAGGTCTTCCAGAAGCGTGGAAGGGTGGGACACGATCGTCGAGTCGTTACTGTCGTACTACGAAAAAAATACCGGTGAGAAATAATTGTGATTAGCCTACTCTGTGTTCAAATTGACTAGGAATCGTTTTTTCAACTTTAATATTTTGTTGTTATACCAGGGATTCTTCTTCTTCACGCTTTGTAAACAAATGATTTGTTGAAATTGCTTTATTTGACCATGAGGTGGTTGTAATGACTGAATCGTACTGTACGAACGTGTTGCTAATGTGCTCCGTGATATTTCAGAGGAGGACAAGAGAACGACTGCAGCTCTCGTCGCCCTCCCGTTCGCTATGGGGACTCACCGGTTGAAGAAGAGGGCAGGACTTAGAGCTCCGGTTCAGATCTCGAAGAAGGAGTCGGCAGATCACTTCGTCAAATTCCTGGACTCAGAGTCTGAGGTGGACAACCTCCACGCCAAACGCCTGGAGGAAGCGGAACACGGAACATTGCAACCGTATGTCATAGCAATAGGAAAATTAGGTTCCGTCAGCCATTGTCTAGTCAAATACTTCAGTTTTAGCCTTAGAACTGACACCATACTCCAGGCAGTCGATCTTTGTTTTAAATTAATAATCGTGCTGAACTGCGAGTACCCACCTCAGTGTACACACATCTGGCAAACTCTAGAATGGGTGTGCTATGATTTAAAGGTTTCTAAAAACTACCTCCACTCTGTCGTGACTATCGCTTCCACCTGTGCTCACTTCCTACGTTACCACGTTACACCCACCCCTGCTGCTCCTGCTGATGGTAGCTCCAGTGATGAAAAATCACTTGTACGAGTGTTGATACAAAAATACGACATTATAGAGGGTCAATGTGTATGCTTTGTTGAGAGTCTCAGAACAGGTGAATTGGTAACTTTCTTAAACTTAACTGGGGACAACATAATACAGTCTAACATTCTTGGTGATTCGGAACTGTTACTTTATGGTACTTGTACAAAAGCGTTTGCAGAACAACACGGATTGATTGCTTACAGTATAGATCCCACCACAACCGAAATACTTGGTGCCCTTCACATAACAGATAGTCCTGCTTCAGTATCATTACCTTTGCCGTCAACTCCGGGTGTTGAGTCACATTTGCCATCAACTTCAGGGGGTGTTGAGTCACATTTGCCATTCACTTCAAGTTCCAAATCACTTTTTGACCCATCTGAGGAGGTACATCTACCATCAGCAACAGCAGTTCCTCCTGAGGCAAGCCCTGCCCTTTCAGGTGTATCTGAACCACCTCCCCTTCTGTCTCCTACATGGCCAAGAACTCCCCTTAAGGAAGCTGGATTCTACAAAGAGAGTAGGACTCCGAAAAGATTGACCCCGTCTAAAACAACCCCGTCTAAAACAACCCCGTCTAAAACAACCCCGTCTAAAACAACCCCGTCTAAAACAACCCCGTCTAAAACAACCCCGTCTAAAACAACCCCGTCTAAAACAACCCCGTCTAAAACAACCCCGTCTAAAACAACCCCGTCTAAAACAACACCATGTAAAACCACCCCATCTAAACTAACCACTGCAACAGCCACTCCTGAGTCTGATACCAGCACTCTGCCCGTGTCCCCACCTCCACACTTCAGCAGCTCCCCTGCATCATCCAGCGATCCGGGCAGTACTCCCAAGTCCTTGCAGGATTTGGTCGAACGCCAGAAACTGGCGGTACGTGGCAGTAAGAGTAAAAAATAGCTAACATACCCATCACGTCCTCACCACTGATTGCTTTACAACGTGTCTACACTGAGGTGGTGCTAGTTAGTTACCATTTGTGCATCAACTGTTCCTTGATGACCATTCTGAATAATATGTAAATAACATTCTATAATAATATATATTCTAAATAAAATTTTTTTGAAGTCGACCATATTTCATTGGGTATAATATATACATCACTGTTCCAACATGAGTGGTACAGAACATTACAAATTTCACTACTGTCCCTTAACATTCAGAGAAGTTGAATTTCATTCATTTTAAAAACTGTCAAACCGCCGATATACTTTCCCAAATACGTTGTAGTTAAAGCTCTAGACTATACGTATTAGTGCGAAACAACCTGTGATTAAACATAAACATAGACAATTATATATATATATATATATATATATATATATATATATGCATACGTTATCAAATATTGTTGCATATAACGAGTCCAATAAACTGTGATACTGTTAATGTACTTAGTTAAGAAACAAATTGCTATAAACAATCTGCGTACGAAAACAAATTATTTAGACTATACGTATCTATACGCTCTAGACTATACGTATTATTGCGAAACAACCTGTAATTAAACATAAACATAGACAATTTTATATACCTATATATAATAATATGCATACGTTATCAAATATTGTTGCATATAACGAGTCCAATAAACTGTGATACTGTTAAACTGTTTATTTTGTTGTTGTACTTAGTTAAGAAACAAATTGGTATAAACAATCTGCGTACGAAAACAAATTATTTATTTCCGATTTTTATTGTGAATTTGAACTTTATGACTTATGAATAAATTGATGACCTAAACACTTGTGTTAACTCTCCTTTGCCCAAGCTGTGTTCACCTTTAGAAATAAGAATTACTTATTGCAACTATTTACATTTCTATACATTTATAACTTTCATTTCTTTGTTCAACTGTTTGTTCAACACTTTTGATTTCAATGAGTATTTCGATTTCAATTTCATGAGTATGTTTCACGCAGGTTCCTCACCAGGCTTCGAAATCCTCCTTCTCCCTACTCCTTAGGATTCCTCCTAATCCCAATCCATCGCTACCCTTTTGCATCTCCCTACGCTCTACTAATAATTACCTGATTGGTAGAGCCATTGGAGAATGCAAACGGTTAGGGTGGAAATGGGCTCATTAGGAATCCAATGGGGTAGTGAGAAGTAGGCTCGATAGAATCCTATCGGGTTCTACGAGTGGACGCTTGATAGAATCCTAGCGGGTTCTACGAGTGGACGCTCGATAGAATCCTAGCGGGTTCTACGAGTGGACGCTCGATAGAATCCTAGCGGGTTCTACGAGTGGACGCTCGATAGAATCCTAGCGGGTTCTACGAGTGGACGCCCGGTAGAATACTATCGGGCGTCCACTCGTGGAACCCGCTAGGATTCTATCGGGCGTCCACTCGTAGAACCCGCTAGGATTCTATCGGGCGTCCACTCGTAGAACCCGCTAGGATTCTATCGGGCGTCCACTCGTAGAACCCGCTAGGATTCTATCGGGCGTCCACTCGTAGAACCCGCTAGGATTCTATCGGGCGTCCACTCGTAGAACCCGCTAGGATTCTATCGGGCGTCCACTCGTAGAACCCGCTAGGATTCTATCGGGCGTCCATTCGTAGAACCCGATAGATCCCAAGCGGGCGTTAGGTGGTAGACCCGATAGAACCCAAGCGGGTGTTAGGTGGTAGACCCGATAGAACCCAAGCGGGTGTTAGGTGGTAGACCCGATAGCAATCGAACGGGTGTTAGGTGGTAGACCCGATAGAACCCAAGCGGGTGTTAGGTGGTAGACCCGATTGCAATCAAACGGGTGTTAGGTGGTAGACCCGATTGCAATCAAACGGGTGTTAGGTGGTAGACCCGATTGCAATCAAACGGGTGTTAGGTGGTAGACCCGATTGCAATCAAACGGGTGTTAGGTGGTAGACCCGATTGCAATCAAACGGGTGTTAGGTGGTAGACCCGATCGCAATCAAACGGGTGTTAGGTGGTAGACCCGATTGCAATCAAACGGGTGTTAGGTGGTAGACCCGCTAGGAACAGCATGGACGTGCAAGGATTACCCGATTGTTTTCAATTTTTTGCCCGATTGGAAACCAAACGGGTGTTTCTTTACAGCACGTTCGGCTGCTATCGGGTATCCCAGCACGTACGTGCTGTGATTACCCGATAGGGTCTTATCAGTAGATTCCTATCGGGCATTTCCTGCACAAATTACCCGATAGGAGCTGCACTAAAAACCCGTTTGCAGGGATGATCTTGTGGGTACCCGATAGAATTTTTTCTTAACGGGTTTGTTTTTCATTCCTATCGGGTACCCCTAATCCCTATCGGGTTTTTTTCAAAGTTTTCACCGGCCTGCGAGCACCACGAGGTGGTAAAACAATGCGTTTTTTCTCTCGGTGTACTCCTTACGTCAGAATAGAGAACAGTTGAGTTCAACGATGTTACTCTAAATTTGACTCTCAAAATAGGTAGGTCACCTATGTAGCTAATCACATCACAAACGTTTTGCAAGTAAGTTTATGTACCTCCTTGCAAATATATATAACATATTGTTGTGGTTTGAGATTAGAAAGGATGAGAAGGGGTCGGGTTATGCCCAGTGGAGTATACCAGTCTGGGTTCTTTTCGGGAGGTGCCCAGTGGAGTATACCAGTCTGGGTTCTTTTAGCATGTGCCCAATGGAGTATACCAGTCTGGGTTCTTTTAGGACATGCCCAGTGGATACATCAGTCTGGGATCTTTTACGAGAGAGGAGGAGCGACCGAGGGAGAGAGAGAGAGAGATAAGTCGGCGACTTAAGGAGAGCGTAGAATGAAGTAGAAGGCGAAGGAGGCGAGTTTTTATAGTCCTGGGACTATACTCCCTCCATCCTCCACTCTCGTGGAGGATGGTAGGGATCCCTCCCAACTCGACCCTTCTAGCTCTCTCGAGCTGCCTGCCCATGTCTACCACTTCACCCACGAGTTTATTTGCGAAATCTTTACATAATACATTGAGTGATATCACGACATATATTATATAAATGAAGGTTTCTTTCTTTGTCCTTTATGCGTTCCTAGTGTACCATTCATCAGATTGCGATGAAACTTCGGTGAGTTGTTGTCGCATTCCCAAAAACTTTCTGCGTTTTATTTATTTATTTTTTATTTATTTGTTTTTCTTTTTTTAAAAACTTTAACTGTGAAAATGCCCTCCATCGAAGCTTTGTGAAGTACCTACAAGTAAATGGCAACAAAGGAAAATGTTCCCCTATGTAGGGTAAGGCCCGAGTTAGGGATAAGAGTTCCACTATGTTCTAAACAAAATTACTTGGAAAGAAAACTTGGCATATAAATAAACTTTTCTTCTATACAAATAATTATTAGTAGGTAGGTACTACTTCACAATAGTTTAGTGGCAGATGCCAGTTCGTGTATGACATAGCAAGCAGTGTTATCCAATTGACCTTTTAGAAATCTTGATAATAGTCGTCAAAAATGTAGAAATCTTGATAATAGTCGTCAAAATATAACAGATTGGGACTGGTGAGGTAGTAGGTACCTAATCGAGGTGGTACTTTCCTCGTACACTGAAAGATGTTAATGCTTCAATTGTGCTTCCTAGGTACTGAGGGTGCTTCCTGTAGGTACTGTATGGGTTGCTCAAATCAGTCTTCTCCGTGGATGGCTGGTCTTTTACTTTGGTATTGGATTTCACAGTTGTAGGTACTACCAGTTCACCCTTTTTAGGTGAAGTAAGTACTTCAAAAAGCACTTCAATAAAATAAATTGAAACACAAACACTTCCCTGTTTCGGGCGGCATTGCAACGCATGCCGGGTATAGCTAGTGTTTATATAATGAAAGGGAGTTGACGTGAAGGAGGCTCAATAATGCACTAAGGGTTTTTTTCTTTAAATAATATATTCATGTTCGCTAGCTCTTTCGGGAAATGCTTGTTCCCTTCCTCCGGCCTAGTGAGGCAAAGGAAGACAAAGGAAGCGCTAGTGAACAACAGGAATATATGATTTAAAGAAAAAACATGATAGCGTTATTGAGCCTCCTGCACGTCACTGAACAGTTTAAAAACAAACTAATTAGTAGGTATAGGTATAGGATATTATAGGGGCTCTCAGTTGGCCTGCAAAATTCCTCCTGCATTACAAGGCCTGTGAAAGAGAAAAGTGTTTACAACGGATAATTTCTTCTCTAAACGTTTTGACGCGTTATGATGGATTTCTCGGGGAAAATCGACCCCTTGGCAAGGGAAAGGGGAGAGGCTGGAGATGTCCTGCTCACAACAGATCCCCCCTTCCCTCCGCACGTCCATCCCTGCAGCTTCTCCACATCGTTCTCTCCTGCCGTCTCTTGTGGTGCCATCTATCACTGGTCAGGCGAACTTCTGAAGGGGGGTGAGTCGTAGTCATCTGCAAGTCCCAAACGTTTAGGGTGGGCTCATAACGTTTCGGACACCAAAATATTTCCGCTAACACTCGTTATGCCAATTTGTGACGAAAATGAGTAGTTTTTGGTAAAAAATTGTCCTTTACTGCTTTCCTGGTACCTACGTATCATATCTGTCTTTCATTTTTGAACACAAAAAGGGAACAATATTTACCTACCTAATACTTATTTAGATAAATAAAAATAAATATTTGACCTGTCCTGCTACTATGCTTCTAATAACGCATTTTGCATTATTTCATGCCAGTATCCTCTACGACTACAGCGGCATGAGGGAAAATCTTGCAAAATAATAAACAGAATCGGACAGTATCCAAGACGGGTCCAGAGCCCCACAAGAACCTACAAGGATGATTGCACTAAATAATTTGACTAATTCGAGACTTCTGTAAGTAATCGCTGAGATAGTACCTACCAATTTATTATTAATATTACTATCATACGGGCAATTCGAGACTGGGCAATTTCCATGTGTAGGAATGCTGTATTTTTGATCTCAGCATCGGATGTAGCACCCTTGACCCCCCCCCCCCCCCCCAGTGGCATTTTTCATCTCAAAACTCCGTGTAGCTTGGGCAACCACCGGATAGAAACAATACGAAATGACGTCGTTTTGACTCTTAATGGTTGGGTATGTTTGGGTGAGGTGTAGGATGAGTGGAGTGAGAGTTTGGATGAGAAAGGGTGTGCTCCGTAGGAGTCTGTTGCTAACGCCCTGCGGTTTTCACCACAACAGGCGTTAGTTTGGAGAGGAGGTTAGCTCCCCGCGGTTTACACCACAGCAGGCGCCTGGGATGTGGAGGCTAGTACCTCGCGGTTTTCACCACAGCAGACACCGGGAAGATGGAGGCTAACACCCCTTGGTTTTCACCGCAGCAGGTTTTAGAGGAGAAGGAAGCGTCCCACGGTTTTCACCACAGCAGATGCTGAGAGCAAGAGAGGGAATACCCTGGGGTTTTCACCACAGCAAGTGTTCAAGAGGGAGCACCCCGTGGTTTTCACCACAGCAGGAGTAAGGAAGGAAAGAGAGAAAGAGGAGTGTAGGTCGGGCGAGAGAGAAGTCGTGGGTAAAAGCGAGATCGGTCGAATGACGAGTTGGGCTGGAAGGTCTGCTTTTTCCACCCGTCCTCCATCCACAATCGGCCGTTATGACTGTTAGGGGCGATGGCGGTTGATGGAAGGGACACTTCTCCCTTGGCGTTGCCCGGCTCGTCGTTCCCTTCGTTCATTTGGTTAAATCTTTCTATATTGCATAGGAGTGGTACATGTAGAGGTTTGAGGAGAACCACGACAGACGTCATAAGTGGACGGTGCTGAGGGTTCCTCTCAGGCGGACGCGGGGGTGAGGGCCTTCACATATGAAGTCATTTCGCTTTCTTTCCACTGGTTTATCGCCCACTTCCGATCATCGGATATACCTATAGTACCTTTTCGGAAAGCACTCGCCGAGATCTGTCACTTAAGAAAATAAAATAAAACAGAGGTGAAATCGCCCATTCTGCGGTTTTAGCCTCTTTATAAGCAGTACTGATTCATCATTCATATTTCAAAAGTGAAATTTTTCCCTCATTCAATTTGGGTCGATTTTAAGCTGAAAAAGTAGGTTTTTAATTCGAAACTCAATCAATTAAAGCACATAATTGAGTGAGTTTCTGTTCATTTTGAACCTCGGAATCCCCGCGTAGTAACCCCAAGTCATGCACTTAAAATTAGGAACCACCAGGACATCAGAGTGCGCTTTGACATACAGGTATAATTGTACTGTGTTTTTCCCGTTATCCCTTTGTGATCACACTTTTCACCAATCCCTTCCAAACCACCCTTAGGCAAATCCCTTTTACACCCTTGGCACCCCCCGCCCCCTCATCAGCCCTTCAACCCTGCATTAGCTTTGTTCCTGCATTAGCTTAGTTCTGCGCCCAACCCACTGCGCACTAAAGCTGTGTGCCAACCACATCGAGTGTTCATTGTTTACTGTTATATGTTTTAATGGTAAAGTGTTCCAATCGCGTCAGGTTCGGGAACCGAGTTCTCTGAGTTTCGTAACTTGTAGCACACCATCGGGGATGGGGTTTTTTCCAGTAGAACTGAAGACAACGCCGCTGGAACCTTCCCAAAATCTCATTTCCCTCCAACCTTCACGTTAAACGGATCTATCGTCTTCGTGGTACCTACTCAGCTATTTTTCGCACCTAAAGTCTTCGCAGTTGTTTGGCGCGCTTCCAAGGTGTTCCAGCCGATGAGTCCTCGAACTGAAACAGTTCTAAAACTCATCCGCACACTTCAGAAAAACTTAGTGTCTGGTTTTGAAACTTCAGTTCAAGTGGCTGGAACATACCTATTGAGTCAGTCTGCTACCCTTTCTTCACCGATCAACTCCTTCTGAAACCAGTAGTAAAACTTGTGAAAATTTTTGACTGTGAAACCTGATTGTATACTGAATGGGATATACTGTACTATGTATACTGAAAGCAGTTTATATTGTTTTTAAATGAAAGTAGATTCCATTCCAAGATTTTTCAGACCGGCCGCACTCTCCTACGATGAGTAGTTCTTTTCATACGATTTTCCAAGATTCCAGCGCTTCTTACGTCATTGCACCCATTTCGCCTGCTCGGGACCCTCCTACCAACTGTGACGTTGGTGCTGGGATCTTCGAAAAATCATAGAAAAAGTACTACCTACTCATCGTATGAGAGCGTGGTTGGTCTCAAAATTCTTAGAATGGAACCTGCTTTCATTTAAAAATCAATTACATATAATAAAACAGTGTCTGTTTGTTTGTCTGTTTGTTTGTCTCGGCATCAATTGAGAACGGCTGAACGTAGAAAGTTGCGGCTGGTACCATTTGACGCAGAATTTATCTGGGAAGGTTTATGAAAAATCTGCATTTGAATCTGTCCATCCGTTGAAACGCTATGAATGAAATACTACTAAAAAACGTGTTATAATCACTTCTATGAGGACGTTATGCTTATAATAACTTTGAACGGTTGTACGTAAATCCGATTGTAATTAGATTCTGGATTCAGCTCGACGAGTACATTCAAGTGGTACTTCAATCAGGATGTTAGTGGGAGGGGGGTACAGGTTATGAGAGGGGGGGGGGGGGGGGTCTACAGAAATTTCAAAACTACTTGACCAATTGGAGTGCAACTTTGGGAATTTGTTGTGTGAACATTGAGGAATGTTTCTAACCAGGTAGGGAGGGTTCATATGATACCGGGGGGGGGGGGGTTAAAGGCAGTTAGGGTTGGCATTGGGGAAGGTTTCTGATCAGTTGAGGAGGGGGGGATACAGGGGGTGCCTGTTCTACCGTTGCGAAGCGCGGGTACACAGCTAGTAATGATATAAATACAGGAGCATAGCATATTACTCCTTTGAACTACGATTTGTACTTACTGTTTAATAACTGATTTTACACTTTAATACATGGCTTGGAAGCGGACTTCTGTTGTGTAGTGTAACTTATCCGTGCTATGGATAGTTTCAGCTTAGAAACCAACAAACTGCTTTGGAAAATTTCCTCATCCTTCTTTGGAATTTAGATGGAGGAGAGTTGGATCGAAGTTCGTCGAATCATCAAAGAAGTAATTCATGAACTTTTTCGATTTCTGAAAACTTTGAAGAGCCATTACTGGGAGACTGAAGAGAAAATAAGCGGGTAGAGGGGGAGGGTCACAGAACAGAAGTCGGATTTTGCACATGTGATCTAATTAACATACCTCTACGTTTGTTACAATAAAAAATCCTTTTGGCGCTTCTTTCTAATTCGAAGTGGATTTTCGGGTTTTATGCAGTTTTTCTTAACTGGACATATCTGTGAATGTTATGGCGTTCCAGTGACATGCAACCAGTTGGGTCCGTTCAAAACTACGGCTACACACCACTTTATCTACTCACCCCACTATATTTTTATTGGGACTGGTTTTATGAGACCGATATCGGATATTTTTTTCCATTTAGAGATGCGACCTTGCAAGCATCCAGACCACTTATCTACTCACCCCACTAACCTATATTTTTACTTAACGACCGGTATAGAATATTTTTTTCCTTTTGAAGATGCGAGCTTGCGAGTATCCACACACTTCTCCATTCAGAAAGAAAAAACGCTGCAAATTATTACGCAACGGTGTATTATTTACCTGTATAGAAGCCCCTCCTGCGTAGATCACCGTTTTCTGTGATCAATACCCTCGAGCTCCCCCCAGGAAAGAGTACTGGAATGGAATTAATTGAAATAGAGTACTGGAGCTGGCCCGGGAATTAAATTTTCATACCAACGCACGGGATTCAACCATTAATGAATTATTTGTAGATATTCATGAATCATAAGGTAAATAATAAACCATCCTGTATGTTTTCGAATGTTGACGAAGCTTTTCGGTGGAAACAAACGGCTGGTCGTACGATTCTCCGGGTGGTCTCAAAAAATTCTTTAGTTCACGATCGATTTTAAAACGTAAAAAAAACCATACCCTTCTATTGAAAGTTTTCGAGCTACGGCGTTCTGAAAATGTCAACACCTATTTTTCACCCCTTAGAGATGACTGACAGTAACGCCGAGCTTCGAGGACCATTTAGAGCCCAAACAGGTCCTACAAACAGAATTTCAATAATTTTGGTTCTAAGAAAAGTTTGGTTTGGTTTGGTTTTCTAAGAAAAGTGCGAAGTACGCCATACGGCAGACGGAAAGACAATTTTTTATTCGTTTCTACGTACCTACCTCGAAACGTAAATCATCAAATTTTTAGGTAGTAGAGATTGTCACTGGTGGCTATTGACATGTATTCAATGTTATAGCGATCATTTAGCGGATAGACGCTGAAAGACAACAAATGGGATACCTAACTATCTAGCTTCTACTTAAGGTTCACTATCTACTCCTCCTACCACACATCTTCTACATTATCTACCGCTTTATTACTATTATTAACCCTTCGTTTAAAATGAATACATTTTAAATAATAAGAGTGATTACGTAATCGAGTAAGTACATACCAACACACCCTAGTTCTACTCTTATAATTACCTACCATCTTCTAACTACCAGCTGGCATGCTTGACATCAAGTGTGAATTCAGGTATTCAAGTGGTCTTTCATGTATAATCAATTGATGACGACTGCATTTCATAGTGAAATGAACGACTGCATTTCATAGTGAAATGAACGACTGCATTTCATATTCAAATTATGATCGTTTATCACGTCGTATACAACAAAATCGAGATCTGCTGCCTGCAAAATTACATAACGGGTGTCTTGTAGGTGATAATCCAGCATCTTGTTTGATAGGGCGAATGATTGTGACAGACATCCACCACATATGCAATATGAGCAACATTCGTATCATATATACAAATTTGGAATACTCCATGTCGTTCAGGTTCGTTTCGTTCTATTTGTCGTGATTTCAGAAGGGAGAGCAGGAGGTTGACAAATATTTGAATAAATCAAAGACGCTTGCATCGGTTAACTGGGTTAAACCAATTAATACTAGCCCGGCCGTGATATTTCAACCTTATTAGGTCACATTGCCTATGCAAAGGTTTTTGCGAACGGGCGAGAACCACGCAAAGTTATTGCTCTAATGCTACCTATTAGCTATGCACGCCATGGCCTGTCGATAAATTCCATCGCGCTCTCACAGGAAAGACCGCACGGTGGCTCATTAGAATGGTACGAGTATAATTAGCCGTTTGACATTCAGATATTCATAAAAGGATATGAAAGAAGGAATCCAGTTTTGAGTCGAGCAACAATATCTAACTGGCGATGGCGACATTTAAAGTTGACTAAACGACTCTTGCCTGAGATCTTACCGTCATAGGGGGTTCCCATGGATATCTGAGAATATGCGTTCGACAACAAGAACGTTATTTCTTTCTTCTCTTTCCTGTAAATAGCTACACTGTGCGTCCAAACTAGGCCACGGGTAACCGTATTTTGATTAGAACAATTTTGACAAAGTATTCATTCAGATGTTACAGTGAGAGAAGTGTTTAGGGATAAATTCAGGACCTTAGTCTGAGCAGTGGGATATACCTTACATTACAGAGCCGTAGGAGAAGATTCTAATCACAGACAGACAAAATAAATTAAAATTTCATTCGTACAGAGCGTAAGAGTTGGAGGATTGCAATTTCGGGTGGACAAGCTAATTTTGGGGATTCGTTCGGAAAACCTCCACTTTTACCCTATGAGAATCTTATCATTTGCGACACACATTCAAAACGTTATCTTTTCTGATCCCGTCCGTCCGAACTATAGAGAGGGAACGTGTTTTTTTCCCCGGCAAAGTAGTATATACCTTCTGAATGGGCTCCGAAGCTAATGTTCCAGAGAGAAGGGACTGGTGTACTAGCGGTGTCTGTCGGGTCCCCCCGACGTTGCACAATTTGTCTAATAATCGCTCATTATGTGCGGGAGGGCGGTAGGAGCCAGTCGGTAGTGAGACCAACTCAAATCGGACACCCTCCGACGTTTTTTACGCGTTTTTTCCCCTCTCAACCCCCTCTCCCGGAGCTTGCAGATGCCGTTTTTTTCTCCTCTTCCGAAAGGTCGTCTCTGTGACATCCCACAGCTGCCATCTTCCGATTCTTTCTGGAGTCCATTTCCCTCTACTTATGACGAGTTCTGACGGTTTCAAGATTATGTAACTATAAACCCTTTGGTGACGGTTGAGGATTTCGTATTATAGAGTCGCGAGCATCTGGTTCGGTGATCTTCATCACAAGATCGTGCTAGGACCCAAAGTCGCTACGATGCAAGAGCCTGACTGTAACCAAAAGCCGCATTGGTGCCGCAGTGGTGCAAGATCTGGTAAACTCGACGCATGTTTGAAGAAAAATGAGAGCCTGTACGCCAAAACATAAGCAAGAGAATTTACGTAAATTTCATTGCGTTGATTTGGAATATACCCCATGTTCCTGAACATCGAGTAATGCTGATCGCTCCAGCATTTCCCTAAAACAGCACAAAAAAAGATGTTTGTGGCAATCGGTACTTATATACCAAACTGGTTTATAAAAGGAAAATTAAAGGCTATCGAGTTCTGCGTACAACGTGACCAACTCGAGCTCTACAGCTGTATGCAGCCAAGATGTTGTTGCGCTCAGTAAACTTTATCAGAGCATAGAAACTATCAGAAAGAGCCGTCATCAGTACCATCTACTTACAGAATTATTTCAATTACTTAGCGTATGAATTGGATACTCAACGTTACTAAATCTAAACACAGACAACAGGCGGTGAGTTACTCACTCGAATGAATTTCACTACTGAGTCAACATTCACTAAGATATCAATGTCTAGATTTCTGTTGATGCCTCTGGCTAATTCCAACATTTCTGCATGAAGAATCGATGAAAATTACGATTCCTTATGTACCTATTTGATATTTTTAATGAATACCTCCTTTACTGCAAAGCTGAGGAATTATTCAAAACTAAGGAAAATTAAATTAATATCAAGATCAAACTCCAACAGGTACCGAACCTTCTAGTCTTCGGTCTCCCCGTAGACCCACTTGTGACATACTCATCGTTATTAATTTATGACATACAACGTTCAACATCAACTAAAGGGTGATTTCGTATTTACTTGGATGTATAATAATCACTGATTAAGAGGCCAAGTACCGATGAGCAACCGGAAATTTTACCAACTAATCATCACCCAGAACACACAAAAAATCATCAGTCATACAGAAATTTTGACATGTTGACTTTGGTTTGTATTGATGTGTAACATGAGAGTAAATATCCAAAGTTTTTTAATGATGGGAAATAAATTATTGTTATTGAGAAAATATCAAGAATGTAATTTACAGTATGTACAATCCAGAAAACGGATTCGTCTGATCGCGGCTTCGATTTACTAAATCTTAAAATAAAAGGCACCTTCGCAATTGGTAGAAAGTTGTAGTACCTACCTACATGGATTTTTGAAATTGTTTTTTGTAACAGCGTGTTCCTGATCGTTCTCAATTCATTCCTGAATTTCAACAAAAATTTATATCCCCTCCGGATTTCTGAATGAATGAGAGATGTTCCATAACTGACCAACTATAAAGTTTCCTTAGAAAATCTCACTGGACGGAGTGACATTTTTGACACCAATACAGAATGACCAAGAGTAGCATTCGTGGAGGATATGACAAAATCAGATTTCTCAGGCGTACCTATCCTTTTGAAATGTTGTGCTGCACTCGACAATGCTATGTTGACGACCATCTCATACTGCATTACCTACTTTATGTTCATTGCTTCCGAGAAGAGAATCCCGTCATTACAGTCAAGACTACGACTCAAACTATGCAGACGAGGCGAGGGTTCGTTTCAATCTCAGCCGGACCCGGCTAATGGATTTTCGCATAAAAATTCCCCTACTCCACCCCGAACGGGCAAAAACTCGAAGCAAGACCAGAAGGCCTCATCTTGAAGCCTTTCATTTTATTTTTACGACCGTGTGAACTGCTGAAGGCTATTCGGACTTGAAAGGTCTTCCCCCTGTTGGAGGGAAGAAATTATTGTGACAATGATAATTGTATTAATATACTTCCAAGTCGGCGTTCTCAGAAGGGTACGGAGAGCCTGTAAAAGGTAGAAGCGCGAAACCGAAGGAGAGAGCAGTGAGGAGGTACTCGAAAGGAAAGAGCAATTAATTTGTAGCGAATGGAAGTGAAAAAGAAAAGGATATTATTTAGGGGGTACGGCCTTTCAGTAGGCAGTTTATCAAGGGTCCGTAAATACTTGAGATGATGACGGTCCCGACGGGTAATGTTCCTCAGGAGATCGGCATCTAAAACCAGTCTCGTCTCCTTTCAATCTCCTCGCTGTATCCTTTCAAAAGGGAAGTGCTTCGTCTGGGGCACGAAAACTGAAAGAGGTCACCACGAATAGCACTACAACTAGTAAGCAACTACCTACTAAACTCTTTTAGGAATTTCATTTGATACTGCCACTGTAAAAACGGCGGAATTAATCCCGAATCGTTACTACCAAAAAATGAAAACATTGCTTACGGTTATTACCAAAAATTAATAAATAAATAAATAATAATAATAATAATAATAATAATAAATAAATAACCCATTGTACGGTGAAGGGGAGGGCACTGCGTAGCATCTATCTCTTTTAGTTTTCAGCTGAGTGCTCTCACCTAATCGCCATCAAAGCTGAATTTACCTTTACTTAAGGGTGTTATATTTTGGGGAGAAGTTAGACCCCTTTGTCGACTAAATCAGAACCAAGCGTTTCTTTGAAGTGCGTGACTGAGAAAACTCCACGGATGAAAATTTCTTTTCTTCGGTCTCCGGTTTCACAAAGGTAAAATAAGGTGGTAACATTCAAGCTAACTGGGATCCATAAACGTGAGGCTAGACGAGATCTCCGGTGCCGTAACGGCCGAGGTATTTACTTCTCACCCGAGATAATCTAACTGGACCCCCATTTCACCTTCTAAGTAGCGGCCACACGGAGCGCTTTTGTCGCAATAACAATTTGAAGCGGGGGGATTGCGGTTCATTAAGTTCGTGTGGCCAATATTCATTTGAAGCGGCGTCCGATATAGAAGTAGAAAGAAGAAGGGTAGAAGGTGAAGAGCGTGACTCTGGTTTTTCTTTTCAGATAAAAACCGCCCTCGACCGGGAGATCCTGACTCTACCGATACAGCCGACCTTTGGGAGGCGTTTTTTTTCCAAAACCGGCGTATTTAAGTAGCGTTGAGTAAACTCTGAGTTTATGGATTTGTAGGAGTTTTGGTCGTTTATAGACCGACGTGCCAGATTTTGCTGTCTGAGGCGAAGTAAGGAATATCGTTCGTCTGTAAATTTCACTCACCACACCTGTAACAGGTGGTGTGTCTGAAATAAGTCCGTCGTTCATGATAAACCGATCTAGTACAAGTGTGACCATACTCTGTAATGAGGCTTATAACCTGTAACATCGATTCTCAAACTGATTGTAGACAAATATCAACCCATGCAAAATTTTGACAATAATTAAATTTAAGTAAAGCACTAGTATTTTCAATTTTAATTTTTCACGAGTTTCCAGTGATTTTTGAGATACTTTTCCACGTTTCTTCGAGCCACAGACTTGAAGATTGGACTTTAAATGTTTGACTGGTGATGATTATAGGAAGCACTCACCATATGTACACACTGATTTAGCTGAAAACCGTTGGAGGCGTTGCGACGCCACAGGTGGCGCGGCGGCGCAGAGTGGTGCCCAGAAGGAAACAACTAACTCCGCTTATAGGAAATTCCGCGCGAATATACCTACTGAATATAAGGGTTGAAATGGAGCTAAAAATATTTACCCGTTGATAGACGAAAGTTACAATAGAAATTTTCATTGATTGATTCCCTGATTCAGTGAAAATGGCAATGCAGCCCCGTTAGGGGGTTTGCCCTCTCTCAACATCAGGGCTGGTCAAGGTTTACATTGTTTTTCCCAAGCTTTTCAAGTTATTGCATGAAACATCCAGAACCTAATTCTTTGGTTTCTCTACTAGATAACTATATTAAGAATGCTGTCAAAACTAATTAAAGGCTAACCAAAACCCAGACCCAAGGGTATTGAATGAAATAAGAAAATACCACAAGGGAGAATCACTAAGCTGATGAAAAAATGAGAGATGCATAACAGTGAAAATGTACAAATAATGTTATTATATGAACAAATTAACGATCATTAGGTTGTGTGTAACGATGGCCCTGTTTTCGACCCCTTGGTTTCATTGCCAATTAGAACACATCCAACTAATCCCTCCCTTTACTTAAGGAAGCCGGATCTTTATAATAAACTAATCATTCTGTTTGTTAGTCAAAGACCTTCGTGATTTGGAACATATTTTGTTCATATTCATATTCAGTGCGTGGAGTAATGACATGATTCTGTTTCCATAACTAATCAGATCTAATATCTGATTACAACTACTACTTCTGCTTGCTGTTGTCGAGACTATGCCAGTTAATTCTGGGCTGTTAGCTTCAGCGTAATTAATACACTGGCCATAGTTTACGCTACTAATAGAGCCACTTCTCAGAAACTCTCTACCTTTTCCAGCCGTTGCGAAATCAGCCGACCCTTCAGGGAGCCTTAGTAGTTCGGTCTCGCTGTAAGTGACCGTGGTTCCACACCAGTAGACATCTCCCGTGGTACAACCGTGACAAGTCTTGTCCGGTGAAAATCCCTCCACATTACACAACGGGTGTGCTCTTCCCATCAGTTGCTCATCATTCGCTAATCATCATCCAACCGTCATATGAATCCCTCTTTGGTCAATTCAAGTTACACGTCGGATGTTGAGGTTAATTTCCTGCAAATTATACTAAAAGGAGCTCAATGAAACTCCACCATTCGTTCCCACGATCTGCCAAGGCTTCCTTACCTGACCTCACCTACCCGATTTTAATAGGAAATGTTTTCAGTAGATGGCACCACCATCGGAGGCAAAATTTTAGGTTGGTTTGTCCCTTCGCCTTATGGCCTCTGTGAGTATGCTTAGGTGTTTCAGTAAAGGCTTGACTTATTATTGCTTCCTCCGGGTTGTTCTGAAAATGTCCTATCAATTTCCATTCTGTTCAAAGAAAAACGGATTTGTACTAATACACGAAAAATGCAGTGTTATACTTGTTTCGGTGATCAAACCATCACAGCAAGCAGCATCACAGCAGTTGTTAACAGCAATAACTATTAATGTTACTGTTGTTAACAAACAATAACTATTGTTTGTTACTGACGATGGTCTGATCACAGAAACCGATACAACAATGTATTTTTTGCGTTTTTTCGTGTATCAGTAGAAATAGACAAGCTCCGTTTTTCTTTGAAATGGGTTTCTGCGATTTCGTCGCGAGTGATTTAGTTCATTCCATTTCTGTTTGTCGTGGTACCCCTTTATAATATACCAATCAATGTACATTTAAGATTGTTTCCAATAAGGCCAAGGAGAAGGCGAGCTACGTGACAAGAGGTACGCGGCCAGGTAGCTCTCCCTCCATCGATCCCCCAACGGCTTTCAACCGCCGGCCGTCGGAGGACTGGGAGAGGGTAGAGGCGCCTCTATAAGGCCCCCTCCTTGCCGAGCTCGTCATACTACCGCTCTCACTCGAACTCTATGACTTCTCTCTCTCACCTTCCCCAGCCCTCAAATCGTCACGGAACTCCCGCGGTTTTTGGGCATGTTGAACTTCTACTGTCACCATATCCGCCATGCCGCCCAACATTAACAACCTCTGATAAACGCCATTTCCCAGCCTGCCCCGACTCTCAATGCCGCCTTTGATGCAAAAACGACCTCGCCAATGCCCCACCTCCCTATGTCCACCCCGCCCCGCACACCGCCCTCTCCATCACGGCTGACGCCTCCGATTGGGCTATCGGTGCAGTTCTCCACCAGCACACTGGCAACAGCACCCAACCCCTCGGATTCTTCTCCAAGACCCTTTCAGATACACAGAAGAAATACTGAACGTTCGACAGAGAGCTCCTAGACATCTATGAAGCCATCAAACACTTCTGAGACTTAGTGGAGGGCCGGCAGTTCTCTGTGTCGTAATGGACCACAAACCGCTCACACACGCACTGCTTCAAACCCGCATGTCAGCGTCCCCGTGCCGTCTCCAGCAATTGGAATTCATTTACCACCGATGTCCAATGCATGCTGGGGGCGGACAGCTGTGTCACTCACACACTGTCCCACCCATCCCCCACGCCGGTAGATGAACTGCTGCCATTCCCCTCATCCTAGTAAGCTACCCAACACCAACCCAGCCACCGCCAACCTCATCAAACTGAAAAACTCGAACAGCTGCAGCAATTAGCACCGACAATCCACGGCCTTACATCCTAACTGACCTGCCGTGGCAGCTGTTCGAGCATTACCATGCCCTTCACCACCCCGGAATCAGAGCCAGTGGGGACATTATGAAGATGCGGTACTTCTGGCCCCATATGAATACCGACATCCGCAACTGAGTCTCGGGTGCCAGAAGTGCCAGTGCTTCAAGGTCTCAGTCCACCCCCACGTCCCACCGCAACACTTCGACGACGCACTTCCCTTTGAACACCTCCACCTCGACATTGTTGGCCCGCTTCCCTCCTCTGAAGGGAAGTGCTACTGCCTGACCATGATCGACCGTGCCACAAACTGGATTGAGTGTATACCTCTCGCCCACATAACCACAGACACCGTTACCGCAGCTTTCCATCACAAATGGACAGCTCGATACGGTTGCCCACAGATCGTCATGGTCGATCAGGGCAGGCAGTTCGAATCAATACACTTCACCGATTTACTCCTCTCCCTCGGCATCTCCAAACCACGCACAACAGCCTACCATCCCCAATCTAACGGCAAGGTAGAGCGGTGGCATTCTGTACTTAAGCAGCCCTCTCAACTTCTGCTAACACCGCCTCATGGACGAAAGCTCTACCCTACATCTTACTGAGTCTCCAAACAGCCACCCGACCTACCGACGGGGTTAGCCCGGCCGAAAGGACCTTCTCAGCTCCCTTACCTCTACCCACCGATATCTTCCTAAAGGACCTGTCAATTAGCAGAGTACAAATGCAACCGACTTTCATTACCGACACCTCCTACCCCAAACGATTCTACTTCGCTACCCAAATGACCTGAAAGAACCAGGTATCCATAAGACCCTACATCCACTTTAGGCCGACCCATTTCATGTTACCTGCACCTCGCAAACTACCCCTACTCTGCTAATTGACAGGAAACCCTACAGCGCCCCACTGGCCAGCTGTAAGCGGGACAACGTGCTTGTAGAGCCCCCATCACATCAACCTTCAGCAACGACTACTCCCGAGCTACACATTCTCTTCCTTGCCCCCGACCATGACAGACCCTCACCGTCTCCCGACCCCGACGTCGCCACCGTCATGTGCGATGTCTGCGTCCCGGCACCACTGTCGCCGCTCCTCATCACCACCAACCTGGTACCCCTCCGCCGGAGATCACTGAACCATGTCACCTACGTACCGGAACATCCCGCTATGCCTCCTTCGGAGGACCACGACTGCACCCCCAGCCACGACTGCACCACCTCCGGGGATAGCCCCTGTCAATCCCACCAGGAAGCACAGGCTCAGACGACGCGAGCGAGACAACTGCGATCTTCCTGGCTGCCCAGCCTTGTCGCCCCGCTCTGCTGCATCACAGCGGGGTCTCAGTGCGTTTCCTCCCGCGTACTCTCTGGATGCCCAGGTGTGACATTCATCGCTGCACTTCCACCGACTTCCCCTCGCTCCACTGACTTCGGCAATCCTCCACCTGTATATTCATTCCCTCTACTGTAAATATGTCCCACCTAGCTATAAGTTCACTACATTCGCCATCACATGTTTTTTCACTATTGTACATACCTTTCGCCTAGTCTCAAGTTCACTGCCTTCAGCATCTAATGTCTTTTCTCGCCTTCAGCACTCTCTGTTTTGCAATTTTTTAAGTTTTCGCTTTATTGGTCCAATCTAGGGAGAACTATGTCATGGTACCCCTTTATAATATACCACTCAGGGTACATTTAAGATTGTTTCCATTTAAAACCAAGGAGAAGGCGAGCTACGTGACAAGAGGGACGCGACCAGGTAGCTCTCCTCCATCGATCCCCCAACGGCTTTCAACCGCCGTCGGATGACGGTGGGGGGGGGGGGGGGGGGGGGGAGTAAAGGCGCCTTTATAAGGTGCCCTCCTTGCCCAGCTCTTCATTCTACCGCTCTCACTCGAACTCGATGACTTCTTTCTTTCACCTTACCTTCCTCCTCAACCTCACTCATTCAAGATCCCAACGTGGTGGTAACCTTTTTGGCCTAGCCAATGTGGTGTAACCTTGCTGGGTACAACCTCTAGTATCCAACGGGTTGGTAACCTTTCTGGCCTACTGGATACTAGCTACCTCATAACCTACGCTCTCCTTCTCGACCTCACCTATCCAAACTTCACCTACCTCAATCGTCTCATCACCACACTGTTATTTTAATCTTGTTGAATTATTAAAATCCCTGTCGAAATACTATTATTACTTTAATATAAACTGAGATTGCTTCCATGTTAAAGATACTTACTTGGCTTAATTCCTCTTACTCCGTACGGGAGCATAGGGTCTCAAATGTTAAAAGTACCATTAGTGTTTGGGTGTTATGCCCTTCCAAGGGAGAACCGACCTTACATTGCTATCGAACAGGCGGAGATTTCCCCTGATTCGGTGCATCTGCACTAATTCATTTTGCCATTTTTGTGTCTAGGTTGTATTACCCCATACAAACCTGTTAACCAGATTGACCACATCTTAGTAGATGCAAGGCACCGCAGTAACGTTATGGACGTCAGGAGCTATAGAGGTCCTAATATAGACTCCGATCATTTCCCAGTCGTAGCCAAGACCAAACAAAGAGTATCAATTCAAAAAGGTAGGGACAGCACGTCTCAGTGCGCAGGAAAGAAGTGGAACACCCAACTGCTGAAGGGTGAGGATGCAAGGAATGCTTTCAGGAACAAAGTCCAAGAGCAAGCTACAATCTTGGAACCACAAGAAACCATTGAAGGCAAATGGGGGCGAATGAAGACGTACTTACACGCGGCAGCAGTGGATGTGTTAGGTGAGGAAAGGAAAACAGATCGGAAAGGATGGTTTGATGACAAATGTAGGGCTGCCATCAAGCTGAAAAACGAAAAAAAGGCAAGTAAGCTGCAGAGAAAAACAAGACAGAATGAAAAGGCGTATGCAGATGAGAGAAGAAGAGTCAACTACTTGAGAAGGCGGAAAAAGAAAGCATTTTTGGAACAGGAGGTTAAGGACATCGAGGAACTGCGCCAGTCAAACGAGACACGCAAGTTCTATAAGAAAATTGGAGAGTTCCGGAAGCCAAGTGGACCCAAAACCTTTGGAATTAAGGACTTGGAGGGGAACCTTGTTATGAATGATGAGGCTGTTATGGAAAGATGGAAGCAGTATTTCGAAATGCTAATGAACGAGGATAATCAGCAGAGAGAAGTCAGTGGGAGCAGTTTAGGCATGTGCATGCCCCCTGATGAAGCCAGATCTGAATCTGAAAGGCCACCCACCTTGGCGGAGGTTCTGAAAGTTGTTCAGGCTCTGAAAAACAACAGGGCTGCGGGGATAGACTCCCTACCCTCTGAACTACTCAAAGCCGGAGGTGAGCAGGCGATTCAGGACTTGCATTCGCTCTTCGAGCAAATATGGAACGAGGAGTGTATGCCGCAGGAATGGGAGGAAGGGGTATTAGTCCCAATTCATAAAAAAGGTGACCCCACAGTATGTGATAACTTCAGAGGAATCTGCCTTCTCTGTGCGGCGTATAAGGTCTTGTCTGTTTTGATGTGCGATAGAATTGTGAAGTTTTCTGAAGAAGGGCTGGGTGATTACCAGTGTGGTTTCCGCCCAAATCGATCCACTGTTGATCAGATATTCACGCTGAGAAGGACCCTTGAAAAAACGTGGGAGTTCGGGATCACAACATGGCACATGTTCATAGATTTTCGTAAAGCGTATGACAAGGTGTTTAGAACCGCTGTCTATGAAGCAGTGAAGGACATGAACATCCCTCCGAAGATCGTAAGGCTAACCGAAATGACTATGAAAGCTACGTCCCTCCAAGTGAAAGTGGGTAGAGCCCTGTCTAATGAATTTGTAGTATATAATGGCCTTAGACAGGGGGACCCAATCTCTCCGGTACTCTTCAACATACTCCTCCAGAAAGTGGTTTCTGACGCCACCTTAGATACCAGGAGAGGAACCATCTTCAATAAGTCCAAAGTTCTGTTAGGCTTCGCTGATGACTTGGACATAGTATGCCGTTCAAAACGGGAACTTGGAGAGGCCTTTAGGGCATTAGAAGAAAAGGCAAATCTGCACGGCCTAGAAGTCAATGATGGCAAGACTAAAGTGATGATAGTGTCAAGAAATGAAAGCCTTCAGGAAGTGTACAGCGTCCAGGATCGTGAATTCCAGATTGTGGATGAGTTTGTATACCTAGGTTCGCTGGTTACACGCAGATGCGAGGAAGATCCTGAGGTGAAAAGAAGAATTGCTGCAGCTAACCGAAGCTATTTCGCAAATGTCAAGTTACTAAAGGATAGAAACATATCTAAGACGACCAAACTCCGTATTTATAAGACTCTAATACGACCAGTGGCAACCTATGGATGTGAGACTTGGGTCCTCACGAAAACCAATAGCCGGAAAATGGAATGCTTCGAGCGCAAAGTCTTGAGGAGGATCTTTGGCCCAGTTTGTGAGAATGAAATCTGGAGGAGGAGGAAGAACCGGGAGCTCACTGAGCTATTCAACGAACCATCCATTTCTGCTCATATCCGCACAATGCGCCTTAAATGGTATGGCCACGTGAAGAGGATGAAAACCGATCGGCATTTAAGAAGAGTGTTTGACCTCAAAGATGAGGGTACACGACCGAGAGGGCGCCCTAGGGCTAGATGGCGAGAAGAGGTGGAGAGTGACATGAGGCGCGCTGGAATCAGCTGGAGTGATGACAGGTCAGTTTGGAAGCGTAAGGTTATTCAAGCCAAAGACCGATTGAGTCTGTAGTGCTAAAAAAAGAAGAAGAAGAAGAAGAAGGTTGTATTACCCCATCCAAAGAAAAACAGAGTTATTGAAAGTTGTCTATTTCCACTAATACACGAAAAATACACTGTTATACCGGTACACTGCTATTTTTCATGTATTAGTGGAAATAGACAACCATTCAGTAACTCCGTTTTTCTTTGAAATGGTTTTCCACGATTTTATCGCGAGTGATTTAGTTCGAATTACCTCATACCCTGGACAAATATTCACATCATCACTCAATGTTACGAAGAATCACTTTGTCTTCAGGACTGCAATTCCTTTTAGTTTAACTGTTCAAATGTACGTAATTGGATGAATGGACAACGACGCCCCAACCGTCATTGTTATATGCCCAAATTAAAGAGCCAAAAAGAGCACCTGTTATTTATCCAAGTCCGTTAAATAGGTGAGTTTCAGTTTCCCACAGAAACTAATCGCGCATATGAATTTCGGGGAATCGAACATGGAATCGCAGTTCGAAAAACAGACAACGAAGAAACGAAGATTGTGGGAAAACGTTAGACGCCTATTGTAAACCCGAGGAGAGCAGGAAAAAGGTAAGGATTGGACAATTGGACGGGAACGTGACTCCGACAACGGATCGCCTCCATAGCTAATGGCAAATCAATTGTCTACCCTTTGACCGGGGTAGTTCCCCTCTACTCACCGCCAACACCAAAGTGGAGGATAATTCATTCCTTGAGTCATTACCTGCTCACCGATCGTAACCAGAGCTGGACCCCGGAGGAGGGATTCCTAAACGAAATGGGATCTCTCACCCCCAGTCGCTCAAGTTGCCTGTAGTATGTACCTCTGGGGTGAGTATTAGTATATGATAGGGTATCTCCGTACTTTTTTAGACCACTTCAAGGTCACAAGATGAGGCAAAAACCGCGTCTGACGTCATAAAACGGGCAATTTTGGTTCAGTACTAAACCTTTGGAATCAAGGATGGGGTGTTTTTGTTTCGATGGTTCCTGTTTCATGGTACGTAGAGTCCGAAAATGAAGTAAAAAACGCTGCAAATTATTAAACAAAGGTTTATTATTTATCTGTATAGATGCCCGTTCTGCTTACATCACTGTTTTCTGTGGTCAATAACCTCGATCCCCCCCCCTCCCCCCCCTCAGGAAAGCCCTAAATCGAGTACTGGAACCGGCCACGGAATTGAAGATTCCTACAAATGCGAGGGATTCAATAATTCAATCATTAATTACTTCGTAGTTATTCATGAAGCATAAGGCAAATAATAAACCGTTGTGTAATAATTTACGTGTATAAGCGCCCCTTCTACGTAGATAGTAGGTATAATGAACCGTTGTGCAATAATGTACCTTTGAGTAATCATTTACCGTTGTGTAATCATTTGCCCATCAATAATACTTCAACGGTTGTTTCAAGTTGCAAAAGTACCTACCAACAAACTTCTACGTAGATGGTATAATGAATCGTCGTGTAACAATTTACCGTTGTGTAATTTACCCATCAATAAACTTCAACGTTTGTTCAAGGTGCAAAAGTACCTACCAACAAACTCCAGCCCCTTCTAAGTAGATGTTATAATGAACCGTCGTGTAATAATTTACCGTTGTGTTATAATTTACCCATCAATAATACTTTAACGTTTGTTAAAGTTTCACTACCTATCAACAACCTCCAAAAGAGCCATCATTTTTCAAATGAAATAATATCACAGAACAACCAACTCGACTTCATACTCCGTGAATCATGTGCTCCCTAGCAATGATGATCTCGGGCCAATTCCCGACTGTTAGCGCGTCCCTTGTGATGATATTTGGGCTGAATGTATACAATTTCATTCGCCCTGCTGACGAAAATGCCTGTCGGTGCAAACTTCGGGGCCTTACTGTGAACGAACGGCTGGACGTACGATGCTCCGGGTGATCTTAAAAAACTCCCAAGTTCGAGAACTATTTAAAACCGTAAAGAAATTCGAGAGAACGGCGTCCTGGAGACTTCAAACTCTATTTTTCACCCTTTAGGGATGACTGACATTAACGCCGAGCTTCGAGGACCAACTAGACCCCAAACGGGACCTATAAACTGAATTTCGTCAATTTTGGCTCATGGTAACTAAGAAAAGTGCTCCGTACGGCGTACGGCGGACGGACAGAAATTTGTTTATTGCATTTTCGGAATCTACATACCTTGAAACGTAAACCATCAAATTTTGAGGGGGGGTTAACAATTTTTTTTCACGCTCGATTCCAAAGGTTCCTTATTGAAAATAATAAACCAAAATTCGATGGTTTCTGTTTCAAGGTACGTAGAATCCGAAAATGAAGTCAACCATTTTCTGTCCTTCCGCCGTCCACCGTACTTCACACTTTCCTTAGTTACATGAACCAAATTAATGAAATCTGGTTTTTGGGACTCGTTTGGGGTCTAGTTGGTCCGTGAAGCTCGGTGTTACTGTCAGTCATGGGTGAAAAATAGGGGTTCGGTTGAAAATACAGGACGCCGTAGCTCGAAAACAATAGAAGGGTTTTGATCTCGAACTTGAGCATTTTTCGAGACCACCCGGAGCATTGTACGTCCAGCCGATCGTTTGCACCGAAAAGCTTCGTCAACATGATCGTGAATGAAACGGTATACTTCCAGCCCAGATATCATTGCTTGGGAACATCTGATTATTATAGTCACACGTATAGCTGATTGAAATAGAGTTGGTTGTTCTGTGATAAATATTATTTCGTTTGTTGGTTAATGGTTATTTTGGATTTGATAGGTATTTTGGATTCGGTGATATTATTTAATTTGAAGATTGATGTTATTATGTATTTGATAGGTACTTTTGTAACTTGAACATACCTTACCTATGCTACATGAGTGACTGCTTTCCTGAAAAATAGTTGCATCCTGAACTACACAACTCACTGTATGTGGCATATTATTAATGTTCGGGATTGAGAACCTGCTATTTTGAATAACAAGGTACAAGAAAATTAATTGATAAATTCTACTACAGTAATTATGGTAAATATGATGTCGTTTAACGGCCACCTAATTAAATGTCGATTTTCTGTCTAGGGAAAATAATGAATGTGCCAGGATTTGGAAAATAGCTTCCTCACACACTTGGCGTGTTCATAAATTAATAAGGAAACGAAAGTTACCGTCTGATTTTAAAGAAATTTGTATGGGATGACGTAGGCGGCAACTCACCTGCCCTAAGAATTTCAGCTCATTACGGCATCATTTCGATGTATTCAGAGAGTGTTCAAGGATTTCACCTCTGCACATGTGTAGAGTTTTGTTGTTGAGCTACTTGGATGATGTTCATATTGGTTTATTATTTTCAATAATGAACTTTTGGAATCGAGCATGAACAACTTTTGGTGTCTAGTTGGTCCTCGAAGCTCGGCGTTACTGCCAGTCATCTCTAAGGCTTGAAAAATAGGGGTTCAAATTGTCAGAACGCCGCGGCGTACCTCGAAATTTTTCAATAAAAGGTTATAGTTTTTTTAACGTTTTTAAATTGATCTCGAACTAAATAATTTTTTTAGACCACTCGGAGCATTGTACGACCAGCCGTTCGTTTGCACCGAAAAGCTTCGTCAACATGATCGTGAACCAAACGGTATAAATCCGGCCCAGATATTTATGATTGCTAGGGATCACCTGATTATAATCACGGATGGCTGTATGAAGTCGAGTTGGTTCTTCTGTGATGTTGTTTCATTTGAAAAATGATGGATCTTTTGGATTTTGTTGATAGGTACTTTTGCAGCTTGGACAAACATTGAAGTATTATTGGGTAAATTATTACATGACGGTTTATCATGCTATCTACGCAGAATGGGGAATCTACACAGGAAAATTACTACACAACGGTTTATTATTCCCCTTATGCCTCATGAATAATTACAAATTAATAATGATTGAATTGAATGAATTGAAGGTTTATTATTTACCTTATACTTCATGAATAAATACAAATGATGATCAATTAGTGATCGAATCCCGCGCATTTGTCTGAGACTTTAATTCTCGGGCCGGCTCCAATCCTCCGTTTAGGGCTTTCCTGGAGGGAGTTCGAGGCTACTGACCACAGAAAACAGTGATCTATGCAATAGGATAATCTATACAGATAAATAATAAACCGTTGTGCAATAATTTGCAGCGTTTTTCTTTCTTTTTTTGGTGGTAAGGATTTGGTGTAACACAGACAGACAGAAGATAGATAGACGCGGGACCAAATCGAAAGTAATCACATAGCACCCGCTACGTTGGTGAACCCGGAAGAGAAACGAAGTTATACAATTCGAAATTTTTGGTGAGCTCCGGACCAAAAATTGACGCCATCATTGTGAATCACCCGAATATATTGATAATTATTTTCTGATGAACTTACGTGTTTTACGTTGGTCGTTGGTTTCTATGATCATCCAACTTTTCGAGTAATTAACCCATTGAGAGAAGAATTAACTCGAAGATAAAAAGCCGAGGATATTATAATAATGGTTATGAAAAATAAAGGCACGCTCACGATCCCGATACCCAGCCGAACTCTGAACGCCTCGAAAAAAGAATTCAGACCCACTTTCCACCTTACAGAGTGAACGAAGCTTCAAATTATAACAGCGGTGTTCCCCCATCTCGAAACCGTATAATTTGCCATTATTATAGTTTCATCAAGAGACCCGTCCCTCCGTGATCTTCATACAATGTAAAACGGAGATGAGCCCAAGTGTAAACAACCTTTACCGTTCGAAAAAACGCGTAAATTGGAGCGAAAGAGTTTTGCCACGCTCCGAGGGTATAAGTACATAGTAAATTCTGATTAATCGGTGAGATCAAGGGAAGAAGTGTTGTGAAAATTGGCTTCGATCAATAGATCCACTTTTATGAAGTTTGTAGGTACTTCGGCATAAGGCGAGTAGAAGGTGATGGTTCGAGAGAAAGGAGAGCATTATTATGGGATCCAAACATTCCAAGTCATTTATCTGTCAGTACACGACCCACGATTTATACGAATCGCCACAATAATTGGCCTGAAACTGTACAATAATCGCCTGGATTCGTTAATGTTCGAAATGATCGAGCGGTTATATCAGAATGTTCAATTTTATGCGTGCGTTTTATTGGTTTATGTAGTTGGGATAATGATTAATGATCTATTTTCTTGTTAGAGACGCTGCTCTTTAAAAAAAAAGTAATAAATAAATGTTTAAAGATCATTATTAACATGAGTGTGACGTGAGCAGTACATAAATATAGGTAACCAGTTTCATAGTGGGTTTCATAGAATAGCTGTTTCAAACCGCTCCCAGTACAACTTAGCTAGTTCTTGAAAGAACGATCTTGTTGTTCAGCACCAAGAAACATTTTTACCTACCTAAATCCATGACATGAAAATTAATAGGCCAGTTCCCAATGACTCGTTCAGTTTGAGCACTAATTATGCCTGTTACACAACAGCGTTTTTGGCCGGGAAATATTTTTATAGTTGAGAACAGCTTATTCGAATCAATTAGTGCAATAAGCTGCAAATGGCTCTGTGATCTTTTTTGTATTTATCTTGATTCAACAGCCATGATGATCAGCTTAAGATTTTTCATGACTAGCTTTACGCATCGGGTTCGGGACTGTAAATGAAGGAATTTCATTCCATGATGCATTTGTCTATATTTACGTAAAGGGATTTTCCCCAGTTCCCTCCGTTTTGCTGCAATATTGATAAATTGAGTTACATTTATGTGTCACCAATATATGGGGAGAACAACATGTGTGCTCGTAATACACATAAGAACATACATTACAAAAACACCTAAAATTTGTACTCACCCAGCATCATTCAGCACACATGCATAACACAAGGAGTTTCGAAACAATCGCTTGTAACTTAGTTTGTTCAATTTGAATTGCTATGCTGGATGGATGATTAGTTGGGAGTTTACTATGGTTATTTGAGAGTACATAACTTCTAAACCTTCTTATGAGGAGTATCCATGACTGCGATTCCATTCTAAGAATTATGAGACCAACCGCATCTCCTACGATGAATAGTTAGTACTTTAGGGGCTTTCCAGGTTTTGGCAACAATTGACTTCACAGTGGGCGAGGGGGTCCCGCCCTGGCGGGTAGGGTGCAATGACGTCACTTGTTGCCGAAACTTTTAAAGCTCAGAAAAAGAAGTATTCATCGTAGGAGATTATTAAAAAGGTTATTAAGGAGATTATTAATATTTACTAAAGACCTATACAAAACCTTAGAGGTATTTCTTCTAGGCTTACTTACGTGTTTCGTTGGTTAATTTATGCCCAGAAAACAAAAAAATCATTTGCTGCACGTAATGTAACATGTATAACAAGAACTAATTTATTCACAAACCTTGATCGCATTGCCACGCCCTGATAACGACTTTTTACTCGACAATCCTCATGGCCCAAGGTTATACTCAGCATTACCCGAGGTGATTAAAAATGGTTCTATTAGCGCGAGATAATATAAGCGCTGCACGTTATTACACAGTGTTTTATTATTTACCTGGATAGATGCCTCTTCTGCCTACATCACTGTGCTGTGGGTCAATGCCTACTCCACTGGAGCCGGCCCGGGAATTACAGTTTCATAAAAATGCGCGGGGTTCAGCAATTCAGTTATTCATAAACCCTCGATAATTTCCTCTTCTCCGCTTCCAATTTCCTAATTTCATCATCGCATTGAATTGCATGCAATCCACTAAAAACCATTGAATTCCAACTGAATTCCAATAAAATGATTGATTGATTGAAGTCCAATTATTCCAATGGAATTATCTGTTGAAAACCACTGGAAACGATGAACAACCCCCTCCCCCCTCCCCCAATATTAAACTCAATTAATTTAATTTGCGAATTCAACTTCCATTCACAATATTGGATACAAGATTGTTGCGGCTTCCCTAGCAATGATATCTGGGCTGAATGTATACAATTTGATTCATTCTCCTGTTGAAAAAGTCTGTCGGAGGAAACTTCTGGGCCTTACTGTGAACGAACGGCTGGACGTACAGTGCTCCAGGCGGTCTCAAAAAACTCCCAAGCTCAAGAACTATTTAAAAACGTAAAAAAATCGAGGTAACGGCGTCCTGGAGATTTCAAATCCCTATTTTTCCACTAGACCCCAAATGGGACATACAATCCAAATTTCATCAATTTTGGTTCATGGTAACTAAGGAAAGTGCGAAGTGCGGCGTACGGCGGACAGATAGAAATTTTTTTATTGAATTTTCGGATTCTACATACCTTGACAAAGAAACAAAACAATTTTGAAGGGGGGTTAATTTTTTTTTTTTTTCATGCTCGATTCCAAAGGTTCATTATTGAAAATAATAAACCGAAAAGTATTTACATGCGTACTTAAGCGATCTTTATACTCAAGATCCGTTTATGGAATACCTGAAACTATTTGGCCTGAATTAACTTATGCTTATTAGTTTACGAATAGTTCTGATAACACAAAAGTAATCACTGTATCCACTTCGCATTTTACAGAACAGATGATAACAGAGATCAAAAGCAATAGATTGTACAAACATGTTATACGAGTACGATTAACGTCATCAAATCCCTGGACGGGTCTTTGACCTTAGAGATAAGATAAGAGATGTATGACCTACGACTATTTGTTAGAATGTAATTTGAATTACTTTGTGAATAAACATTCTATTGATTGATTGACTGGAGTGCGGTTGGTACTTTCATTTAAAAATGGGAAAGTAATATAAAGAGAAGTCACAGGTACTCCTCATTCTGACAAAACTTCCTAGCGAATAAAAAATCATCATTGGCCATTGATTGGTGGATCGAATGATTTCGTTCATCTCTGGTTATTGCAATTTGTAATTTCATGTGTTATTATAATTTACAATAGTAGAAATCGGATTTATTTCTTTACCAACTTTTAGAGTAGGTAGGCTTCATAACTTTTCAATATTTTGAAGCCATCCAACAGTTTAGCAGCATGATTAAATCCAAGCTCAGTTTGTAACGGAATCATTTTAGAAACGACTTGAGAAAATAAAAACCTTTAAAATTCACAATGTCAAAATTTGCCCGATTGTGAAATGACTCATTAAAATCATAACGGTAATAATTTATTGATGATCTTATTTGGGTATTGATTTAAAGATTATTTATATTCGTGCTATGACCATAATAATTAATATTAAATTTATCTGATGAACTTTCCATGAGGCAATTCGCAAGTGAGGAAAGTTTTTTCAATAATACCTAATTATTATATTATTATTCCACACTTTAAGAAATCATTGCTTTGGTTTATTGGTAGAAGTTTATTATTAGACGAGTTTATACGATGTTCTACAATAATTATTGCAATGTTATTGGAACTCTGAACATGTAGGTCTGAACTCTGAACCTTTTAAATTTTCCTTTATGAACTAAAATGTTGTGCTTTGTATATTGTAATGATACGATTAGAATTAAACGGTTTAAGACACGACACGGTCGTGAGGTTGAAGGGTTAAAGCTATGCGGCCGTGAAGTTACGGATTCTTGAATACATTTCAGTCACATTATCTCAGGTCGGATCTAAACGTGTCCGAGAGCCTCAGCATGCCTTTCCAATCCAACATAGGGGCTTTGCCCATAAAAATAATAGTGTCACGTATGAAGGTGGTTGTTATTCATGTAATCAAGGAAGATTAATAACCCCAGGAGGGCCAATAATAAGGTGATTTGTGGTCGGGGCGATTAAGATTTCGCTCGGATAGGGTTTATTGGTTCGGTTTTCGATAAGGTGTTGAGCGTGGGTTAACTCACCGTTCGAGCGGAGCTTGTTCCCATCGACTTCAATGCAACTTCTTCAGCTCAGCGTGGTCTCCAATAACTTCGACTTCAACTTTTTTATCAACCAGTTCAGATTGTCTGTATCAGAAAAGTTTGAAGGAATTTCAGGAATGGCACAGCTATCCACACGCGCGATGCTTCAACGCCGATTGAGTACCTATGTATACCTATAGGCACTCAGGTAATTGTAGTCCGTTACCCAATAATAACACTCAAATTCGCTACTTCCGCGTGAGACCGAGCAGGTAGATCATGAGGGACTTTACTTCGAAAACTTACTGTCAATAATGAGTTGGGGCCCGCTGAGACTAGAGCGGCTGCATCTATGAAGACCAGAAATATCTGTCCGGCCAAATTATGGGATCATCTTCAATACTGAAGAGAAGCTTTCCCGACAACTTCTGGAAGGTTTCCTCCCAACTTACCATCACCAGAGTATTGTGAAACTATAATACACCATAGAGCCACTATCCCTGCTTTGGCGATACCTGTGTATGTACTATGTATCTTGAGTACTTAAATTCCCTTTAAATCTATGCTCAAGATTGGTATTTTTCTGTGGGGTGGCATCTCAGTTTGTTGCTTTAGATGCCCCATCGCACCCAAGAAGTAGGTACTTTCACGCTTTTAACCTTCCTACGGCCGTCTATATGCCTCAATGTCAATCTATCCTATCTTTCTTTTCTTCACACATTGAATTGATCTATTGGCCTCCACTGAAGGGATTATATTAAGCTTGCAGCACGTCTGCTGTGAACTCAAGATGTAACTTTGAGGACAAAATGTAACACTAGCAGGACTTTAACCTTCCGTTTTTTGCGATGTCATTTCAAAAAGTAAGCTAAGGTACCACTGGTCAGATAAGTTGTGGCCAGACAAATTAGTAGAACTTCTTAGCCGAAACGGATTATTATTTTTTTCGCTATCGCCCCCCTCTTCACCCCCCTCCTTTGGGATCCTAGTTTTAAAAAAGCGAGGCATAAAAAAGCGTTAAAAAATTTAGGTAGGAAGCGATGACGTGCCAAGTAATGATTTTCCGTTTCCGTGGATAGAAGGACAAATTGGATTATGTGCCAACAGAAATTTATTTAAACAGTTTGCTTCGTAGCTGAATATTGGTTGAACCATCTGTGGGTGGAGCAGAAGGTCTCTGGTTCACGACACGCTGGTGACATATTATTTTTGCTGTAAACTGCGTTCGCTTTTCTTAATTTTTTAAAGATTTATTGAGTGCTTTATTGATTATTCTCATTTTTTATAATTATGGGATTCAAGTGGATATTTTGCTGGTATGTGGGAAATGTATGGAGGTTTAAACGCATTCAAGTGAAGTGTTTTCGTGGCATTGGGCTCCTAGGAGGGGCGTGATCCTGAAAAGAAATGTATAATAATGTGTAGCTTGAAAGTATCACTTTGAATGAGAGTAAAATTAATGAAGAACAAATTATGACTCACTGCGTAAGAACCCTCATCGCAGACACGTGCATGCCCAATTCTGGCACGAATTCAATGAAAGTGGCCGACCTTTCAATGAATATATCTGACCTTCTAATGAAGGAAGCCGACCTTCGGACGATGGTATCCAATTCTGTGTAGTTCGTGCCTCGAAGGAAATCCTCAAGTAGGTAAGTAGGTACTAGTTATATTTGAGATGAACAGGTACACAATCCCTCATTATCCGTACCTACCGTAGACAACATTATTTTATTCCAATTAGAATGAAACCGAGGGCCTGGATAGCTAAATTAGTTCAGATTTCGCGGAAGAATCCCCAAACAGTCCCAAGTCAATGAAAAAGACTTCCCACCTCCAAGCCAGCCCATTCTATTCTAATTTTGGAATGAGGAGCTGACGGAGAGAGGATGAAGACGAAGAAAGGGACAGAGAAGGTGGTTGATATAAATCCGTCATTTAATCCCGGTAGCCGAAGCATCTGAAGAAGTGCAATTGTTCCCTTCCACGCAACCTCCTTGGACCAGCGAAGGGGGGGTGCAAGGTCGGCTGAAAAAAGCAGCGTAGACCTCCTTTGGCCCCTTTGTCTTGAGCCGCCGCGCCGGGTTCCATTATTTGTGAAACTGTCCACAGGCCGCGCTCCCTCTGAGGTCCTTCGCGGACAAATTACATTAACTTCGCCTCTTCGGATTCCCATCCTCATTTGCTATTCCCGTTTCGAGCGGAAGCTGCCGAGTCAAAAAGAGACCGGCAAAAAAACGTTGAATAAACCCCGTCATTCACAGACGGAGGCCAGCTCGTCGATTTTTCGATAGTGAGGTGAATATTGTATTGAGAGATAACCGCCTTTAATCGTCATTAAGAGCGATATCCAATTTTTCTTATCAAATCAAGTCTTAAACATAATTATAACATAACATTATAACATTCGATTTCCTCGAGATTTTTTTTCTTTCACTCTAACGCGATTTTTTCCCCTGATTAGAGCAGTAAAAATGAAAAATAACCCCACCGTTGGGAAGCTGAGATTCTGAGGAAGTTTTTTCCACCACGTGACGTTCAAGAGCCCCATTATTTTTGAGAAGTAGAGCCATTTGATAAGTGATTTTGTTCATTTGATAAAATGTTCGTTTGAGTCCAATTATTCGCCCGCTGAATGTATTCCAAAATTTATGTTAGGGCATAATTTTGGAATATATTCAGCGGGCGAAGAATTGGACTGAAAAGAACATTTTATCAAATTTTCAAAATATACTGATACGAAATTTAACGCTCTTTTCAGCGAGATAATCAATTTCAATTAGCACTGTAAATTAAGGGTGTTAAGGACATTTTTGTGATAGAAGGTCTAGACCACGAAAAAACTCGAAAACGATGTGTTTTTCGAAAAATCTCCATGAGGACCTTTTTGCTGGAAATTACTTGCAGAATCGATTCTTTGAGTTTTGACAATTGAGCCTGATACATCCGGTATACCTCCGACTCTAACAGACGTGAAGTCGGACGTACGGCACTGATTATACTGAGTTTTCCAAAAGAGTTCTCTCAATTCTTCAAGATAGTCCGAAAGGCTTCAAATTGTTTCTCTCATTAAATGGCAGTGGAAAAAAAAGCCTGTGTGTAAATCGAAATTCGCAAGGTGGGTAGGAACAGTAAATCTGAGAGAAGTGGAATGAAGGGCTGAGGGTGACTAAGGGTTGTGCAGGGGTTGTCGGCAGAATCAGATAACACAGTAAAGGAATACGGCGGGAGGGGGAGGTTTTAATTACTACTGGGTGATTATTATTAATATGGAAGAAGAAGGTTGCTATTAGGAGGCGCCGGAGAACGTTCGTTTTTATACCTGCTTCTGCCTTTTTCCCGTTCTTGGCTTTCAGGTTTTCATCTTTCATCAGCTGCGAAGCATTATTTGGCGTTTCGATTATTCGTTGATTCGTAATTATAGTTTGGTTTATAATGGTTTTGTTTCTCCCTGCATTGTGACTACCACCGGGCCGTCCTAATACACTTATTACAACACTTATTACACTTATTACTGTACTTATTACAATTAATCTAATTTTATTGTAGCACCTATATACTTGAGTCAATTTAGAAGGCAATAAATTTACTTTACTGACTCAGAAATCAATCAACTTTTCCCCCAAAATTTCGGTATAAATTATTTAATGAAGCAAGTCGACAGTCCTTCTTCTGGTGAGGGAATAGGCGCTGTATTGTTTTCGATTTTGCGGGAAGGGATCTGCTCAAAGCCGATAAATGATAAATAAATAAAATTATACTAATCTATGAACCATATAAACCAAACCTAAAGAAATACCATACTTCTGCCTCAAATCTTAGTATTTTAAAAACAAGCCACCAATCAGTCAATCATTATACCTAGTTAAAGATATTCTGTAACAAATTTCCACCAGGTTAATTTTATTTTACTATATTATCTTTAAAATGTTTATTGCCAAAATTAAAAAATTATATTAGTAACATGCATATTAAGATAATTTGAAATAGTTACACACAAAATTGAAATATGTAGTATAATAAGTAATAGTGATTCTTCACGTATTACTTCACGTATTGTATAGTGATTCACGTATTGTAATAAACAATATAATGACTTATTGGCTATAAAATATTACTCCAAAACATACTTTCATCAGGCATACGTCCTTGTTTGTTACATTCGTTGGAAACAGTTGATTGTTTCTTATGGACGATGCGCTTAACAAGTGCTAGTTTGCGGTTCGTGCTGGTTTGCCATCTATATTTTAAAATAATACTAATTATAATGGTCTATGGGTCATTTTGGGTGATGTGTGTGGACTCCACATGTACGTTTAAGTAGTGTGGTTGGAGATAAAGTTTGTGGTTTTGTTATGAAATATTTGCTCTTGTGATTTGTGTTTTTCGGTATCAGTTTTTTATTTATTTATTTATTAGATAGTAAGTACGGCCGACGCCAATTTACAAATATATAAAAATTTAGAGTTGTAAACTCACATGTGCACAAAATAGAAGAAAAAAGGAAATTACACTTGAAATAGGCAAAACGAAAGACAATTTAAAGATAATGAAAATATGTCACTGTCTCAGGTAAAGTATGAGCTGGCGTTTGAGGCTGGTGGGAGGTTCAAGAAACTCTGCAAACTCATGGGTTTATTATTCTATCGGACATACCTGCAGAAATGTTGGCTGTTCATTTTTGTTTCTTTCATGTGAAATAATTGAAATAGCTATTTCTGATGGTTTCCACCAATTTTGGCCACCAAAACACGAATTAGGTCCGCTCATTTTGGTTTATTATTCTGTGAATATTGGTTTATTATTCTGTGATTAATACACCTATGTATTCGCTCAGCGAAAAATTATTATAACACCCCCTCAAAATTTTTTCTCTTCCGTTTAAAGGAGCGTAGATTCCAAAAATGCAATGTCCGTCCGCCGTCCGCCGTCTGCCTTATCACGCATACCGGCTTCATTTTCGGTCTAAAAAAGTCGTTCTTTCGCACACATGCTCCATTGGGGCCCTAGTTGTGTCCAGAAACTTTGCAGCCCGATTTGAATATACCCAGGGGTGTTATGAGGGAAAATGCGTATAAAAATAGGTACTTTTTGTGTTTTAGTAACATGTTAGTAACATGAGCTTTTGAGGTATCGTTTTCCATGTTTTTGGGGACGAGAAGACCAAATATGAAGTCGATTTTGACCAAAGAGTGGAAAATTGAGGTTCTACCAAATATTCAGCTCCCAAAATTGATTTTTTTAATGAGTCAAAAACCTGGAAAATCGCCTGAAATCACCATCAGTTTGTATAATTGGTGGAAACCATCAGAAATGGTTATTCCGATTATTTCACATTAAAGAAACAATAAATGAACAGCCAACATTTTTATAGGTATGTCCAGTAGAATAATAAACCCATGTGACAAGGACTTTGCCGCGTTTTTTTCCTCCAAATTATCTTAGATCACTGGTAGTGCCATTTAATCGTCTTGATCCACGTGTTGACACTTTTTCTAGTGTAATTATACAAATTGATGGTGATTTCAGACGGTTTTCCAGGTTTTTAACTCAAAAAAAAATCAATTTTGAGAGCTGAATATTTGGTAGAACCTCAATTTTCCACTCTTCGGTCAAAATCGACTTCATATTCGGTCTTGCCGTCCCCAAAAACGTGGAAAATGATACCTCAAAAGCTCGTGTTACTAAAAAACAAAAAGTACCTATTTGTATACAAATTTTCACTCATCACTCAGAGCCGAGTAATCAATCCCACCAACTGGCATCCTCAACTTGTAGGCAAGATATCGTAGGAATCTTCGTTTGACCCTCTCTAAGCAATCCTTATGTACATCTTAGTACGGTGACCGTACAGGACTGGCATACTCCATGATCGGTCGGACCGGGATTTATATAGGAGCACAATGGCGTCTATCGATGTAAAATATCGGGTACATCTCTTAAGGAAACCCAGGGCTCTCAGAGCTCTCGACGCGACAGCCTCAAAATGGTTGTTGAACGTGAGCTTCTGGTCAAGAAGAATACCAAGATCGCGCGTCAGCTCCCGCCTGTCAAGAGGAGAATATACATTGTAATTCATGGTAAAAATTATTTATAACCAATTATTATTAGGTATTTATTCCAATTTTTTAGAATGAGGCAGACAATATGAAAGTTTTCTTGATAGTTGGTAATTTTATAGGTAGGGTATGGTTTGCCCCTGGCATCTCTGAAGTTACATCTATACAGGAGTAAGTTTCTGACAAAGCTGGTAAACACTTAGTACATCATATTTTTAAATAAATTCTCGCATGGTTATCTAAATGATAATTTGAAATTTATTTTTAATATTCTTTTCTGCATGGTATAATATATAGTAGTGATAATAGGTACTTTCGTGCACAAATCGATTTTCCATACACGGTTTTCGCAGACACATACCTCTTCCATTGTGCTGAAAATAATTGTGTTTTTGAAACAACTGCAACCGCCAGCTTCAGTGTTTTGACAAGTGGGCTCTTAGGGACATATATAGTTAGCGGGGACAGGTGGTCGAAAGGGTGGGCCGATCGAAATTACCCGCTCCTTCAATTGGATCAACCCCACTCGTGCCGTTTATTCTTCATTGTCCCAGTGAAAAAAACGGGTGGGTCACATAACGTAAAATGAAACTCCGATTAAAACGGCTCTAACCACTGATTAACTCGAATTAACCCACTTGAAAGGACATAGGGCACTTGGAAATTGATGCATCAATTCCCAGTCAAAACAAAATTGACCGGGAGGAATTACGTTGTAGGAGGTCGACTCCCGCGTCTTGCCCATTTAATTGGTGGACATTCATTTAACCGTTTTCCCTTCATTAAAACAATACGGACCGAAATAATTGACTGAATTGGAGACGAAGTGCAAGACAAATGAAAGCAATTCCGAGTTTGGGCAGAACATTAAAACAATGAGTAGGATATTGGATGGGGAAGATCACAAGGGAGAGGGTGGGGAGTGAAAAAAGCTTGTCCAGCAGGCGGAATATAGGGGTAATATTTCAGGAGCCCCAGTTCTACAAGGGGCCATCGAAATTATGTTCGATTATCCAAAATGTCCTTCTATTTGTACGAGTTCAAATGACAATAGCGGTGCGGGGAACGCTATGAAATATTACACAACGGTCGAAAAAATCATTAAACCAACTCAGTATAATTCGTTCGAGATCAATTTAGAAATGTCATACAAACCGTACCCTTCTATAGTAAGTTTTCGAGCTGTGGCGTTTTACATCTCAAACCTTTTTTTGTTTAATTTAAAAATAATAAAACAAAATGGAAGTCCGTCCACCGTCTGCTGTTTGTTATCAGCATTTTGTCTGGTCAGTGATCAACCAAATAAGGGGCTAATGTACGGGTTGAAGTTTTTCAAAATTCGTTAATTTGGAACTTAAATGGAGAGTACCTATATACCTGCCTCTCTTTATCCCTCGATATTCGAGGATATGAACATCATTCATGTTCCGTCAGTCGTAAAAATGATCAAACAATCTTTCTGACGCTCAAAAAACTGGTTTCTCTTGTGAGATACTGTAGTTCTTGAGGGGCGTACGAAAACGGATGTAGACATGTAACTACTTGACGACTAAAATCTAGTTTTTCGATTGGTACGGACAGGGCTTTTCGACTTCCGATTCCTCATTAATGAGAGAAAATAATGTTTTTGAACATTGCCTAGTAAAAAGTCTTTATTTTACCTAACTATAAGGAAAATATTAAGTAGTTTTCTCTTATATTGGTACAGCTACTATGATATTCATCTGTTGGATCAGGAAGTTTAACGTAAGTACTACTCCACTATGTTTCAATTTATAGTAATTTGATTCGATAGCGAGCATTTTACACATGACTGGGTTCAATGACAGTAAGTGTAATATATTAACACATCTACCTCACATCGAATCTCAAACAAGGAGCCCAACTTGAAAAACAAGACATGTAGAGAGAGCTTAACAGTATATATCTTTCTGCTACGACTATTAACATTCTCATTTGCCGTGTAACCAGTCCGCCATTCATTCTCATTTTATTCCACGTTTTACTTCTAAATGTGATGGGGGGGGGATATTAGTTTCCCAGACGGGGGAACCAGATCCTTTTCTTTCAAACACGTGTGATTATCCCGTTCAGATAAAAAAATATATTGTATATTATATGCTTTGGAACAGAACTCCTCGGAGTCCGGAATGCATAATATATGAGAACCTCTTATATAATTCAGTTTCTGCCTCGCTGTTGCATACATTACCACCGAGAAGGTACACAAGTGGGAGGGTTGAGGCTTGAGGAACCTTCACCGTGGTTGGTCGGATGAAAAAAGGAAGGGATTTGAAAATAAAAACTGTCGTTTCTTTCGCGATGGCTGCGGGGTACCGACCTTTCGAGGCTCCCACCATCAGCCTAAGAAAGTTCCATACTGAATTATGGATCCTACCTATCAACTTGCGTACACTTTTACGGCAACGCTGAGGCCTGAAAGGATTTTTTTTTCTTTTTATATTAATACATAGGCGATCAGCTCCGCGTTGCTCCTTTTCTTGGAGACGGGATGAAATGAAATTTATAACTTGGGTCCTGGTGATGGTTTGAGATATCGGCTCTTTTTCCATGGGTGGAAGATCAACCGTTCCTTTTCCTTATGCGGAGTGGCGATAGGACCACAGGTTGGACTGCAACTTCACTAGCTATCCTTGAGACATCCTAAGAGCTAGAATCGTATTACTCTCATGGTTATTAATGAACACACCCAATACTCGTACGAATTGTTTTGGTAGGTAATAGTAATTGCTTCCTTGCAAAACCCGGACCAAAAAGTGGAACGAAGACTGTGAAGAAAAATTGAAAGAAGAAAACAGCCCATAAAGAAGATTAGAAGACTAGAATGCTGTTGTCACCACCAGTTCACTAGATCCATAGATGGGGATCACTGCATCAGTGACGGACAATGGCACCAGATCCTTGAGGCTTTTTTTTCGTGGCATAAGTAAATCAGAAAACTAGCATCCAAAGCTGTGGTGTCATTCAACCACAAAAACTGAAGAATAAATATATAAACATAAAAAATGTAGGTAAAGGGTAGATTTTTAAAAAATAACTGCAGCATTCAAACCAATTAACGTTCCTCCGTCTTACCCACCACTGAAATCAGACTTAGGTAGGTTCCTACATACAATGAACAAAATGTTGTGTAGTATTAACAAGTCAAATAATTTCATATATTTACGAATCTGGATGACGGTTCTGGACAATTTCGTTATGGGCTTTGGGTGATGCAAACGGAAGTTAGATTGTATAGGGTAAAAACCTGAAAGATTCTACAAGATGACATTCACCATCACAATAAATGAAATGGTTATTATTTTATATTTTTTTATGGTCCAAGAAACCTCCTTTTTTGGGGAATTCTGTAATTTTTTGTACTTTTTCAATGAAAAAAATTAAAGTCTTTTGTTTTTACGAATACATACCTAATAATTTATCTAACCTACCTAATACCTAATAATTTATTTAATTTTTGATCAGTTTGATATCGCTCTACGATGAATATCCTTGGATATTATTATGATATTGTTGATACTTGGAAAAATATTGAGAAGCGAGTTATATCACTGATGGATACTAAAAATCAGAACAAAAAACGCTGCAAATCCCTGCACAACGGTTTATTATTTTGTACAGAATACCCTTCTGTTACAGATTACAGCTCTCTGTATAGATAACCCGTCTATATAATATAATATGTACCTACTGTTCTACAAATATTATGTAGATCGCAGATCCTCCGTAGGTTAGTACTTAACCCCTTACTCATTACTAGGTCACGAGTTAAATGTTGCTAAAATAATTTGCCGATGACAAACAGTAACCAAAATGGCACAAAGAAACGCAAATAATGAAGTTCTGAAGGGAAATTGTTGATGTGGAGTGAAAAAAGTTGCAAAGTACCTACCAACACACTCCAGCCCCTTCTACGTAGATGGTATAATGAACCTTTGTGTAATAATTTACCATTTTGTAATAATTTACCCATCAATAATACTTCAACGTTTGTTCAAGTTTCATTACCTATCAACAAACTCCAAAAGAGACATCATTTTTCAAATGAAATAATATCACAGAACAACCAACTCGACTTCATACTCCTTGATTATAATCATGTGCTCCCTAGCAATGATGATCTCGGGCCAATTCCCGATTGTTAACGCATCCCTGGTGATGATATTTGGGCTGAATGTATACAATTGCATTCACCATCCTGTTGAGAATGCCTGTCGGTGCAAACTTCTGGGCATTACTGTGAACGAACGGCTGGACGTACAATGCTCCGGGTGGTCTTAAAAAACTCCCAAGTTCGAGAACTATTTAAAACCGTAAAGAAATTCGAGAAAACGGCGTCCTGGAGACTTCGACCCCTATTTTTCACCCTTTAGGGATGACTGACATTAACGCCGAACTTCGAGGACCAACTAGACCCCAAATGGGACCTATAAACCGAATTTCGTCAATTTTGGTTCATGGTACCTAAGAAAAGTGTTCAGTACGGCGTCTGCGATCTTCATAATATGTATAGAATAGTACTATTATATTATATAGACGGGTTACCTATACAGAGAGCTATGATCTGTAACAGATGGGGGGGGGGGGGGGGGGGGGGTACAAAATAATAAACCGTTGTGCAGGGATTTGCAGCGTTTTTTATTGCTTTTTCGGATTCTAAATGCCTTGAAACGGAAACCATCAAATTTTGAGGGGGGGTTAAAAATGTTTTTTTCATGCTCGACCAAAGGTTCATTATTGAAAATAATAAACCAGTATCAACATTAAGGATGATACATCAGTGTTGCCTTATCGAGGCCACTACTAGGAGAATATGGATGCCTTATGACAGACGGTTGTTGTCGTTAATAGTTGATACGATAATACACTTGTTCCTTTGTGAAACAGGCCATGCCTCGTGTTCATGTTTCATTTCATTATGTACGTGAACTATTCAATGTTTTGCAAGTAGTCTAATCCACTATCATTTTATTGTTGAGGTTGATTATCAAGAGAGAAAGAAATGATGACTCAATACCGGTAGGTATCGCATTGTGTATAGAGAAGGCGAGCGGGAGGTGGCACCGCCGCTCTGTGAGGTCCTTCTCCCGCTCTTATTATGACTAATCAACCAGATCAGCCTCAGAAAGGAGGAACCACAGAAAGAAAACCAGGAAGCGAAGCCAATCGGATTGATATGTAAAAAAACATCCCTCCACCAACCGTTACCTTTTTCCAACTTGCCTTCAAAAGCGTTGGGATTGCTCATCTTACTTCTTTCAGCCGAGCACAATAGAATATTCTGTGCGTCTCAATCCTTCTCTCATTCGAGAGGCCTTCGTGCACGCCTCTATAACTCGATATGGTTTTCCAAGGCGTTGCCCCCACGCCAGCATTACATCTACATTACCATTCCCGTATCGGTAGTTCTCACAAAGGCAAACGAACCGCGATGGTGATGGAGATTTCTCATAGCGTCACACCGTTGTGTAGCTTCGCTGTTATACCGCTGGATTCCATTAGGAAATCAACTGTGTACCTGCTTGCCTCCTCCAAACACCCTTTATATTATGTGCAGTCTTTCGCTTCCTCACTGCCGAAGGCAGGGAAGTTTTGTATTCGTTCAGAGTGGAAAAACATCCATGTCCTCCAAAGTGAAAATTTTCACTCGCATTCTACGTTTCAAACATCAAGGAGATGTTTTGTTCCGTGTCTGTCTCCCTCTCTGTGGTCAGTTCCTTTTTCCGGGAAAAACTACACGAAATAATGGTCGCAGTGAGTTGAAATTCGGAGGGTTGGTGCGGGTTTGTCCACAGGTGGTCCCGTATCAAATTCATTAAAAACGTACTGTAAATTTTATCTGCGCATGCGCAAACGCTAAATCCGTGTAAAGCTCATAACTACCCTAGAAATTGTCGAAAAGAGCTGAAAGTTGAAGGGTAGACGCAGAATGGTACCTTGATGTTGTCTCACCAATTTCATCAAATTCGGACGGTAAAATTTGGATGCGCTTGCGCAAACACGAAATGTTAGCCAATTCCTCGTAACGCCCATAACTACCCGAAAAAATAGTCATAGTGACTTGAAATTTGGAGGTTAGGCGGGAGTTGGATCACAGATGGTCCGTGATCAAATTCATTAAAAAAACTACCGCAACTTTCATCTCCGCATGCTCCAACATGAAATCCTTCTGGAGCCCATAACTACCCTAGAAATCGTCGTGAAGCGATGAGGTTTGGAGGGTAGGTGGGGGTTGGGCCGGAGATAGTCCCATATTAAAGTCGTTTGTAAAGTACAATAACTTTCGTCTGTGCATGCGCAAACGTGAAATCCTAGTACAGCCCGTAACTTGTACGATGAGCTGTACTAAAATCCTAGTACATCCGATAGATAAAGAAATCCTAGTACAGCAGGCTGTACAATGCGCAAACGTGAAATCCTAATACAGCCCATAATGTAAAATCCTTGTACAGCCCATAACGTGACCCCATAGTTAATGAAATAGTACAGCAAACATAAAATCCTAGTACAGCCCATAACGTAAAACCCTACCTACTGCCCATAACCTACCTCCTTTCTACCTACCTACCTAATTTATAACCATAACCTACCTCCTTCCTACCTACCTACCTAATTTCTAACCATAACCTACGGACCTACCTACCTATCCACCAAGAACCTACCTACTTACCAAGAACCACCTTCCCGTTCCACCTACCAAGAACCTACCTACCTTCCCACCTACCGAAAACCTACCTACCAACCTACTATGAACCTACCTACCTACCCACCAAGAACCTACCTACCTACCAAGAACCACCTTCCCGTTCTATCTACCAAGAACCTACCTCACTGTTCTATCTACCAAGAACCTACCTCCCTGTTCTACCTACCAAGAAGACCCGTTCTACTAAGAAGCCCCATTCTACCTACATAGGTGTGGAGGTGTGGTAGGTGAACTCTGTGCATTCTACCTTTCCTTAGTTTGTTGACAATGGGAATCGGCACTTATTTGTTGACATTTAGATTGTCTGAGCTTTAGAAAGCCCTACCTATAGGCAGCTTATGTAGGTAAGTACAATAGAATAATAAACCCATAATGGCAAGGACTTTTGGAATCTACGCACCTTGAAACGTAAAAAAACAAAAACATCCACACATTTTGAATAGGGGTGCTAAACAATTTTTTAGCTGAGTGAATACATAGGTGTATTATTTACAGAATAATAAATTACAAAAGAAGAATTGCACATATCTACAAAAGAAGAATTGCAGATAAAGTTTAGAAAATTGTACTGGTTACTCGGTAGGCATTCTGAACTTTCCATACACAACTAACTGCTAATATACAAGCAAGTTTTGAAACCTAGGTGGACATATTATGGTACCCAGCTCTGGGGCTGTACGAAGAAATTGTAGACCAAGATTATACAAACTTTCCAAAGCAAGGCTTAAAGATGCCTCCTGGTATGTGCGCAATGGCTACCTCCATTGTGACCTTAAGGGTAAATGTCACGGATTTTAGTAAGAAATTTTTTCAATAGATGGCTGCACCGTCGGGGGCAATCCAATATTCGGTTTATCTCTTGAACGGATCAACCGATTTTCAATCTGTAAAGTGTTCTGTAATCTTTATAAACAACCACAAGTGCGTACATTCAGTTTTGAATTTTAAAATTTTTTTTTCATGGAGTTCCCGAGATTGTTTTACTCAATTTCAATTTTTTTGGAAAAATCAACAAGTCTTTTGTAGCGAAAAAATCGAAGAATCCAAATCCGTTTTCAGATTGAAAATCGGATCATTAGACCGAACGGCATCTGGGAAAATCACTATAACAATAGGGGCCTATTGTTAGCCCTCTAATCCTCTGGGGGGGCTCCACCTCTAGGCTGGTGCGTCGTTGACTTTCTACTTCCACCTGGTGAGAGTCTACCAGGGACCCTGGGGGTCCTGGGGAAGTTTTCTAGAACCAGGGGTCTGGGGAGTTGGTGGATATTCAGGTTCATTATATCTAATAGTTGGACTTTTTTCAACAAGGTAACCCGAAATTTCTGATCTAATGCCGTCGAATTATTCTCAGCAGTATTGGTAATACGCTGGCCGACAGACATGAAGTGCAGGAAGCTATAAGGGGAGAAAGATATGTTTATTGTCATTTACCCCCCCCCCCCCCCCCTCCACCCCCAAAGGGTTTTTGGTTTATTCTTGTTATTTTCATTACATTTTTCGTTGTTATGATTTAATTTCTTCTTGTTACTGTTGTTACGATTGTTGAACATTTTTATTGTTATTATCGTTATTGCACGCATTTTTTTTATTGTTATTGACATTCGTAAAACGTGTAACTTGTTATCGTTATTTTATTTATTTTCGTTATTGTTGTCGAAGTTTTTAAAACATCTAAAAAATTTTATTCTTGCTACCTTTTTTTGTTCATACTGTCTTCCAAAATCTTTTTTTAATTAAAGAAAAAACGCTGCAAATTATTATATAGCGTTTATTATTTACCTGTATAGATGCCCCTTCTTCGTAGATCACTGTTTTCTGTGGTCCATACCTACCCCCGAGCTCCCCCCAGGAAAGCACTGAACCAAGTAGTGGCGAGTACTGCAGCCGGCCCGGGAATTACAGTTTCATACAAATGCGCGGGATTCAATAATTCAATCATTAATATTATTTGTTGTTATTCATGAAGCTTAGCGTTTGTTAAAGTTGCAAAAGAAATTAAATAATCTTCAAATGAAACAATAGGTATCACAGAACAACCAGCTCGACTTCAAACAGCCATCCTTGATTATAATCAGGTGTTCCCCAGCAATGATATCTGGGCTGGATTTCTCAGTCAGTTTTTCGTTACCCGTGTTCAAGAGAAACAACAATCTTAAAACTGAGAACAACCCTCAGTGGAACAAACGGCAATGGAAAATAACGGCCGTCAAATCCAGCAGGATATTTCTTGCCAAGGAACTTCGAAATGACGGCCTGATGACGGTGAGCGATCTGTAAGAGTCTGAACGTTGACCCATTTTTACCGATTTTTGGCCCTTATAAACTTGACAGATGTGTCAAATTTGACCCACACTGTTTTCGCGAATCACCATCCAACACAATGTCAGGTGAAATAATATTAGTTTTAGCCCATAATACGAACTTTTGACCCCCCCACCAAAATTTAACCCATATTCTGTACGAAAAAAATTGAAACGTTATTTTTCCGTCTTTACTCACCCTTCCATACAATTTTCAATGATTTTGTATCAATTGTTCGCAATTTTAGCATTAGCATTTTTAGAATATGAGGGGGTGCTATAAAAATTGTTTGCTGAGCGAATATATAGGAGTATTATTCACAGAATAAACGCCATCAATTTGTATAATAACACTAGAAAAAGTGTCAGTACGTGAATCAATGGCATTACCAATGATCAAAGATAACTTAAAAAAAAAAGGAGCGTAGTACTTAATTTGGGTTTTGGGGGCCAAAATTGGTGGAAACCATCAGAAGTAGCTATTTCAACGATGTCACATGAAACAAAAATAAATGAACAGCCACCATTTCTGTAGATGTCCAATAGAATAATAAGCCCATGTGACAAGGACTCTGCAGCGTTTTTCAAATGGAATAATATCACAGAACAACAAGCTCGACTTCATACAGCTATCCGTGATTATAATCAGGTGCTCCCTAGTGACGATATCTGGGCCGGATTTATACCGTTTGATTCACGATCAGGTTGACGAACCTCTTCGGTGAAAACGAACGGCTGGTCGTACAAAGCTGCGCGTGGTCTCAAAAAACGCTTTAGTTCAAGATCAATTTAAAAACGTTAAAAAACCATGCCCTTCTACTGAAAGTTTTCGTGCTATGGCGTTCTGAAAATGTCAACCCCTATTCTTCATCCCTTAGGGATGACTGACACTAACGCCGACCTTCGCGGTCCAACTAGACCCCAAACGGGACCTACAAAGCAAATTTCATTAATTTCGGATCATGGTAACTAAGAACATTGCGAAGTACAAATGTATGATTGAATGGAATTTGGGCCGTAATCTTCTGGAGCACTCTAATTTTTTAGAAAATTGCTTTTTATTATGACAGGATGGAATTCGGGCCGTAATCTTTTGGAGCACTCTTTATTTATTTAGAAAATTGCTTTGTATTCTTATTTTTCCCACCAGTAAAAAGAGCTCGCCTACATCCGGCATTCCTACGTTTTTCCCGTTATATATATCTAATAGTTTTAGCGTGCCATTCGGGACCAATTTGGTAATCTAGAGCTGCCCCTCTAACTCTACTCGTAAACGAACCTCTCTTCCCCCTATTGATTTGTTTACCCCCAGTAAACTTGGCCACTAATGCCATATAACTTTCTGCCAAGTTACTTGTGTCATTTGACAATAAATAGTGACTTTTCACTAGTACAGGGCAAGTGCCACATGTATTTTAGAAAGTAAAATAATAGTTACCTCATCAAACGCCTTCCCGTTTCGGGGGTTTGGACAGTAATACTCTTTGCATTCTCTATGATCCCCAAAAATGTGAATTGGCCCATTAGTTAAATCTATCCTTAAATCTTCTACTAGACCGGTGGATTTCGAATTGTGCGCGATTGCACCTCTCGCGCACGCTTTCAGCCGCTTTATAACAGCGCGCGTTTAACATTTTAGAGTAAGTCCGGGTATCTTTTTGCAAACCACAAAGCCGTTTTGTATAATTTTTGATCACGTGATTGGCGCATTCAATTTTTGTCATATTGCGTCCATACGAAGCATTTTGAGAAATTTTGACAAATGCACTGGAGTCCCCATCCCCTATCATATACCTATGTATATTCTGCTCCATGGTGCTTTTCACATATCAAGGAACATTTTTCCGTGTCTGTCTGTGTACAATCCCTGATGAAGGCCATGAGTGCCAGAAAAAAAATGGTTGTCACGAGCTGAAATTTAGAGGGCAGGTGCAGGTCGGGTCACTGATAGTCCCAAATCAAAATCATTTAAAAAATACTGTAAGCTTTGTTAGCACATGCGCGAACGTGCAATCCTTGTACAGCCCACAACTACCTTATAATCGTAGCAAAGAATTCAAATTTGGAGGGTGGATCTAGAATGAAACACTGAAGGTTCCATATGAGTTTCACCAAATTATAACGGTAGTATTCTGTTGAACACATGGAAATATAATTATGTAGCCAATTCCTTATAACGCCCATAAGTACCCGAAAAATGGTGGCAGATTTTTCGGATAGGCACGGGTTGGACCAATATAATATAAATGGGTTGGATAAAATTCATTGAAATCGTGCCGTTCGTCAGCTCAAATGAAAAATCCTTGGCACTCTCGTTATTTTAGATACTTGTTATTGTTATTCCAATAGCAAGTTATTTTTTATGTACTTGTATTCTTGTTATTATTATTCTATTGATATTTTTATTGCATTTGAATTATTTTTATTGCTATTATATTGATCATTCTCAACATGTTTGTTATCTTCGGTCGTTGCTAAAAACCAAACGCCCTTCTTGATACCCTGAAAGGATTCAGCCAAAATTTGGCTGTTCCTGATTTGATCCAGCAGCCAACTATTTCTGCCAAGCAAATCTTGTAGTTGAAGAAATAGATGTAGAAGGAAAAATACACTCTTGGATGTGAACTCAGTCCGCCTGCTAGCTCAAATCAACTGGAAAGGGAAGGCATTGTTGCAAGGTGGGCCCAGGTAGAGGATTAGAGGGCTAACAATAGGCCCCATTGTTATAGTGATTTTCCCAGATGCCGGTCGATCTAATGATCCGATCTTCAATCTGAAAGCGGATTTGAATTCTTTGATTATTTTCCTACAAAAGTACTAGTTGCTTTTTTTTAAAAGGTTGAAATTAAGTAAAATAATTTCGGGAACTCCATGAAAAAAAATTTTAAAATTCAAAACTGAATGTCTGCACTTGTGGTTGTTTATAACGATTACAGAACATTTTACAGATTGAAAATCGGTTGACCCGTTCAAGAGATAAACCGAATATTGGATTGGCTCATTTTGAAGCACAACGTGGTGGCGGTTCTTGGAACTAAACCCGGGACATTTACCCTTAGGGGTAAATGTCACGGATTTTAGTAAGAAATATTTTCAATAGATGGCTGCACCGTCGGGGGCAATCCAATATTCGGTTTATCTCTTGAACGGGTCAACCGATTTTCAATCAGTAAAATGTTCTGTAATCGTTATAAACAACCACAAGTGCGGACATTCAGTTTTGAATTTTAATTTTTTTTGTTTTCATGGAGTTCCCGAGATTGTTTTACTCAATTTCAATTTTTTTGGAAAAATCAACAAGTCTTTTGTAGCAAAAAAATCGAAGAATCCAAATCCGTTTTCAGATTGAAAATCGGATCATTAGATCGAACGGCATCTGGGAAAATCACTATAACAATAGGGGCCTATTGTTAGCCCTCTAATCCTCTGGGGGGGCTCCACCTCTAGGCTGGTGCGTCGTTGACTTTCTACTTCCACCTGGTGAGAGTCCACCAGGGACCCTGGGGGTCCTGGGGAAGTTTTCTAGAACCAGGGGTCTGGGGAGTTGGTGGATATCCAGGTTCATTATATCTAATAGTTGGACTTTTTTCAACAAGGTAACCCGAAATTTCTGATCTAATGCCGTCGAATTATTCTCAGCAGTATTGGTAATACGTTGTCGACAGACATGAAGTGCAGGAAGAAATAAGGGGAGAAAGATATGTTTATTGTCATTTACCCCCCCCCCCCCCCCTCCACCCCCAAAGGGTTTTTGGTTTATTCTTGTTATTTTCATTACATTTTTCGTTGTTATGATTTAATTTCTTCTTGTTACTGTTGTTACGATTGTTGAACATTTTTATTGTTATTATCGTTATTGCACGCATTTTTTTTATTGTTATTGACATTCGTAAAACGTGTAACTTGTTATCGTTATTTTATTTATTTTCGTTATTGTTGTCGAAGTTATTAAAACATCTAAAAAATTGTATTCTTGCTACCTTTTTTTGTTCATACTGTCTTCCAAAATCTTTTTTTAATTAAAGAAAAAACGCTGCAAATTATTATATAGCGTTTATTATTTACCTGTATAGATGCCCCTTCTTCGTAGATCACTGTTTTCTGTGGTCCATACCTACCCTCGAGCTCACCCCAGGAAAGCACTGAACCGAGTAGTGGCGAGTACTGGAGCCGGCCCGGGAATTACAGTTTCACGGGATTCAATAATTCAATCATTAATATTATTTGTTGTTATTCATGAAGCGTAGCGTTTGTTAAAGTTGCAAAAGAAATGAAATAATATCTTCAAATGAAATAATATCACAGAACAACCAGCTCGACTTCATACAGCCATCCTTGATTATAATCAGGTGTTCCCCAGCAATGATATCTGGGATGGATTTCTCAGTCATTTTTCGTTACCCGTGTTCAAGAGTAACAAAACTCTGCAAATCCCTGCACAACGGTTCATTATCTTGTACAGAATACCCTTCTGTTACCGATCGCAGCTCTCTGTATAGATAACCCGTCTATATAATATAATATGTACTAGTCTATACATATTATGTGAATCGCAGACCCTCCGTTGGTTACTATCTAACCCCGCACTCGTTACTAGGTACCTACCTACCTAAATCACGAGTTAAATGTTGCTAAAATAATACAGCCGATGACAAACCGTAACTAAAACGGCAAAAAGTAACGCAAATGATCAAGTTCTGACGGAAAATTGTTGATGTGGAGTGAAATAGATGCCCCGTCTGCGTAGATCACTGTTTTCTGTGGTCAATAACTATAATGAACCGTTGTGTAATACCTTGCCCGTCAATAATACTTCAACGGTTGTTCAAGTAGCAAAAGTACCGATCATCAGAGTCCAGCACCTTCTTGGTAGATGAACCATTGTGTAATAATTTGCCGTTGTGTAACAATTTACCGTTGTGTAATAATTTACCGTTGTGTAATAATTATGTGAATCGCAGACCCTCCGTAGGTTAGTACCTAACCCCGTACTCGTTACTAGGTACCTACCTACCTAAATCACGAGTTAAATGTTGCTAAAATAATACAGCCGATGACAAACAGTAACTAAAACGGCAAAAAGAAACGCAAATAATGAAGTTCTGAAGGAAAATTGTTGATGCGGTGGATCACTGTTTTCTGTGGTTAATACCTATGGTGAACCGTTGTGTAATAACTTGCCCATCAATAATACTTCAACGGTTGTTCAAGGTGCAAAAGTACCGATCAACAAAATCCTTCCCCTTTTTGGTAGATGAACCGCTGTGTAATAATTTGCCGTTGTGTAATAATTTACCGTTATGTAATGATTTACCGTTGTGTAATAATTTGCCGTTGTGTAATAATTTTCCGTTGTGTAATAATTTACCATTGTGTAATAATTTACCCATCAATAATACTTCAATGTTTCATCAAGTTTCACAAGTACCTACTAACAAAATCCAATAGTCCATCACTTATCAAATGAAATAATATCGCAGAACAACCAACTCGACTTCATACAGCCATCCTTGATTATAATCAGGTGCTCCGTAGTGATGATATCCGGGCCGGATTTATACCGTTTGATTCACGATCGTATTGACGAAGCTTTTTTGTGCACACGAACGGCCTTCGTGTACACGAACGGTGAGTAGTATTATCTTCGTGTAGAGGATGATTTTGTCTGTGTTTATCATATTGATATATCAAGAATCCTTCCTTTGGTGTATTTCTACCCATTTTCACGTCAAAAAGTCGATCTGAACAAGGAAAACCCTCCTTAAACCGCGTTTCAGTTTAATTGATAGTAGTACCTATATCAAGTAAGCTTTGAGCCATTTCAAACGGAAATCCGGTATGTTTCGACCCATTTTTCACTTCAAAACGTCGATGTGGGCTAGGAAAACTCACCGAAAACCGCGTTTCAGTTTAGTTGCCAGTAGTACCTATATCAGATCTGGCTTGTCGCTGAGCTGCTGGGAATCGTGCAATATGTCAAAACCCTTGAATTAAAAGGACCTCTTGGAATTGAATGAAGTCTGTTCCTACATTTTCACGAGATCTTGACATAGATTCTTGGGTTTATGGAGTAGTTGAGCGTCGAACCGACTCAAAACTGAACATTGCCTCTCTCCAGTCATCTGAGACTGATTTAACGTATTTTGATCAGTTTTGATGGGGCATGCAACGCTACAGCACTTCAAATGTTCCCCAGTCCGGTGAACATGATCTTGTTGTGTACTGCTTATTTTTTTCTATTATGCTTATAATGGACTTTTAATTGTGTTAATTGAATCATTTTAACCTATTACACCCTAGGCGGAGTCTGTAACCATCCCTAACCATCTCTCGACGATCTTGTCTATATCCTTGTACAGGCAGCTCTAACCATCCCTAACCATCTCTCGACGATCTTGTCTATATCCTTGTACAGCCAGCTCTAACCATCCCTAATCATCTCTAGTCGATCTTGTCTATATCCTTGTACAGGCACCTGTAACCATCCCTAACCATCTCTCGACGATCTCGTCTATATCCTTGTACAGGAACCTCTAACCATCCCTAACCATCTCTCGACGATCTCGTCTATATCCTTGTCCAGCCAGCTCTAACCATCCCTAATCATCTCTCGACGATCTTGTCTATATCCTTGTTCAGCCAGCTCTAACCATCCCTAACCATGTCTCGACGATCTTGTCTATATCCTTGTACAGCCAGCCTTCTACAGACAAGATCGTCGAGAGATGGTTAGGGATGGTTAGAGCTGGCTGTAGAAGGATATAGACAACATCGTCGAGGGATGGTGAGGGACGGTTAGAGGTGCCTGTAAAGGATATAGACAAGATCGACTAGAGATGATTAGGGATGGTTAGAGCTGGCTAGACAAGTTTCGGGACACAACTGGGGCCAAAATGGAGCCTTTGTGCAGAAGGAGGAATTTTTTAGACCGAGAATGAAGTAGTTATGCGTGATACGGCGGACGGCGTACGGCGTACGTCGGACGGACATTGCATTTTCGGAATCTACGCACCTTCCACTTGACTTTTCCGGTACCTGTAGGGGCAAGTGCCACTTGTATTTTACGTAGTAAAATAATAGTTACCTCACCAAACACCTTCTCGTTTCGGGGTTGGAACAGTAATACTCATTACATTCTCTACGGTCGCCAAAAATGAGATCTGGCCCATTAGTTAAATCTATCCTTAAATCTTCTACTAGACCAGTGGATTTCGAATTGTGCGATTGCACCTCTCGCGCACGCTTTCAGCCGCTTTATAACAGCGCGCGTTTAACATTTTAGAGTAAGTCGGGGTATCTTTTTGCAAACCACAAAGCCGTTTTGTATAATTTTTGATCACGTGATTGGCGCATTCAATTTTTGTCATATTGCGTCCATACGAAGCATTTTGAGAAATTTTGACAAATGCACTGGAGTCCCCATCCCCTATCATATACCTATGTATATTCTGCTCCATGGTGCTTTTCACATATCAAGGAACATTTTTCCGTGTCTGTCTGTGTACAATCCCTGATGAAGGCCACATGAATGCCAGAAAAAAAATGGTTGTCACAAGCTGAAATTTAGAGGGCAGGTGCAGGTCGGGTCACTGATAGTCCCAAATCAAAATCATTTAAAAAATACTGTAAGCTTTGTTAGCACATGCGCGATCGTGCAATCCTTGTACAGCCCACAACTACCTTATAATCGTAGCAAAGAATTCAAATTTGGAGGGTGGATCTAGAATGAAACACTGAAGGTTCCATATGAGTTTCACCAAATTATAACGGTAGTATTCTGTTGAACACATGGAAATATAATTATGTAGCCAATTCCTTATAACGCCCATAAGTACCCGAAAAATGGTGGCAGATTTTTTGGATAGGCACGGGTTGTACCAATATAATATAAATGGGTTGGACAAAATTCATTGAAATCGTGCCGTTCTTCAGCTCAAATGAAAAATCCTTGGCAATCTCGTTATTTTACATTCTTGTTATTGTTATTCCAATAGCAAGTTATGTTTCATTTACTTGCATCCTTGTTATTATTATTCTATTGATATTTTTATTGCATTTGAATGATTGTTATTGCTATTATATTGATCATTCTCAACATATTTGTTATCTTCGGTCGTTGTCAGTGATATTTCCATAGGCGTCACTTGTGAACCTCGAAACTGATAATATATATTATAGTTGTGGCAATATATAGTTACCGAGTGCAACTTAGCCTGAACCTTTTATTGAACTTCCTTCATTTTACGGCGATTTTTTTTATGGCTTCATAGGGTTTGGTGGACCCTGCAAATCATTAGTTACTGAATGGCTTATTATGGAAATTCCAGTCACATAGGTACTTCAAAAGTAATAATTTAGAAAATGAAATCATAGTAAGAAAACTAGATACCAGTCAGATGCTAAAAACCAAACGCCCTTCTTGATACCCTGACAGGATTCAGCCAAAATTTGGCTGTATCCTGATTTGATCCAGCAGCCAACTATTTCTGCCAAGCAAATCTTGTAGTTGAAGAAATAGATGTAGAAGGAAAAATACACTCTTAGATGTGAACTCAGTCCGCCTGCTAGCTCAAATCAACAGGAAAGGGAAGGCATCGTTGCAAGGTGGGCCCAGGTAGAGGATTAGAGGGCTAACAATAGGCCCCATTGTTATAGTGATTTTCCTAGATGCCGTTCGATCTAATGATCCGATCTTCAATCTGAAAGCGGATTTGAATTCTTCGATTTTTTTTCCTACAAAAGTACTAGTTGCTTTTTTTAAAGGTTGAAATTAAGTAAAATAATTTCGGGAACGCCATGAAAAAAAAAATTTAAAATTCAAAACTGAATGTCCGCACTTGTGGTTGTTTATAACGATTACAGAACATTTTACAGATTGAAAATCAGTTGACCCGTTCAAGAGATAAACCGAATATTGGATTGGCTCATTTTGAAGCACAACGTGGTGGCGGTTCTTGGAACTAAGGCCGCGACATTTACCCTTAAAAATGGAAACCACTGGTGAAGTGATCAAGCAACAAGCAATCAAACACGAATATCAGATTCATGGACATACAAACCCCGAAGTTCTTCGTCTCCTAGACAATAGCAATGTCCCCCAGCAACTTTCAGGTCATTCATGAATCCTACCTAGTACCTAACTAATACATATATCGTGAATTTGTATACTTACGTTTCCGAATCCCTTGTGACCTCTTTTGGGAGGATAAAAATTGTTGCCCTCCAATTTCAAAATTTCAATTTCAGTTTTGCGTTTTAGACCTTTCAGAACAATTTTGGTTCTGTGCCTGCCTTTTTGTGCGTCCACAAATACTCACCACGCGTATAATTACATACGAAATCTTGGGGGTTTTTCGCTGAAAAGTTTGACCGAATCTATTTCCTGATTCTTGATACACAGTGAACAGCAGAAATTCGTTAGAAATGGGTGTAGGTAGGTAGGTTCTTGGTAAGTGGATAGGTAGGTAGTTTCTTGGAAGGTGGGTAGGCAGGTAGGTTCTTGGTAGGTGGGTAGGTAGGTAGGTAGATAGGCTCTTGGTAGGTAGAACGGAAAGGGGCTTCTTGGTAGGCAGAATGGGGCTTCTAGGTAGAACGCCTACCTACAAAATGAAATGCAGGATTCAGGAGGGCTTTACTGATTTAATGTATAGTGACCCGTTTTTTCATGTCGGCTAGTTGGCAACCCTGGCTGTATAGCACAGCAGAAACTTCTTCATTCTGGGTAGCCGCTCTGGGAAATTAGGGAAGTGAAAACTTGAAGAACAAAGCTGATCAGATGGCGGGTGTGAGCCCCATTTCTACCTTCTCTGAGCGATAATTTAAAAGTTGTATACTCCTCCCTCTCTTCCCCCATCACTCCCTACTTCGTCCGTTTTCTCATTAATAATGTCCAAAAAGGAGGGAAAACCTTCTGGAAGAAACCCGAAATGAGTACAAGGAGTGGAGAGGGGGATAAGGAGGCAGTGTGAAAAGGATATTTCTCGTGAGAGCTCCTGTGAAAACTATGGGAGGGATGGGTGGGGATGGCGGTGGAGGGGAGAAAACTGAAGGAAAAGGGGATGCAGCTCACGGGGCCCTGGCTAATGAAACATGTTCCTGGCCCTCCCTCCCTCCTCCTCCACATATTGCCAAGTAAGAAATGAGCTTTTCCCGACTTTAGTCCCTTCATAACCCGCCATCTATCTGCCGCCTCCTTCTCATTTGAGCCGCACACTCACCGCATACTAATTTCCCCCTGACATTTCTCAATGAACATATAAATAAGGTTTTTTCCCTTTAGTGGAGAAAAGAAATAATTTCCACATCCAGCCTTTGATCCGTTCATCTCTGTGAGACGGGGTTAGGTGTAGATGTTTGATATTTGCGCAACCAAAAACGTCGCTCGTAAGAAAAAATTTGCTATGATTGGAAGTTCTCAGATTAAGTGCAAGTACTGAATTTTGGTTTATTATTTTCAATAATGAACCATCGTAATCGAGGATGGAAAAACTTCTTTGATCCCCCCCCCCCTCCACCTCGAAATTTGATGATTTGCTTTTCGAGATACCTACGCAAAATCCGAAAATGGAATAAAAAACGCTGCAAGTTATACACAAGATAAACGTACGAAAAGTAATTAATTAACAGGTGATGACAATCACGCATGGCTTTATGGCTGGGGTTGGTTGTTCCGTGATATTATTTTTTGAAGGATGATGGTTATTTTGGATTTGTTGATAGGTACTTTGGCAACTTGAACAAATTTGGAATGGTTTCTGTCTGTCCGTCTGTGTCCGCAAATCCTTACCAAACGTATTCAACTTCCTAAATTCAAATCCGATTTAGAAATTTCAGGGATCATGCGGGATGGACCGCGGTTGGTCCCTTATGTTCAACACCCGGATCGTTTTTGTGACCATTGCGCATGCGCAAATGCGAAATATGCTGTAATTAATTTCTCGCGGGTGAGTGGCCCGATTTTTATCATATTCGGTGGATAGTTGGGGTGTAGCTTTTAGATGGCCTCCTATGAATTTCACAACGCTCAGACCATTGGCGGCATATGTTTATGTAGGTACTCAATTTAGAGCTTTTCGTGGGGAAATACGAAGGTATTGATCACAGAAATGGTGATCTGCGTAGAAGGGGTATTTATTTATTGTATCCATATAAGAAAATGATAAACTGTTGTGTAATGTTTTGCAGTGTTTTACCTATGGTTTTGAAAATGTGTTGTCATTGTTTTACTAAGTCTTTATGGGAAAGGTTCTCTAAATAAATTTTTTTCCCACGGAAGGCCCGAAGACGTCCCATTTTGCTGTGTACCAAAAATACGGCCAAATGCTCGCCCCAACGTTGAAGCAAGGACTGGACCGTAGGTAAGACCGATTTAGCATAAATTGTACATACATAACCGATTCATGGCTTACTCATGGACTTCAATGGTGACTGTGTCTAGTCACTGGCGGATGGTGAAGGCATAGATGCGGCTAACAATTGAAGTCAGAGTCACCACACCTCATTTCCTAAAGCTGAATTTTCAATTTCAAACATCCCATACTCCTGCATTTCCTAATGTTGGTTTCTATTGTGCCTCGAAATGCGAAACGCCAAGCCCGCAACAGTGGAGCCCACTGTGTTCTACTGCATTCTCGACGTTCTTAGCTTTTCATAAGATCTTGGCCGCCTAGGAGGACGGGAAGGGGTTACGCGAGACGAGGCAAGAGCCCAATGACGCGTCCTCGATTTGCATAACACTTGGTGGGGACCCAATCCGGGATGACAGCGGCAGCCTCGCTCCACCCCACTCGTCCCAGCATCCGTTCGCCTCCCTACACAACCGGAATCCTTCCTTTGTAGTTTCCTGAAATGGTAGTGGACAGATAGAGAGAGCTGAGGACCTGAACCTACTGGAACTGTATGATCGTGTATTAATGCACCATAGAAGTACAAGAGGACGAGTAGAAAGTTTTCGACACCTTTCGAGTTCGTACACCAAAGAAAAACGGAGTTATTGAAAAGTTGTATATTTCCACTAATTCACGAAAAATACACTGCTATACCGGTTTAGGTGGTCAAACAGTAACTAACAGGCAGTAAGAAACAATAACTCCAAACAACAATTATTCCACGTGCTTGGAGCGCAAGAAGGAGTTGCCGAACTTCTCTAGTCCTTCAGGACGGAGACGTGCTGTGCCAGTACAGTAAAACCTGGATGTAAGGAATCCCAAGGGGCCAGAATCTTTTTCCTTATATCCAGGTTTTTCTTGAATCCAGGTTTCCTTATATTCAGGTTTTATCAGTCAAAAATTCCTTATCTAGAGGGAGGTACATAATGATTTTTCAAAATTGAATTGGAAAAAATGTATATTTGAAAGACGTAGGTATATTTGAATGTAATTTGAAAAACTTACAAATTTGTACTGCTGAAATAATCAGTCACTTTTGCTTGTTGCACGCTGCCATTTTCTACTCTTTTAATGAGTTTCTCGAGCTCCCAAATATGATCAAACGATGATGGATCACTGACGTTACACTCGAAAAACTTCAGTTCAGTGGCCAATCCTGCAAGTGCTTCCTTCCTCGTAGGCACTGGGGTGTCTTCTGCAGGATCTCCTTCATCCGAATCCTCGATCGTAGTCTGGCTGCACTCAGCGGTGCACTTTATTTCAATCTGCTTCTGTCTGTTTCCATGGCTTCTTTTAGATGGCATGTCGTTTACGAGAAAACACGTTTCGAGACGGAATTTTTTTAGGAAGAGGGAAGGAACTGCATATAAACAAATAAACAACGCATGATTCATGAAGGGGACGGGGGAAAATAGGTAGAGTCTTGGAAATTTTTCTTACACAGAGGCAAAGACCGGACAGCCGAGATTCCTTACAGAGAGGTAACGAAATTCCTTACAAAGAGGTTTTTGGGCCCCAAGGGGGTGGGAACGTGAATTTTATTCCTTTCATAGAGGAGTTCCGTATATACAGGTTCCTTATATCCTGGTTTTACTGTATCTTGTTTTACCTAGCTTTTGAGCAAGTATTTCAGTCCCATCGTGGTCGAATTGCCAATTAAATATTGTCATAATCATATCAATATGCTACCAAGATCTCTTGATTGGGTTAGTAGTTCCTTTGAGGGTTGAAGGAGGCAACCAAGTGAGGATTTTCAACGTTCTTGTTTGTTCAGGACAGTCCTAATTAGTTAAACCGATAAGCCAGCCGAGGAAAGTAACTCAAGTAATGGAGCGAAGTGGCAATGGTTTTGGTAAAGCATCGATGAAAAGGCCTTTTCCGTGAGAAAGTAGGTATTGTTGTAATCATGTCTTACGTTCTATCCTTTTTCATCAGATATAGTCGCAGTTGACAGATTTGCTCTATCCTGTTTAATAACTAGGAGCGGTACACTAGTCCGATTGCTCAGGTTCCTGGTTCACAGAATGTAATTTATATTTATGTAATTTGTATTTATATTTATATTTATATTTAGCTGTAGATGGCAGAGATGGCTGTATACTGCCCTAATATAGTGTATACACTGTTCCATAAAAGTATTATGATTCTGATGGCTGTAAATCACTCATTATATCATCATTATTAGGATCATATTATTTCATCATGATCATCATTACGTTATGGGATCATATACATCTTTGTACATAGATTTGTACTTGAAAATTTAGTATCTTCTTACATACTGTGTTCTTTCATACACTTTGTGAAGGTATATGGAAACCCCTTCCAATTTTATATTTGATCCGGGCTCTTTCCCGAGCTTTCTGACACGCGGCTGAAGGGCAGTCGATTCGCGAAAACGAATCGTCAACTCCTGGAAGCATTGCGTACCTACTAATCAACAACTCAATGCCTCTCCAGGGGCTGCTGCCACACTACCTCCCTACCTTTCTGGAGTGGAGAGGGGGAAACACGCTGTATGGGCGGCTAGTTTTATACCTCCTCATCCATTATTTCCTGTGCCATAACAATCATAATTAGGGATGTTGCGATACCACGCAAGTATCGATACCAGTATGAAAAAACTATCAAGGCATGTGGTATCGATACCAGTATCATGTCAGTTCCTACCAACTAATCACAAAAAACTATACCTATTTCAATTCTTTTCATAGTGATGGCTATGTCACTAATTGACTTAGAACAATAATCAATACTTGTAGGTACCTACCTGCATGTATCCAGAATTTCGTTGAATTTATCACCTGAGTACATTAGCTACTAGGTAGGTACCAATGTAACATTTTTAAAGACAAATATACAAAAAACTGCGGGAGAATTTGAAAACAATGGAGTCAAACTTTTAAAAAGACTTTATTATTATTGTTATTACTATTATTATTATTATTATTATTATTATTTTACAGCATGATGCATAAGTAGATAAAAAAAAAGGATCCCTTCCTCCATGAGTACACTCTTTCTCTGTATTGAATCAGAATCGTATCGGTATTGGATGAAAGTACCGAATGAAATGGTATTGGATCGGATACAAAATATCGATTCCAAAATACCCGTATCGAAAGAAAAATATCGATACCAGTGTCATATCAGTGGTATTGCAATATCCCTAAACATAATGCAACTCGTCGGGATGAAAGTGACTCCAGCAAACAACGGAGAGCATCTAATGGATTAAGACCGAACTTCTCATTTATGTCAACCTCTTCTTCTTTAATGCCAATATCATTTATTTGTACCATCTCTATTTTGGCAAAAATCAACAAATCCACTTTTTTAAACGAATTTTTGATTGAAAACAAGGGAAATTCATAGGAAAATACAAATTTGGGGCTCGAGTGATACGAGCTAATGGGGAGCTGGTGATCGGGATGTAAGTGATCCTAGCGGCCGAACTCGTTATTCCAGAGCCCCATTAAGAGTTTCAAGATGGCGTATTAAATATTTCACATAATCGGTAGTATGGTTTTGTGGTATGTGGAAGCATGTTCTCTCGCGCTTTGGATTCTACCGGAAGTTTTACAAGCAGTATACTTTCTCTCTCCCCAACACTCAACATTACACGTCCGAATGTTTTGCTGCTGTTCCTCTCCGCCTAAAGTGTCCTCTTCCATAAAAAACTGTAAATACTCTAATTTTATTGGCGCAACCCTTCAAACCCGTCACGCGCTTACACCTGAGTGCCAACTCCCTCTCAACCCCTTTTTCGCACTCCTATTTGTACAGCTCTCCAAATCTATATGAACTGTTGGCCCAAACACTTCGCGATATTTTTTGGTCTCTCCCCTCAATCCGTATTGTCCCCAGCCCGCTAACTCTATTATTATGTTTGTCCAAAGTGTAATCATATTATTTGCCGACGTTTCGTGTGGCACATTCATCGTAACTGGGTGATGTCGCGCTAGGGGGTTGCTCTCGGTTTTCCGACCTCTATAAATGAATAACGAGAGATTTTCACCAATAATTTCGAAACCGTTGATGTTGACTGAATAACGTTGGTTGTCTATAATCTTATTTCATAATCTTCGATGGTAATTACATTACTGTACCTGCAACCACAAACTGGGGTGTTTACTTCCCCATCAATTTAAAGAATCGAGGGTCCGAATCTGAAAACTGCAGTAGTAAGAAATACTGCCACCAGATATTCTAATGTTGAAACGTGAGCCTCGAGCCTCCTCTTACATTGAATGTAAGGAGCCAAGTTTGCATTTCACCCACAGGTAATAAGCTATAGTTAATAATATACTCATAGCCCACATAGGAATTATCGTATTGGCGAAACGATATTATCCTTCGGTCGAAACTCGGGATATTCACTCATTTACAACTTGGTTTCAGGAGAACCTGAAGCTAATAGGACATTTTACGCTGAGCCTGGTTTTGGGTTTTGGTTTTACGGTGGTGTTTATCACGCGATGGGGAATTCTGAGCGTGTACTTTAACGAAGTTAGGATTTTCCGTCATTGAGCTTTAAAAAAATCATTGCCTTTTGTAGGGTTCACTACAGTACTTACAGTTAACATGCAACACATGTTACAACCAAGATTCCCTCGATCAGACAGTAATAAAAATAGTTTTAGTTCCGAATTGATAAAAGGTTTTTTTTTTTTTTTTTTTTTTTTTAATTCAATAGAACTTTATTGCATAAGATGCATTACAGTTTTGCAAATAAGTAGTTATTAAAAAAAAAAAAAAAAACATGAATCACTTCATGAAACGCGGCACATGAGTGGGAGTTGGGGTCCAGTGACTCTCTCCCTCATATTAGTTCAATGGGCAGGCATAAATTAGGCAGCCAACTGTGATTGTAGGGGTTATGGTGGCGGGTTCGTGGATTGGGCTGCGGAAAGTAGATCAGTGTGACGTTTCCTCTTCAGTCTTCTTCTAGGTCGGTCAGGTGGGATTGTATCCAGAATGCGAGCAGCAAGTGGATTAGAGTGATGGTGTAGTCGTTGGTTGAATCTGGTGTATGTTGTATTCAGAACGTCTTGGACGGTAGGTATCCCTACGTCTTTGTGGATGTTGGCGTTTCTCACATACCATGGCGCGTTGGTTATCAACCGGAGGGCCCGATTTTGGAAGGTTTGGATACGCTTCACCTGGGAATTAGAAGCCCCACCCCAGACTTGGCTTCCATACTCCCATATGGGTCTCAGTAACATGAGGTATATGAGCCGCTTAGTGTCTAGAGATGTTGGGGAGTGCTTGCCGAGGAGAGGTTTTAGCACTCTGAGGCGATGTCGACATCTGTGGAGAGTTGTGCTTATGTGGGCGTTGAAGGTAAGACGTTGGTCCAATGTGACACCCAGGTAGCGGACTTCGTTTTCAACTGGGACTACATCATTACCAATGCCCAGTGACGGTACATCATGATGGTGGAGGTAGGTGAATATAACAGAGCTGGACTTCTGCGGGTTCAACCTAATTTTCCATTTTGAGGCCCACTCGTTCAACTCAGAAGCGTATTCTTGGAGCTCCAACCCGGCTCTCTCGCCCCTAGGTGATGTGCAGAGGAAGGCTGTGTCATCAGCAAACTGGGCAATAGTTACCGTTGGGGAGGTTGGGATGTCACCAGCATACACCAGGTACAGAAGCGGGCCCAGCACGCTTCCCTGTGGAACTCCCGCACGAATGCTCCTTGCTCTTGACTCCGCCTCGTGGTACCGAACAGAGTAGGTGCGACCTGTCAGATACGAGAGAAGGACTCGGTAGTAAGTATCCGGCAGGACGGATTTCAGCTTATAGAGCAACCCAGAATGCCACACCCTATCAAAAGCTTTTTCAGTGTCAGCAAACAGCCCAATGCATGTTTCTTTACTCTCGTACGTGTCCAGTATCTTATCAACTACTCGATGCAGCTGATGGATGCAGGAATGGGAGCTTCGAAAACCAAATTGCGTCGACGGTATGATAGGTTCGAGGAAGTGGAGTAGCTTTGGGAGAAGTAGTCGTTCGAATATCTTTGAGAGCAGAGGGAGGAGGCTGATAGGTCGATAACTATGGGGATTGTTGGATGGTTTGTTGGGTTTGTGAACAAGTACAACTATAGCGTGTTTCCACTTCGACGGTACATAACCTAGTCTAAGACAAGCGTTGAAAATTTGAGTAATTAATACAAGAGTCTTTCGAGGAATATGGACTAACAGAGGGCGTACTATGTGATCGCTACCTGGAGCTTTTCTACGTGATAAAAGTGTCTTGTCATTTCAATTAACTTTCACATTTACATTTCTGTACACCCGTACAATTGGTGACCCCGACGTGATCAAGAATAGAAGCACCATGGATGGAGATGGAAACCATCAAGCAGAAGGAGATGATGAAGTTAATACCGTAAGGTTAAAACTCCCTCCTTTCTGGGCGGAAAAACCAGAAATTTGGTTTTTTCAAGTAGAAGCCCAATTCGCAATAGAACGTTTAAGATCCGATTCAGCAAAATTCAACCATCTGGTAGCACATTTAGATCCAAAAATTCTCGAAAATATTTGGGATATAATTGAAAGTGAAGAAACGGATAAGTACCAAGCTGCAAAATCACGCCTACTCACAATTTTTAAGGAAAGCGATGAGAAACAAATTAGGAAACTTCTCACTGGGTTGGAACTAGGTGATTTAAAGCCTAGTCAGCTGTTGAGAAAGATGAAGTCTTTAGCTAAGGACGTTTCTGATAAGGTTTTAAAAACACTATGGTTGGACAAACTGCCGGACTCAATCAAAAACGTGATTATTGTTAGTGATGAGACAATAGATAAAGTAGCACTAATGGCAGACCGCATTGCAGAAATAACGCCAAGCAGTAGCATTTTTAGCGTGGCGAAAACTATAAATAAAGATCCTGTTCCACTCAAAGATGAAGACCATTCGTACAAGGAAGTGCTAACGCTCATCAAAGATTTGCAGGTGGAAGTAGCCTCGCTGCGGGAATCTCGTTCCCGTGATCAGGTGCACAGGCGTTCACAAACTAGAAGCAGAAGTCGAAGTAAGCAAAAGTACAATCCTGATGGTCAATATTGCTATTACCACTATTTATTTGGTAAACGATGTTTACCTGACAAATGCACGCCACCTTGTTCGTGGAAATCTAGTAATTCGGAAAACTTAAACCTGCACCGGAAGTAGCGGCTGACTCGGTTGCAGAAGTTCAAGGCCGCAAATCTCGTTTATTTGTGCAGGACAAAAAAACAGGACTGCGGTTCCTAGTTGATGGGCTGAAGTCTCCATAATACCATATCAAGGTAAAAACGCTGCAAATCCCTGCACAACGGTTTATTATTTTGTATAGAATACCCTTCTGTTACAGATCACAGCTCTATGTATAGATAACCCGTCTATATAATATGATATGTACTATTATATACATATTATGTAGATCGCAGACCCTCCGTAGGTTAGTACCTAACCCCGTACTCGTTACTAGGTACCTACCTAAATCACGAGTTAAATGTTGCTAAAATAATTCTGCCGATGACAAACAGTACCTAACAAAAAGAAACACACATAATGAAGTTCTGAAAAGAAATTGTTGATGAGGAGTGAAAAAAGTTGCAAAAGTACCTACCAACAAACTCCAGCCCCTTCTACGTAGATGGTATAATTTACCGTTGTGTAATAATTTACCGTTGAGTAATGATTTACCGTAGTAATAATTTACCCATCAATAATACTTCAACGTTTGTTCAAGTTTCACTACCTACCAACAAACTCCAATAGAGCCATCATTTTTCAAATTAAATAATATCACAGAACAACCAACTCGACTTCATACTCCGCCAATATAACCAGGTGATCCCTACCAATGATTGGCCGTATTCACAAATTCCTATTGTGGGCGCGTCTCTGGTTACGAGATTTGGTTTGAATTGTATACAATTTCATTGACACTGGAGTCGAAAATGCCTGTCGGTGCAAACTTCGGGGCCTTACTGTGAACGAACGGCTGGACGTACGATGCTCCGGATGGTCTTAAAAAACTCGCAAGTTCAAGAACTATTTAAAACCGTAAAAATATTTACGTAAAAAAATGGTATAGGCGTTTTGAAAATTTCAACCCCTATTTTGAACCCCTTAGAGATGACTCACAGTAACGTCGAGCTTCGAGGACCAACTAGACGCCGAACGGAACCTATAACCCGAATTTCATCAATTTTTTTTCATGGTAACTAAGAAAAGTGGCCCGTACGGCGTACGGCGTACGGCGGACAGACAGAAATATTTTTATTGCAGTTTTGGATTCTACATACCTTGAAACGTAAACCATCAAATTTTGAGGGGGGGTAAGAATTTTTTTTTTCATGCTCGATTCCAATGGTTCATTATTGAAAATAATAAACCAAAACCTAAATTCGATTCAGAATATAAGCTGTACGCCGCAAATGGTACTGAAATTCCCACTTACGGTACAAAAACCTTGAATTTAACTTTTGGACTCCGTCGAAATTTCCAATGGCTTTTTATCGTAGCTAAAGTGAATAAAGGAATCCTAGGGGCTGATTTCCTCAAAAATTTCGATTTACTGATTGACCTCAAAAACAGAAGGCTGATAGATGGTCGGACAAAATTGAGTACAAGTGGAAGCTTAACTGAAATTACAGAATGTGAGATGATATCAACCAAGACAGTACAAATGAAGTTCAACGACATATTAGCACAATTTCCAGAATTAACCATACCTACATTCTTGCCAACTAGTCCAAAACACAACACTCACCACTATATAACTACGAAAGGACCTCCCGTCTTCGGAAAGGCCCGTAGATTAGACCCAGAACGCCTCAAGATAGCGAAACAAGAATTTCAATTCTTACTGGATAATGGCGTCATCAGGCCTTCAAAATCAGAGTGGGCCAGTCCATTGCATATGGTCAAAAAGAAAAACGGTACGTGGAGATGTTGCGGAGACTACCGCCGATTGAATGATCGGACAGTTCCGGACAGGTACCCTTTGCCACATATAGGAGATGTTAATCAAATTTTAGAAGAAAAGACCATATTTTCAAAAATTGACTTACTTTCGGCATATCACCAAATTCCTATGGCAGAAGAAGACAAACCGAAATCAGCAATAATCACCCCTTTTGGACTCTTTGAGTACAATTACATGCCTTTCGGACTCAAAAATGCACCAGCAACATTCCAGCGATTCATAAATTCTATACTTTTCGGCCTAGATTTTTGTTTTGCATATCTGGACGATATTTGTATAGCTTCTAGGACTGAAGAAGAACATCGAACACATGTCGAAATTGTATTTAAAAGATTGGACACAGTTGGAATCAAAATTAATGTTGCAAAATCCGAATTTGGAGTCAAGGAAATTATCTTTTTGGGGCACTTGATATCTGCGGAAGGAATTAAACCAGATCCTGAAAAGGTTAAGGTAATTGAAAATTACGTGCGTCCTACAACAGTTCGTGAGCTACGAATGTTTTTAGGCACACTAAACTTTTATAGAAGATTTGTAAAAAATGCAGCAGAACATCAAGCAATTTTGAACAGTTATTTAAAAGGAGCTACTAAAAAAGACAATAGGCCAATTGACTGGTCGGAGGAAGCCATCCAGAAATTTGAAATTTGTAAGAAAATGGTAGTACAGGCAGCAGCATTAACTTGTCCAAGTGCCAAGTACGAGTTGGGATTGTTTGTGGACGCTTCCGATTTCGCTGTCGGAGCGGTACTACAACAAAAAGAAGAATTAGGGTGGAGACCAGTCGGATTTCACTCTAAAAAACTAAACAACGCACAGAGAAATTACAGCACGTATGATAGGGAACTAGTGAGCATCTATTTGGCAGTGAAATACTTCAAACCATTCATTGAAGGCAGAATATTTTCTATTTACACTGACCACAAACCACTCGTATTTGCATTCAAACAAAATAACGAAAAAGCCTCACCACGACAACTTCGACACTTACAGTACATTTCCCAATTTTCTACAGACATCAGACATATCGCAGGCGAACAAAACCAAGTAGCCGATCATTTATCAAGAATGTCAGTAGAAGAAATAAAAACCGTAGATTATAAGCAAATTGCAACTGCTCAAGAGAACGATGTTGATCTTGAGACGCTTCTCAAATCAAACACGTCTCTAACACTGAAGAGGTACGAGTTTTCTCCAGGAATAAGTTTATGGTGTGACATATCTACGGAAAACATACGCCCTTACATACCATCAAAATTTCGTTACAGTATTTTCCAACAATATCATACACTGGCACACTCAGGAGTGAAGGCAACAACAAAACTAATTGCCTCGAAATGTGTTTGGCCGAAAATGGAGACTGACATCAGGAAATGGGCAAAATCGTGTATGTCATGTCAGAGAAGTAAAATTTCTCGGCATGTCAAATCACCTCTAGGTGAATTCCCTAGAGTGGAGGGCAGATTTGAAGACGTCCATATCGATATCGTGGGACCCTTACCAATATCTGAGGGTTATTCCTATTGCCTAACCTGCATTGATAGGTTCACAAGTTGGGTGGAGGTGATTCCCCTAAGAAACATTGACGCTGAAACCGTCGCGAAAAAGTTTTACAATGGGTGGATAGTACGATTCGGAACACCAAAACGTGTATATACGGACCAAGGTCGTCAATTCCAATCCGAGCTATTCCATTCATTGTCGAAACTATGTGGGATCACACTCCAAAGAACCACTCCATACCATCCACAGGCTCAAGGAAAAATAGAGCGTTTTCATCGAACGATGAAAGCTGCCATCAGAGCACACGGAAGCAAAAAGTGGACAGAAGTACTTCCGACAATTCTTCTGGGTATCCGAAGCTCCATCAAGCTGGAAGCCAACACCTCAATTGCCGAGATGGTATATGGAATGCCACTAAGACTACCGGGTGATTTCTTCACAGATCTTTCACCGGTCGACAGAAATGAAGAAAATTTTGTGAGGTGGTTAAGAGAGAGGATGAAGGATTTGAAGCCGATGGAAATAGGTATAAAGAGAAAATTCACTCCTTTCGTTTTTAAAGATTTGAAAGATGCGAGTCACGTTTTTGTAAGGGTTGACAGGATAAAAGCCTCCCTCCACCACCCTTACGAAGGACCTTTCAAAATCATCGACAAAACTGATAAATTTTACACTTTAGACATAAAAGGAGCCAAAATTAACATTTCCATTGATCGTCTCAAACCGGCATATTTACTCGAGGATCAAGAAGGAGAGCAACAGGGAGAAGAAAAGAAGAAAGAAGAAGCGAGGAAAAATGAAGAAGAAAAGAAGAAAGAAGAAGCGATGAAGAACGAAGAGAAGAGTGAAGTACAGAGGGAACCTCAAGCTCAAGGGATCAAGAAAACGAGATCTGGGAGGAAAGTTAAATTCCCAGATCGATTATAAGGATTAGTTTCTATTCATTATTATTTTTATTTTTTTTATATTATTATTATTTTTTTTTTTTTTAAACCACATAAGACAGAAGAACAGGAGTCAACCGGATATCACAACAAGAAGACACCAGCGGAACCAAAAACAAGAACACGCTCAACAACATCGCTCGAGGGGGAGTAGCTGTAGGGTTCACTACAGTACTTACAGTTAACATGCAACACATGTTACAACCAAGATTCCCTCGATCAGACAATAATAAAAATAGTTTTAGTTCCGAATTGATAAAAGTGTCTTGTCATTTCAATTAACTTTCACATTTACATTTCTGTACACCCGTACACCTTTCTTACCCCCTAATCATAATGAGCGTGATTCAGGCGAAGGTTACCAGTAGTTGTGTTCCCAGAGAAAGCCTATGCGAGAAAGATCAACATAATACGGTTGACTCCTCCATCGGCAGGACATGGTTTTGGGTTATGGTATTCACTACATGTTGGCCAGAAGAGCAGTGAAACCTGCGAAGCCAGCAGAGTCGAGCGAACAATGCAAACAAGCGTTCCTTGTACGATATAATTTTAGAGTGTTGGTTGTTAGAACTGATAGAGCATTTGAACAAGTTTTCGGGGAAAAAATTGATATGCTACCACTTTATTGTGTCCAGGTTCGACTGTCCGGCATCTTTTGCGTGGAGACTGGTCGAAACGCAGGAAATTCAATTTACAGCGGGATTTAGGAAACAGGCTGTATAGGACAGGCTATTTCTTGACCGGACTCTGCGCCCTGTGTTTCAATCATGCGATGGGAAGTTCTGCGTGCGAACTTCAAGGGAGGGTGGATTTCCTTCAGCAAACCTTTTAACTCAACCTGAGGGCAGCGGCTCTGGAAAAGCTGAAGAAGGGTGGGGGGCGGGTTAGACGCTAATTGACAAATCGGTCGGAACTGTCCGTCCGAGCGGAAACATTGCACCAATCAGAGAAACAATTCAACAAACATCGGTACCAACTGGGATCAAGTCTTCCGACCGAACATCCCTTCGAGGTGTTCTCAACTGTCGTCAAAGCGCCTTCTAAATTGAAACTTCCTCCGGGAATGTATTTTCATTTACTTCGGGTTCGTTTGAGATGAAACGGTTTTAGATTCGTCGACAACATCTTGTTTTGGTGAAAGGGGTTGTTTAATATGACTGTAGGGCGGCCGAGCGTCCTGTTTTTGGAAGAACGTTGCTACTTTTCAACCGGTATCTACGAAGGCCTCCTGGGTCCCCACTACTTACTGTTACCGTCAAAAGAGCTAGTGGTTTTTGAGGTTACGTGTGGGTTGTCCCCCAGATGGTCTTCATTTGAAATTCTTGAAACTTTGACTCTAATTACCTACTTATCATCTGCCCGTGTGACATTATGTTTTCTTGAATGCCTGCCAAGGTAGGTACACTTAGTTTCCGGGTGTACATATACATACATGGATGACCACTGACATTTTTAAACTAACCTTAGTAGGTGCCACATGTAAGATGGTAAGACTTGGCAGAGGAGGAGCATTTAAGGCCAATTGCTGGAGCCCCAGTAATATCACTAAAAATACAGTAATAAATTCTGCCACCCAATAGGGCTAAGAATTGTGCTTCAGGGAAATTAGTTCCCACTGACCTTCTTAATGGTATTAAGATTATCAGGTTTGATGAATGAGAACAAGTATTTGAGATTTAACCAGGAAACTTGTATTTCCCCTGTAAAGGTTTAGCTCAAAGTTCTAGAGGAGGATTCTAAGATTTAGAATAGAAGGGTTGAACCCCAAGGGCAAGGGACTGGTGGTTATTAGAATGGTATTCAAATGAATCACCGATGGAAAGGCTTCAAGGCAACTAACTTGCTCTAGGAGACTTCAGAAGAGGTGGAAGGTGAAGAACTGTTTTTGAGATCCAGAGGTTCCAAGAAACAGTTCCCGTGACGATATTATGCAGCTACCGTCACACACAGGAAGGGATGGAAAATAGGGTTTGGCATTTTCAATAGGTTGAAAACATCCCGTAGAGTACCTAACGCATGCATACAGTGGACGTCCGTTATGGTGGTGTATGCATCACTCTCACTCACTGTAGATTGTTTGGGAGTATAATTATATATGAGTAACTACTGATCTATGATGATGATGAATTCATTGTGCAGTTTTATTACCTAATTTCTTGACTAGTGATGCGGTATAAACAGCTTACGTACATGCTTGACTACCTTATTAGAGTAGGTGGTGTTATAACAGTGCCCCAAGAATATTGTGAATAAATTGATTGCCAGATCAGATTAGATTGCTACGTACCTATTGCTTCTTATCTACCTATGACGTATGGATTCAAAAAGAGACTACGGGCAGCGGACATAAGATTTGCAGAAAATACCGCGTTCTCCCCCCTCCCCCTCCTACGACCCTGCCAATATAGAAATAAATGTCGAAATTCCGGTGACGTAGGGCACAACTAGACAGTTTTTTGCTAAGGATAAAAAAAAAACACGCAAATCGGTTGAGAATTGCAGCTGGGCAGTGCACATAAGATTCTGTCACACACACAACCACACACACACACACACACACACACACACACACACACACACACACACACACACACACACACACACACACACACACACACACACACACACACACACACACACACACACACACACACACACACACACACACACACACACACACACACACACACACACACACACACACACACACACACACACACACACACACACACACACACACACACACACACACACACACACACACACACACACACACACACACACACACTACACACACACACACACACACGCCTATGGTTTTTTCCCCCTCGGATTTGGATTCAGGATGGTCTGAAACGGATTTGAATGTGGTTCTTTTCATTTTCGGCTAAATGTTGTCCTGTTCTGACTGTATCAAATACATAAGACGTCTGCTGCTACTGAGGGACGTCCTAAAAAACTGATAGAAGGGCAGTGACGTCTTACGTTTTTTCTAAAAATCAGCGGGTGTGGCTCAAGATTTTCCCACTAAGCCCACTAAGCCCACCAAGGTAATCACTTTTGAAATGAAAAAAATGTATCCTTCATAGATTTGCGTTTAAGAACTTTCTGAAGAAATTTAGTTTCGTATCTGTTTGTGTTTCTACAAATCCCTGCCACGAGCATAACTAACCGAAAGAATTCTGTACATTTTATGGGTTTTGGGTGCATAATAGTGATCCCCAGGTCGCTGTTTTAGTGATCCCTAAGAGGTAGGTCTAGATCACTGCTATTTAAAACAAAAATAATAAACCGATTTGGTGACATTAGCAGCGTTTTTCTCTCCGATGCTATTACTCAATGAGGTAATATTAACAAAAAAAAAAAAAACAAATAAGGGTCTCCTGATCGGGTAACATCTTTCTTTAACTCCTCAACATAAATTCTTCCCGATATAAGAAATCTCGATCCAAAATATCGATGGAACACGCGGCGAAGAAAATAACCCACATGGGATTATCGGGGGCCCTTGCAATGGCAATGATGTCAATTTTATATTGAGTGTCCTCACTAATGGGCTCAATTTAATTTCAAAAGGTAAACAGTTGGAAAAAATCGTTCACCACCCGGGTTTTTTGAAATTTTTTGTTGAACGACGAACTAGTTTTTTTCGTGCAGCCTGACGCCTTGTTACCTCTCCATCCGCTTGTCTTTCACAAAGGAATAAAGACCAGCTCGAAATTTGATAAACCATGACCAACAGTTGTAATAATGAGACAATCCGCTGAGCTTCCAGTTCGAATGCCATTGTGGTGATTAAGTTATTTTTATCCCCGTCCAGACTTCTATTGTATTTCACACGTCTCCGCACCTCTCTTCCGATTATTCAGTAAATCATACATTATCAACGCCTACCTTGCCCATCATTGTCAGCGTTTTTTTTCTCTCGGCCTGGCTCGCTGGTATACGAGTATATCTCATTCCTTCTTCAGGCTTCTTCTGTTCCAACTCTTGCCGCTCCCTCAATCCCCGTCGACATTGGCCTTCATTTCACCGTCTTCACTGAGATTTTTTTTTCCCGGCTGTCACAAACGTTTCCTTCCATCATTTTTAAGGAGCTTCGGTGCCTTTTCGCGGGTTTTCACTCCCATCACTGCTATGCTCTTCCTTTAACTTTTTAGCCTTTGGTTATCCACCGTTGTGTTATAGGATCAGTCCCGCGAATTCGCTACCATTTCCTCCATTCGGGCTGCAGCGGGGATTGAACAAGCGTGTTAACTGCTAAGTGGTTGCGGTTTTAACTTTGCAAACCGCTGATTTTCGACGGAAGTTTTTGTGGCTTGTTGCGGTGATTACATTTTGTTATGCTAAGTTTCAGTCTGTTAGTGATTACCATGATATTTATTTGTGACATTAAACATAACCCAACATCTAAAGTGTGGATAATGCATCAACAACATGGAAAAGGGTGCAGGGAAAGAACAGGGAACAGGGAAAGGGGGCAGTTTTCTCGTCGACCTAAATAGAGAGTAGATTTCCGAAAAAGTTGGAGACGTCCACTTCCGACTCCAGTCGATGATCTCAAGTTATGTGGGTAATTTCAGCCATCTGGTGGCTGAGTACTTCTCTACAACCAAAAATAATTGAGTTCAGTACGTTTTGTCGTTGGAACAAACTGTTGATAATAAACGTTAACAAATAGCAGCACTATCTATATATCCTTTAGACTCAGCAGTCATTACGTTTCAGCTCCAAGGATATTGCTTCCGAAGGTTCCAGTTATCTAGGTTTCACCTTTCGGGCTTCACGACCATTAAAAAGAGCTGCCTTCCGTAGAGGTTCTGTACTTTTCTCTGGTTTGGAGTCCTCAAGAGTTCGCCTCGGTGATCTGGAATCCATCAGCCTACTTAACGCGTATCCCAACTTCGAAGTGAGTGCAACACACATTCTTAGGGAAATGGCATCCCTTGAGAAAGATGTACTGGATGAGGACAGTGGTGCTGAGATGATCACCCTCAAGGCGCTTTCACCTCCATATCAATCTGATCACTCTCAGCAAGATCATAAAAAACCGGTTGGATAGCCTATCAGTTGCCGTTGGTTGCGGCCGTGATAACTCGAATTTTCATCATACTAACTAAGGAAACATCAACAGGTAGTCCGTAAAAATGCAGTGATCTGCTAGCCTTGTTGCTCACGTTGATGACGTGTGTTGTGAACCGCATGCACTCATCGAATAGATGTTAAGAGGCCAAGTAGAGCGGTGGGCGTTGTATTTAGCGACTATGTACTGACAGGTCCACGAATTTTTTTCTTCTTTTCTTTTAGTTATTATTTTAAATTGTGGACCTTTAGAATCGAGCATGGAACAAATTTGTTAACCCCTCAATTTGATGGTTTCCGTTTCAAGTTACGTAGAATCCGAAAATACAATAAACGAATTTCTGTCCATCCGCCGTACGTCGTACGCCATACTTCGCACTTTCCTTAGTTACCATGAACAAAATCAATGAAATTTGGTTTGTTCGTCCCATTTGGGGTCTAGATCGTCCGCCAAACCGGTGTTACTGTCAGTCATCCCTAAGGAGTTTTTAAATTGATCTCGAACTTGAGAAATTCTTGGGACCACCCGGAGTCAGTCCAGCAAGTCCAGCCGTTCGTTTGCACCGAAAAGCTTCGTCAACATGATCGTGAATCAAACGGTATAAATCCGGTCCAGATATCATTGCTAGTAGGGAACAACTGACTATAATCACGGATGGCAGTATGAAATCGACTTGGTTGTTCCGAGGTATTATTTCATTTGAGGAATGATGGTTGTTTTGGAATCTGTTGATAGGTACCTTATAATTTGAACAAACGTTATGCTTCATGAATGACAACATATAATTAATGATTCCTCCGCATATTTATGAAATAATATGATTGCCAGCTGACTCCAGTACTCGATTTAGTGCTCTCTTGTAAGCACAAGGGTGGGTATTGACCACAGAAAACAGTTATCTACGCAGAAGGGGCATCTATACAGGTAAATAATAAACCGTCGTGTAATAATGTTTAGGCTATCTAGGCACGCACACATACATACACAGAAATTTGTTTATTATATTTTCTGATTCTGCGTAGTACCTTGTACCGCAAACCATTAAATTTTGAAAGGAAGGGGGGTGGATTTCAAAGGTTCATTGTTGAAAACAACAAACCAAAATTCCTGACCGTGCGCGCACTTTCCTTATTTACCATAAACCAAAATCGATGAACTTCGGTTTCTAGGTCCCATTTTGGGTTTAGTCGGTCTTTGAAGCTCGGCGTTACGAGGTCAGTCATTTCTAAGGGGTGAAAAATAGGGGATGACATTTTCAAAATGCCGTTGATCAAAACCTTTCAATAGAAGGGTATGGTTTTTATGAGGTTTCTAAATTGATTCCGAGCTTAAAGATTTTTGGAGACCACCCGGAGCATTTTATGTCCAGCCGTTCTCCAGCCCTGAGGCTTGAATCGAAAAGCTTCGTCAGCATGAGTGTAAGTCATACGGTATACACAGTTCCAGCCCAAATATCACTGATAGCGAACAGATGATTACAATCCCACATGGCTTTATAAAATCGAGTTTTGTGTCCCGTGATATTATTCAACTTGAACACAGATGGTTGTTTTGGATTCAGTTGATAGGTTATTTTTTGTTTTTGTTTGTTGGTTGTGTTTATATGGGTTCTTTTTTACCTATTTCTTGTTGATAGGAACAAGTTTGGTGTTCACGGTCAAACGAAACATCCAAATTAGGTGAAAATTTGGGAATGTTTCGAGGGTCCTAATTATGTTCAGCGACCATCAGACTTTCAAAGAACGCGAGCTAGCGGAGAAGGGGGCGGTGGAAAAATCATTTACTCGTCAGCCGCCAGAATGCGGTAGCGACGAGGTACTCGCGATGTTTTGATTTGAAAATTATTTTCAACATCCTGAGAACACTAACTTCTCCCAGGCACTTTTGAGTACTATCACTGTCTGAACGCTGTCAAGAGCCCTGAGAGGCTCCCGTACTGCTCGGAGTGATGGGAAGGCGCCCTCCCAAGGGCTGTAGAGGTCCATTGGGTAGGCCCCGGCATGTGACTTTTGTGGGAAACCAAAACCTCGGGCACCAACCTGCTAAGTTGGTAGAGTGAGCTAGAACACTCGCCTCCACCTGCAGGTGTAACAGGAACTTGGGCATATCTAAGGACACTGACTGAGTTTACAGTCACCTCCTAGGAGGGCTTCCCTGTCTGCTTGCAGCAGGGGGGAGACCGTAAGCCTTGGGCTGGATTCTCCTTTAGCCATTGGACAATGTCCGAACTTTGTGACCATTGTCCATCAGGAGACGGTGGTGCTCATGTCGAGAACCTCCGTACTTGACGACCACTATCTTCCTGTGGCTATTACCTATAGCATTTTTTTTTTCAAATTTTATTTAATACATCAGGCATATCCAGGGGGACCTTTTACTCGAAAGGTATAAGCTATAACCTTTACCTAGTCCCTGTAGGCTCCACATGATTCCATCAGAGGTGTACTGGTAAACAGGCTTTTCAAAGCTTGTATATTGGTGCTCGACCGAGACGAGAGCCAAACTGTGACAATATACACGTCGGACACCTGCTATAGATTTTAAGCAGGAATTCCTTCTTCAAGACGTCTTTCTCTTTCCCATCATTTTATTTACAGTTTCTCATCTGACGTGTTCACCTTAGCCACTGGATAAGAACCCTGGATGAGATCTCATTACTACCTTTGTTACTCGGCTTTTCTTCAAGCTCGCAGCCTTCTTTTAGTTAAGGCAGGACAATGCACTCCTGATTCTCGATGAGAGAAAGGTGGGAAAATGGGACGGGCCCCTCTCCGCCCCCGTTCAGGCCTAACTATGGAGACGAAGAGTCGATACGTGGTTCGGGGTCGCGTCACATTCGGAGGATTATAACGCGGAATGTTACTGTTGAGTTTTATGCTGACAATGGAAGCGGAGACGTGATCCGGTTCAAGTGAATGTCTTCCGCGTCCGCGGCGTCAACCCTGGGAAACTACATAGGATAGGTGACAAAACTATTACCTGCCTTGATATCCGCTTCGCCTAGGTACGGGGCTGTGAGAATCACCTATTACAGATCTATATCACCTGTTAACACCTATTACATAACCTCGTATTATTTGATGGGCGACCCATAATTGCTGGTAGTTTGACTTCGAACAAGATACCAAACGTTACAAATGGGTTCAGATCTCAAAATTCCCTGCAAGAAAAATTACCCATTAGATTCTCCAAGTCATTATAACCTGTCCCCCAATAAAATAAGAAGAACAAAATATTTGGTTTAATAAAAAAAACGCTGTAAATTATTACACAAAGGTTTATTATTTACCAGACTAGGTGAAGGATGGGGATCTTGAGGTTCGGTCGAGAAATAAGTTCAGATGGATTTAGGCCGACTTTTCGATGTATTTCTACATCATCTTCAGGGCTTAGGTATCATGTGCAGTTGTTCCCAATGGTGACTGTATGAAAGGCTGCTGAATTGTGATTACTAAATTTATTAAGATCGATGTTACCTTATAATAATGAAGGAATTTCTTCATTATTATAAGGTAACATCGATCTTGAAGAAATTTCTTCATTATTGTAAGGTAATATCGATCTTAATAAATTAAGTAATCACAATTCAGCAGCCGTTCATACAGTCACCATTGGGAACAACTGCACATGATACCTAAGCCCTGAAGATGATGTACAAATACATCGAAACGTCGGCCTAAAACCATCTGAACTTTTCTCGACCGAACCTCAAGATCCCCATCCTTCACCTAGTCCGAACATCAACGGTCAAAAACCCGAATCTCCTTTTTATTATTTACCTGTATATGCTCCTTCTGGGTAGATCACTGTTTTCTGTGGTCAATACCTACCCTCGTGCTCCTCCCAGGAAAGTCTTAAATTGAGTAATGGAGCCGGCCCGGGAATTACAGTTCATAATAATGCGCGGGATTCAATAATTCAATAATTAATAATTATTTTTGTTATTCATGAAGCATACGTTTGTTCAAGTTACAAAAGTAGGTACCTATCAACAAAATCCAAAAGAGCCATCATTCTTCAAATGAATTAATATAACCGAACAACCAACTCGATTTCGTACAGTCATGCGTGATTATAATCAAGCGTTCCTTAGCAATGATGTCTTGGCCGGATTTATACCGTTTACGATCATGTTGACGAAGCTTTTCGGTGCAAACGAACGGCTGGTGGTGGTGGTGGCCGAATGCTCCGGGTGGTCTCAAAAAATTCTTTAGATCGAGATCAATATAAAAAACGTAAAAAAACCATACCCTTCTATTGAAAGTTTTGGAGCTGCAAACCAAATTTCATTAATTTTGGCTCATGTTACAACCGATTCGTTGCTACGGAACTTTATCTTCGCCAGTTATCATCGTACAAAAATCGTTCACCACTCGTTGGATAGCTCTCGATTTACCTAACCATACTACGTTAACCACTGCGGACTGCGTGGCCAACAAGCTGCGGTATGAGCGTGATTGTTTTAATGAATGTTTACGTACATAATACAGTGGAGTCCGGCTAATCCGAACTAATTGGGACTGAAGGCTGTTCGGACTAGGTACCATTCGTTGGAGATCTTGACCAAAACAATTAAGTACGAAGTACTTGGTGTGGGTGCGGGAGGGGGCGCTAAGACATAAAATGTCCCTCGTGGTTGCGTACATGTACGGAAGCTAAACCCACCGTTTGTGTTTTATAATGTTTCTCATGGTAACTAAGAAAAGTGGTTTCCTTCAGACTCGATACTTTTCCTTTCTACGGCCGGTGAATACGCAATAATGTAACGACTAGTAGGTAGAGGTAGAGGTAGAGGTAGCCGCCGCAACACAATTTTAATGTTGTCGTCTAAAGTGTGGTCGAAAAATTTTCCGAAAAATTTACAAAATTTTCGGAAATTTTGTTATTACCTTCGAAACATTTTAAAGAATTTTCAAACATTTACAAACATTTCGAAAACTGAAAATTTTCGAAAAATTTGCGTAAATTTTTGTAACTATCAATACCAATTATAGGTTTCAGTTATGTCACACGAAGCACAATAATTGAAGTATGGCGTGATTAGAAGGTTGATGATGAGAGGTGATAGAATGATCGAGTAGAAGATGGCGAAGTCAAAATTTGCTAGATTTTATTCCATTTTCGGATTTTACATACCTTGAAACGGAAACCAATTTTGAAAACAGGTGTATTATTGAAAATAATAAACTAATTAGTTTCGCAAAACTCTTAAAAGTGATTATCAACTGCGAGTAAAATATTATAGGTACCTAAACTTTGTATGTATTTTAAAATCATAGGAAGTTGACGAAGCCTACATATTCTGATACTTACCAACTGCAATTAGGCCTCTGCAGTGGGTCCAAAATCTCACATGGGGTCCAAAAAGCACATGAGCTTGTAAACATTTCCCGATACGAATCCGTTTCAGGGCATTCTGATGCTTAAACAGATTGCTTGCAGGTAACTATGAATTAATGCATATTATATTATAAAAATGTATAACATAGGTGGGTACTTATATAAATAGGTAGGTACTGTGATAAATATGTACGAATTTGTTTAAATCTTACTAAAGTAACATCAACAAAAATTTGGTAGGTGGTATATTACGAGTATAAGCCTTCACCAACGAAAATACGTTTTTTAGTTCTAATCTCTTCTAATTTTATTTTCCAGTTATAGGTATAGTTTTCTAATCTGGCGAACTCGTAATTTCAGATCTTCGAATTATTTGAGCCTATGATGAGATGAATCCTGGGATTGATACCGATTCAACTCTCCAAAACGCTGCAAATCCCTGCACAACGGTTTATTATTTTGTATAGAATACCCTCCTGTTACAGATCACAGCTCTATGTATAGATAACCCTTCTATATAATATGATATGTACTATTCTATACATATTATGTAGATCGCAGACCCTCCGTAGGTTAGTACCTAACCCCGTACTCGTTACTAGGTACCTACCTAAATCACGAGTTAAATGTTGCTAAAATAATTCTGCCGATGACAAACAGTACCTAACAAAAAGAAACACACATAATGAAGTTCTGAAAAGAAATTGTTGATGAGGAGTGAAAAAAGTTGCAAAAGTACCTACCAACAAACTCCAGCCCCTTCTACGTAGATGGTATAATGAACCGTTGTGTAATAATTTACCGTTGAGTAATGATTTACCGTAGTAATAATTTACCCATCAATAATACTTCAACGTTTGTTCAAGTTTCACTACCTACCAACAAACTCCAAAAGAGCCATCATTTTTCAAGCGAAATAATATCACAGAACAACCAACTCGACTTCATACTCCGCCAATATAATCAGGTGATCCCTACCAATGATTGGCCGTATTCACAAATTCCTATTGTGGGCGCGTCTCTGGTTACGAGATTTGGTTTGAATTGTATACAATTTCATTCACACTGGAGTCGAAAATGCCTGTCGGTGCAAACTTTGGGGCCTTACTGTGAACGAACGGCTGGACGTACGATGCTCCGGATGGTCTTAAAAAACTCGCAAGTTCAAGAACTATTTAAAACCGTAAAAATATTTACGTAAAAAAATGGTATAGGCGTTTTGAAAATTTCAACCCCTATTTTGAACCCCTTAGAGATGACTCACAGTAACGTCGAGCTTCGAGGACCAACTAGACGCCGAACGGAACCTATAACCCGAATTTCATCAATTTTTTTTCATGGTAACTAAGAAAAGTGGCCCGTACGGCGTACGGCGTACGGCGGACAGACAGAAATATTTTTATTGCAGTTTTGGATTCTACATACCTTGAAACGTAAACCATCAAATTTTGAGGGGGGGTAAGAATTTTGGTTTATTATTTTCAATAATGAACCATTGGAATCGAGCATGAAAAAAAAAATTCTTACCCCCCCTCAAAATTTGATGGTTTACGTTTCAAGATATGTAGAATCCAAAACTGCAATAAAAATATTTCTGTCTGTCCGCCGTACGCCGTACGCCGTACACCGTACGCCGTACGCCGTACGGGCCACTTTTCTTAGTTACCATGAAAAAAAATTGATGAAATTCGGGTTATAGGTTCCGTTCGGCGTCTAGTTGGTCCTCGAAGCTCGACGTTACTGTGAGTCATCTCTAAGGGGTTCAAAATAGGGGTTGAAATTTTCAAAACGCCTATACCATTTTTTTACGTAAATATTTTTACGGTTTTAAATAGTTCTTGAACTTGCGAGTTTTTTAAGACCATCCGGAGCATCGTACGTCCAGCCGTTCGTTCACAGTAAGGCCCCGAAGTTTGCACCGACAGGCATTTTCGACTCCAGTGTGAATGAAATTGTATACAATATTACAATCCAAACCAAATCTCGTAACCAGAGACGCGCCCACAATAGGAATTTGTGAATACGGCCAATCATTGGTAGGGATCACCTGATTATATTGGCGGAGTATGAAGTCGAGTTGGTTGTTCTGTGATATTATTTAATTTGAAAAATGATGGCTCTTTTGGAGTTTGTTGGTAGGTAGTGAAACTTGAACAAACGTTGAAGTATTATTGATGGGTAAATTATTACTACGGTAAATCATTACTCAACGGTAAATTATACCATCTTCGTAGAAGGGGCTGGAGTTTGTTGGTAGGTACTTTTGCAACTTTTTTCACTCCTCATCAACAATTTCTTTTCAGAACTTCATTATGTGTGTTTCTTTTTGTTAGGTACTGTTTGTCATCGGCAGAATTATTTTAGCAACATTTAACTCGTGATTTAGGTAGGTACCTAGTAACGAGTACGGGGTTAGGTACTAACCTACGGAGTGTCTGCGATCTACATAATATGTATATAATAGAATAGTACATATCATATTATATAGACGGGTTATCTATACATAGAGCTGTGATCTGTAACAGAAGGGTATTCTATACAAAATAATAAACCGTTGTGCAGGGATTTGCAGCGTTTTTTTTTCATGCTCGATTCCAATGGTTCATTATTGAAAATAATAAACCAAAAAGTATAGTTTTCGTGGTTTTTCGAACGAATTCATACATAGTTTTCCGACATTTTGTCTGATACGCAACGTTCCCATAATTGCATGCATATTGCCAGTTCCCCTTTGTTCGTTTAGCTTTATAATACTTTGTACTATCTAATTTAAGCACTGATAATTATTATTCGATGCATTGGTTGGAAAGATATAATGATGAACGAATAAATTGTCTGTTATAACAAAACTTGTCATTCAACTTCTTGATTTAGAAATTATTCAAAATTTACATTAAAATACAAAGCGTTTTGTTTTCTTGATTTACTTGTTTGTAATAGTCTGTTCGATAAAGTCGGGTTCATAAAGGTTGATGGTTATTACTATAAAAGTACGTCTTTCAGGAAGGATTCCCACCTAACTGGGATCTTTCTATTAGGAGTTGTTGTTGTTCTCAGCCAAATAGTTCCTAAGTCGCTTAGAACATTAAAAGAGAACAATACAGAACTGAAAATGAGGTTTCTCCCTCATCTAACCTGTGATTTCGCATATTTTGATCTCTTCGGCTTATCAGGGTTAGTACGGCTACGTCGCTACGTGTAGAACCATTCCGATCAGCTGAGTGATCGCTGAGGCTCATTTCTTCCCGAGTGAAACTACGATGCTGAAAATTGAGGTTCCTAGTTAGGTGTCCATATTGAACTTGTGGGTAGAGTGATTGGCCTAGCCACAACGTGGGTCAGCTAATAGGTGTACATTGCTTGGAAATAAGTGTACAAATTATAGTGAATCTGTGCTATGATAGATAATATAATATAAATATAAATTATATCTTATCTCGATGCTAGTTTCCTGCAAAATTCCCCTTAAGGGACATACTTTTCGAATTAAAATTTTGAAGGGAATGGTGACGGTTGATTACAAATTAAATTAATACTCATACTTTAGTACGTAGGAATACGTCAGTGGTTGTAGTAATAGCGATCCCACTCTCTTATATTCGCGACATTTCTTATATTGCCTTTAAATTTATTAGCAAACGCTTAATTGATGAGAACTAATTTCTTTTTCCATCTTTTCGTGTGAACTATGAGTGGCCAGACCGAATGCCGCGGTTGCAGAGCATACACGTAGGAGCAGTTTATTAACCAAAGACCACGATAAAACTAAGAACGGTCCATGAACCCGCAAATCAAAATAATTGAACGATTTGACCATATCGATGGTCGTGGCTCGTATTCAAAAAATCACTGTTCCGTGAACCGTACAGTGATTGTGATGAGGTAAATTGTGGTTGGAGGATCAGTTTGTTGTGGCTCGGGGCAGGCATGACTAATTATAAATATGATATCGTTCTGGTTGCAAATAGCCTCGTGAGTGGATCTCTATCTTTGAGGTTAATTAACCCGGGGTTAGGGAGGAAGATTATTTATATTGGGCACTCCGGGACCCTCCAAAGCCCCTCTTCCTTACGCCCTCCTCCCGCCGCAAGTCTTGCCGGCTGAGCGGTCGGGACCTTATTCAAATTATCAAGATCGTGTCCCACTACCTCATAACTATAAACAACCCGGGTCGGGCCAATAGATCTGCGCTGACAGCAATTATATATCTTAAGGTTTTTATTAAATAGTTGCCGATCATTCCACAAATCATTTGGTTGTTTCTCGGCCGCGGGTCTTCACGGTGTTTTCGAGGCTCGCGGATCCTGAAAAGATCCGGCGGCGCTTAGTCTAATCACGTGAGTACTGATCGAGGGGATCGCCTACTCAATCCCTCATGGTATCGCGTGCTTATTCAATCCACATCAACAATTAAGCCGACTCCCGATAGTACGAATTTCGTGGTAATCGCACGAACCCGTGCAAAACTCCCGTTAAATCAAATTATATCCTGTGACCAATGTGAATCCTATCGTTTGTGTAATTCGAAGTTTTCCTTTTCGACAGTAGGCTACCCGAAAACACGCTCTTATTCGAATTCGAGGTTGTTTTGGTTCAATTATAACGTAGCCTGCAGATATTGCCTCACTAGTACTTTTGCCTCCTAAATCGAATCGCCTCAAAAACGGCGCTAACATTTTATGGCGACAGAATGGGAAATATATTTTTTGGCTGTGTATACGATCGACATTGTACTTGACCGCCTTTTGGAGGACGTTACAGCAGAAGGAAATAGGTAACGTCCATAACTATACGCACAGATCGTCGTAGTGAGCTGAAATTAGGAGGGAAGTAGCGGGTTGGTTCCGAGATGGTTACTCACGAATTTCACCAAAATCGTACAATACTTCCACCTGCTTACACATGCCACATGCATAACTGCGGTTCTAATCAGCCGATTGTGATGAAATTTGCTGTCTTTTTTTGTTCAACAATTTGGACTCGAGAATGAAGAAAGTTTAATTCCCCCTTCAAAATTTGATGGTTTGCTTTCATAAAATATTGTTGCGCGTCAGCCATACTTTCCTTAGTTACCATGGTCGCATGGATTTTGTTGATAAGTCTTCGTTACCTATTATTTTGTTGATGGGTGCAAGGTTGTTGTTCACAATGAGGTGATCATCCAAAGAAGGTGGACATTTGGGAATGTGCCGAGGGTCCTGCTTATGTAGGTTCAGCGACCGAATGTGTGTCCGTGCGCACGCGCGCGCGCGTGTGTGTGTGTGTGTGTGTGCGTGTGCGCGTGAGCGTGTGCGTGTCAGCGGGGAGGTAGGTATCCATCGCAAAAAACACACACACAAAAAAAACGTACTAATTCAGGGTTTAACAGGAATTCAGTTATCTACACAGAAGAAGTATCCACGTAGGAAAATAATAAACCGTTGTGTGAGTATTTGCAGCGTTTTTACCCATTTGTTGATATATTATGTAAAACTTTGCTGTTAAAGGCCAAACGAATCATCCAAATTCAGCGAAAATTCTGGAATATTTCGAGGGTAGGCTTCGCCCTACTTCGATCACCTTTCCGGGCGGAGGCCTTGGGAAACATCGATTTCAATGGGTAGGGACGTAATAAAAGAATTATATACTTTTATTGAGTTTTCAAAGAAAATGAAGGTATTGCAAAGGGTCCAGAACATGAATTTTTGAAATTTTTTTTATAGAAAAATCCTTTTCAGAGCATCCCTCGATTTTAATTAAAACTTATATATATATATATATATATATATATATATATATATATATATATATAATGTGTCACTCCAGACGATATCTGACCTTGGGTACACGATAAAAATTAGCAAAAATGTTCGTATTCCAAACAAAAGGATGAGTTTGAAGATAAGCAATTTTAATAAATTCTAAGGGGCTCAAATTTGAGTTTGTAGTTGTCAAAATTCGGTGCGAAAATCGCGAAAAATTGAAATAAAATCACTAAATGTAGTATGGAAGGATGAGTAAATACAGAAAGACCATTTCAGTTGTTATTCATTCAGAATAGGGGTCGAATTTGAATTTTGGAGGTCCAAAATTGGTATTAAGGGCTAAAATCAATATTAATTCAGCTGACGTTGTGTGCGATGGTAATTCACGACAGAAAGAGGGACTATTTCGGTGATCAAAGTATTTTTCTCAAACAAGAGTGGTCAAATTTGACTTTATAAGGGTCAAAAATCGGTAAAAACGGCTAAAACCACGAAAAAAGACATATTCTTACGAAAAGTGGTATGGGTTCTCGGTATACCTTCTTTTTACACAAGAGCGAATATGTATTTGAAAATTCGCTGTTATAGCTATGCTGCATGACTTCCGCCTCCTCACCTGGAGGGGACAGTGGGACAGAGCCAAGGGATATTGAGCAAGTATGCCCATAATAAACATCTGATCAAGGCAAGAAGTGAACTCCTTGGGGCGGTTATGTATTTAAAGTGCCGCTGGGGCGATCGATGACAAGGGGCGGAAGGAACACAGGTAGGCGCATGCCTCATCGCCTCGAAGGATTTGAATACGAGAGGGGGAGACCTCTGAATATCCAATGAAACACCGGCGCCTAAGGGGTTACCACCCTTAAAAAACAACCCCTATCTCTCACCCTTTTTTTATCATGCGATTTACATGCGCTTTACATTACCTTCCACAATGGCGTCCTTCTTCTCGATACAAATATATCTACAGCGTTTTTCCAGTCAGACGCCTCTTATATTCAACCCAGTGAAACCGCTTTCCAAGCATTGCTACTTCTTACGAATGAATATGCTTTTTCCAGTGAAATTCACGCTTTTTCATATACCTAAATTTATACTTTTTCCGACCAATTTCATAATTATCCCAATCAAATTCTAATCAAGTTTTTAGTAAAATTTACGACAGTACAAATTCAACAGGAAAATGCCTACTACAATTAATCGTCGACAAACCATTTAGGATTGCCCCACAAAACTATTAGTATCTGAGCAATTTGCCGTCCCGAGCTGTCGGAGGAGTTGGCTCGAACAGCTCTGGTGACCTGGGTTTTTTTCACTCACAAACAGTTGGGCTGACTCAGTAATTACATATAGTGATACCTAACACTTGCACATTTAATTCAGCATATTTGACCAATTTACTGCGTGATGTTATTCACTTGAAGTTACTCTGTGGCTGTTGTTTAGAGAAAATATTGGAGGAAATATTGTTTATATAGGGAAAATATTGGTTTGGAGAAAATGTATGAAACATAATGATAAAACAACATATTAAAACATTAGGCAATAATCATATAATCTCAATTTTCATCAACTTCTGTTTAGTTAATGAATGATATATTAACCAACCATCCATAATAGGACTTTGAATACATACCTTACGGAGGAATCCATCAGCAGCAAGTCGACTACTGGAGGCGTGCGCTTTCGATGAAGGACATCATCTCCAGGCCGCCGTCACTTGGTCCCTTTTGGTTTATTATTATCTGAATAATACACCTACGCACTGGCTCTGCAAAAAATATTGTGAACGCTCCCTCAGAATCTTTTCTTTTACTTTTCCAAGATGTGTAGATTCCAAAACGCTGCAAAATCCTTGTCACATATGGGTTTATTATTCTCGTCTGAATACGGCTCGTATCCATTTTTCACCCATAACACCCATTTTCACCCATAACCTGTGAGTTTTCCGATCGGGCTGCCGAGATGGGGACACGACTAGGGCCCAAATGGAGCCTGTATGTGCGAAAGAACGATTTTTTTAGACCGAAAATTAAGGTAGATATCGATGATACGGCGGACGAACATTGCATTTTTGGAATCTACACACCTTGAAAAGTAAAAGAAAACAATTTTGAGGGGGTGTTCAAAAAAAAAAAAAAAATTCCGAGCCTAATGCATAGGTGTATTGTTCAGAGAATAATAACCAGAATGGAATGTTCGTCCTCCGTCCGCCGTATCGTCCATATCTACCTTCATTTTTGGTCTAAAATCGTCGTTCTTTCGCACACAGGCTCCAATTGGGCCCTCGTTGTCTCCCCCATCTCGGAAGTCCTTTCAGAAAATACCCAGGGGTGTTATAGGTGAAACATTTGTGCAAAATTACGTATTTTTGAAGTCTTCGCAAACTTCGGTTTTTCATGAGGAATCGATTTCCGTGTTTTTAGGGCGAGGAGACCAAATATATGAAGTTGATTTTGACCAAAGAGTGGAAAGTTGAGTTTGTAGCGAAGTTTCAGCTCCGAAAATTCATTTTTCATGAGACAAAATCCTGGGAAATATTCTAATATCGCCATAAATTTTTATAATAACATAGGTATTAACTGGTGAATCAAGGCAATTGAATGGTACTATCAATGGTCAAAGGTTATTTGTCAAAAACAGGAGCTTAATTCATGTTTTCGGGGGCCAAAATTGGTGGAAACCATCAAAAATAGCTATTTCAATTATTGCACATGAAAGAAGCAATAAATGAACAGCCAACATTTCTGTAGGTATGTCCAGTAGAATAATAAGCCAATGTGGCAAGGACTTTGCAGCGTTTTATGTCGAGAGGGGAGAAGTACTTCTACTACTTGCGACACTAACCCTTTATAACTAGATACTAGATTTATTTAATACCATAGCTACGTGCACACACAACGCTAGAGCTGGAACATTCGCTTTTGACTAGTAATTATTTCCTAATATTGGGTATCAAATTAGGTAACTAGACATGCTTTTAGATTGTACTCAGGGACTTACCATTGGCGTTAGACCTTGAGGGGCACCGCTATTTTAATTAACTGGCATTTGGTAGTATGGCGAGGAAGGGGCCATACACAAACAGGCATAATACACTTTTCTTCAATATAATCTTCACATTTACGAGTGTGGACAACCATTCCACAGTCCGCCGTGTGGTTTCGTGGGGCATCATGAAGAACGGAGCAGACACAAAATGTTCTTGACCGACTCGCCCATCGGACGGTGGAGTTCCAGTACAAACCCGCCCTATAAAGGCAATCAACGACATTATTAAACCAACCATTGAGTTACGCTCGAGGCGTCTGTTACATTTTAAAACCCCATTCTGCAGTGTTGCGAAACGCGATTTGTTGTATGTGGAGATCCGAGTGTAATATTGCGCTACAGAAAATAATTGCTTGGGACGGGCAGGGGTGATATTCGCTCACTGTTCTTTATCGAGTTCCACCTAACAAGCACCATGTCGCTATGTAGACTACGCCTGTTATGAGATACAGTTCAGAGTTCTTGAGCCAAGGAGGAATTGTTTGTGCATACCTTCGCAGTGTGATATGTTCTACATGACGGTGGAATCCGCATTTTTCTTGTTGTTGTAGCGTAGACGTGGTAGGTTTGTCAGGAATCCACCAATGATGGATGAGACGACTAAAAAAAAAATTCATTTATTTAGATCCAGGTTTCGACTGAATCCATCTCCTGCTTAGATATCTCCTCATATCAAGTTAGATGAAATAAAGAGCAAACTCAGAGAGCAGGAAAATAATCAGAATAATGAAATTTATAGCAAACAATTCTGACTGTTACAGTAATGTTGCCTACAGGTGTTTAATACACAAATCCGATTTTGCCTGTGCCAAGCAACAGCCTGTCCACCACTTTGTACCCTGTGCAACGCAGGGATAATAGGACTAATATTATATTCATACAACATAATAATGTAATATGGGATATAAAAAGGTTGAACTCAAGTTGAGGTTATATATCGGGGTCGGCGGAGGTAGCCCGTGTATTCAAATGGCGATAGTGGGCATGCGTGGATCGATGGTCAGGTTGCATTGCATTACCGCCTCCTAAATCATCTTCCGCCGCTCGATAACCTGCCCTCAGGCCCACCTACGGCCCTTCCCTTCTTTCCATCGTAATATTCCTTTTACCCAACTTTCCTCTTGTACCTTTATTCCGAAGATGGAATTTGGCGAAGTTTCTCTACCGTCTACAATACCCACTGTGTGTTTTGTTGTATTGATTTTATATCACGGAGCCGAATTCCTGTACTAAAGAACTCCACAATTTTCTTATATTAAATCTGAACGTAATAGGAAATTGTTTTCATGCAGAAGTAGAGACTGGTTTTATTAAAACACAAGATAGTCAAAATATAAACGTAAGTGTGGACACATACACGCCGTCATGTCACGCTCGTGAAAAAATGGCGGCATGTAAAACTATCTACCCCATGATGCCCTAATGTGCCGAAAATGGTTATCAAGAATGTTGTAGTGTATGAGTGTCCTTGCTGGAGCGTCAGCAATTCGATGCACGATCATATAAATAAAGGGTAGAAATTTACTCAACATTGATAGCAACTGCGCCAATTTTCACAATGATTGTCCCTTGTAGCTAACACCGGTTATACTCAAAAGATCCTCCTGGCGATTGAAAGAACAGGAGAAAGTTGGTAGATATTCAGTGGCAGGGAATGTTGGTGGGTTCGTCAATCTGAAATACACAGCCTGTTTCACTGTTCACATGCGGATTCTCAAACACCTACGGCCTGTTAGGCAACCTGAAGACTGCCCCTAATGAAGTCGTCTGAATCCTAAAACATGCAGACGAATGTGCTTTATGCCCAATCTAGCCGAGCAATAAGGGTTCCAGGATGGAGGACCACCCTCAGAATTTTATGGTTCTCGTTTCAAGGTACGTAGAATCCAAAAATGTAATGGAAAACTAATTCCTGTCCGGTATACCTTACGCCTTTCACGGCACTTCCTCAGACACCATGAACCAGAATGAATGAAATTCAGTTTGTATCTCCTATTTTGGGGTTTGGAGGGTCCTCGAAGCTCGGCGTTACTGAACAAGGGTTGGAATTTTCAAAAAACCGTCGCTCGTAAACCTTCAATAGAAGGGTATGGTTTTTATGACTTTTTCATTTGATTCCGAATTTTAGGATTTTTTGAGACAACCCGGAACAATGTACGTCCAGCCGTTCGTTCAGAGTAAGGCCCTGAATTTTGAACCGAAAAGCCTCATCAACATGAATGCGTGAATCATACGGTAAGAATACATAACTCCCGTCCATATATCATTGATAGTTGACAGCTGATTATAATCACGCATGACTTTACGTAGGTAGTCAAGTTTGTTGTTCAAAAGATGGTTATATTGGATTTGGTTGATAAGCGTTTTTTCCTCTTTGCTGATTGGTACGAGTTTGTCATTCACGGCTAAACGAATTAACAAAAAAACCACAACGGTTTATTATTTATCTTATGCTTCACGAATAGCTACGAATAATTAATGATTTAATTATTGAACTCCGCGCGTTTGTATGAAACCTTGATTCCCGGGCGGGCTCCAGCACTCCATTTAGGGCTTTCCTGGAGGGAGCTGGAGGGTACTGACTACAGAAAACAGTGATCTACGCAGAAAGGGCATCTATACAGGTAAATAATAAACAGTTGTGTAACAATTTGCAGCGTTTTTTATTGCATTTTCGGATTCTACATACCTTGAAACGGAAACCATCAAAATTAAGAATAAGAATAAGAATAAGAATATTTATTTGTACATTAGGCCTTTATGCCCTTAATTGTACATTATTTACAAAATCGAGTGGTGAGTAGAAGAAAACAGTTACAAAATACAAAACTTAGAATACTAAAAAAGATTAACTACTACCAGATACTAGATTAACTTTTTTTTCATGCTTGATTCCAAAGGTTCATTATTGAAAATAATAAAACAAAAATTGCTTCAGTTCTTCAGTTTACAGTCCCACCGATTGCTCTCACCGATAATGCGGTGCTTCACGAATGTCAGGTAGCATGTTTGTAGAATGTTGTAGATTAACGACGCGGACGACGATTGTTTCCCTGCTCATGGTTTTCCCGACACTCAGGTCCTGATGGTGGACCAAAATAATGGATGGGGAGAAGAAGCCATATTATAATGATTTAACCTGAACCTAATCAACTGCGCAGTAATTATTGTATACAATCATCACCAGGTCTGGCCTTCTGATGAGGTTGCCTGTAACTTCAATGCCCTGAGCGGTTGTTTCTTCCCTAGGTATCTGAAAGGCAAGCGACTAATAACATTTTGAATCATGAATACTTAACTTGCTTTTACTTAGTGCCGTTTCGTCTTTGCTAAACTGGAGGCACAGTACTTGCAATCAAATCTGAATCGATGGACATTATAAACGCTCAAATATAATCAAGCCTAAGCTCGAGGATGTGGACATTGCTGGTAAGAGTGAATTTGTAAGTCCCCCTCCCCCCCCCCCCCTCAAAATTTGATGGTTTACGTTTCAAGGTACCTACGTAGAATCCGAAAATGCAATACAAAAAATGTCTGTCAGTCCGCCCTACGCCGTACTTAGCATTTTTCTTAGTTTCCCTTTGGGGTCTAGTTGGTCCTCGAAGCTCGACGTTACTGCCAGTCATCTCAGACCACCCGAAGCATTGTGCGACCGAATCAAATTCGGCCCAGATATCATGGCTAGGGAGCACCTGATTATAATCACGGATGGCTGTGTGAAGTCTAGTTGGTTGTTCTGGGATATTATTCGATTTGAAAAAATGATGGCTCTTTTGGATTTTGTTGATAGGTATTTTTGCAACTTGAACAAACGTTGAAGTATTATTAGGTAAATTATTACACAACGGTAAATTATCACACAACGGTAAATTATTACACAACGGTTTATTATACGTAGGTACCTACTATCTACGTAGAAGGGGCACATATACAGGTAAATTATTACACAACTGTTTATTATTTACCGTATCCTTCATGAATAACTACAAATAATTAATGATTGAATTCTTGAATCCCGCTCATTTGTATGAAACTTTAATTCCCGGGCCGGCACCAGTAGTCCATTTAGGGCCTTCTTGGAGTTAACACGAGGGTATTGACCTTCAGAAGAGAACAGTGATCTACGCAGAAGGGGCATCCAGACGGGTAAATAATAAACCGTTGTGTAATAATTTGCAGCGTTTTAATCATATTTGAATGTCTGTTCGATCCGTAGACTTTGTTTCTGAGAAAAAAACGTCGTCCCAGAAGCCCATTTTCAATAAATGTCGTGGAAACATTGTGCAACAACACATCGCACTGTGCGTAATAAAAGTCGTGAATAATTGTGCTTAACGGTTAAATTTTTTCTTGCTCCATTTTTGGGCTGAAGTTTTCAACAAAGGCTTCACAAAAATGCTTTCCCACACAGGCTGTTTCTTTATTCTGTCTTTATAGTCCTCATGACTAACATCCCAAATTACCGTATGGATTTTCCTTCCTCGATGAAAAGTTCTATACATCCACATTTTCACCAGATATAGTGTTCAGACTTCACTGTTTTCATGAAGATGAGAGGTAGGACACTGCGGCAACTGTGTAATCCCTTTGAAGGAAATTTTGTGCTCTTCAGTTTTGAATAGGAAGATTTTTTCGATAGGCGCAGCCGTTTTCAAGTTATGGGTGGAAACGCGAAAAAAGTGCAAGAAAAATCATGGTTTTTGGCCCACCAAAACTTTGTCGCCCTGTTTTAGAGGTCGCGAACTTGGATTAGACATCTCCTAAACATGGCTGAGGACATAGAAATAATAATATCGTTTCCTGCGCAAAACGCAAGGCGGACTTCTGTTGTGACAAGACATACAGCTAGTGTTTTACTCCCCTATAACTATCGGGAGTGACGCCGGCGTCAAATGTGTATCGGCGTCCCGTGTGAATCCCAACAGCAGTTCATCTGTATTTCTTCTTATGCGATTGAAAATGACGTAGCGTCCCGACTAACTTTTGCAGCAAATATGCACCGGGCCATGCTTCTACAGAGTACAGATTTGCCCTATTGTAGCTCAAAAGATATACGAATTAATATCTATTGGTTTATTATTTTCAATAATGAACCTCTGGAATCGACCATGAGAAAAAATAAAAATTTAACCCTTTCCCCCTCAAAATTTCATGGTTTACGTTTCAAGGGACGTAGAATACGAATATATCGTATAAAAAAAATTTCCGTCCGTCCACCATCCGCGGCTTTTTCCTTCCCATGAACCAAAATGCACGAAATTTGGTGTATGGATCCCATTCGGGCTCTAGTTGATCCTCAAAGCTCGGCACTCAACTCTAAGGGGTGAAAAATAGGGGGATTTTCGTCGGGTTTTTAGTGAATTTTTGAGAACGTCTGGAGCATTCTACGATGTCGCATAAAATTTGCCCTAAAGAGCAGCGTGTATGTAGGCATCAAGCTGGGTTGAAAGCGCACATCACTCCTCTGTCGGCCAGGTGGCCGCCGTAGCGGAGTGGTCTAGGCGTCGGGCTCTCACACCTAAAACAGAGGTTCAGTTCCGGGACCGAATATTTTTCACTTCACATCAACCATTTTCCTTCAGAACTACATTTGCATTTCTTTTCGCCATTTTAGCTACTGCTTGAATATTCAACGCATGATATTAATTTGTAGTGGCGAACCGGTACTAAACTGCGGAGGGGCTGTGATGTATATACAGAAAGCTGTGATCTGTAACATAATGGGTGTTCTATACAAAATGATAAACCGTGGTGTATGGATTTGCAGCGTTTTTCATTTTGTGGGCAGGTGCATGATTTATCGGAGGAAGTATCACAGTCGAAACATTCAGAAAATGTAGGTACTAAGGAGAGGCAATAGTTTTGATGATTCATTGGTGTGGGTACCTGGTTGGTAAACTCGTCCTTTTCGAAGTGATTACTGGTAAGGCGCCCAAAAACACAAGCGTTCCCCTGCTGCAGGAACTGGATGGCTTGAACAATCGATGTACTCGTACTTGAACCAAATAAGTAGCCTGGCCCAACTGTTACCTACGGTTTCCGTCGTCAATTATTACAGGAAACACCAAGCTTTACGCGTCTTTCTGCCCATGGTCACAGGATTCCAATCCCAAACAAGTCCGTTGATTTCGAAAAGAGTTCCTCCACCGCTGAGACTGCAACCAACGTTGAATGAAAGAGGTGAAACAGTGAACCCACTTTTCGGCCGTGTTTCCCATTAACTACGAGTAGGTATGTATTAGACAATATTTCTAGGACATAATTAGCGAGCCCTCTAGTAATTTTCCCTCAAAAAACGTTCTGATTGCCTAATACTTTCTTCAAATTATATGTACTTCACTTGAAAACGTTTAAATACGCAGCCACAACAATGATACAGTGGCACTGGTTGGGTTTCACGAATGAGCAATTGGCTTTGTTTATGAAAGTATGATTGTATAATTACAGCACAGCGGAGTGGAAAACTCGTTGAACCAAATTGAAAGCAAGAAATAAATAGCTAATTGAGATGCTAAAGGTTTTATTATTGCTCCTCTATTGAAGAAATTAGCGAGAGTCCCTAACCTTGATTTATTCATTTAACTAGCTGTGTACCCGCGCTTCGCAACGGTAGAACAGACACCCCCTTTAGGACAGGCCCCACTCATAACAGTTTTATGATATATTATACTATTTGAACCGACGCGTGTTGCTGCGATTTAAATAAATGGAGCCAACGGTCATGTATTTTAATATGCCTGTATCCCCCCCTCCTCAACTGATCAGAAACCTTCCCCAATGCCAACCCTAACTGCCTTTAACCCCCCCCCCCCCCGTATCCTATGAACCCTCCCTACCTGGTTAGAAACATTCCTCAATGTTCACACAACAAATTCCCAAAGTTGCACTCCAATTGGTCAAGTAGTTTTGAAATTTCTGTAGACCCCCCCCCCCTCTCATAACCTGTACCCCCCTCCCACTAACATCCTGATTGAAGTACCACTTGAATGTACTCGTCGAGCTGAATCCAGAATCTAATTACAATCGGATTTACGTCCAACCGTTCAAAGTTATTATAAGCATAAACGTCCTCATAGAAGTGATTATAACACGTTTTTTAGTAGTATTTCATTCATAGCGTTTCAACGGATGGACAGATTCAAATGCGGATTTTTCATAAACCTTCCCAGATAAATTCTGCGTCAAATGGTACCAGCCGCAACTTTCTACGTTCAGCCGTTCTCAATTGATGCCGAGACAAACAAACAAACAAACAAACAGACAAACAGACACTGTTTTATTATATGTATAGATGTATTCGAATTTATTATAAATTTTTTTAGTAGCAACAAGAATAACTATCTTGTAGAGACATAGAGATCTTGTAGGAAGAGGTATGTTGTAAAGTAAATTTATATAGGTATACGATGTTGTGCAGAATAATTAAATTATGTACTTCTTAAAATGAATATACACCATGATTTCTTCTTCTTTCTTATTTCCTATCCCACCATCACATCTGTGATTGACAGCTTTCCCTGATTTCGTGTGGTTTAGAGAAACTGTGTTGATCAGTAAAAGAGTGCGGTAATAATGTGTTCACCATTATGTTTACCACTGTTAAACAATGAAAACCCCATTTCAAGCTTTTAAGTTAATAAAGTGTCGTTTTGAGTCTCGAATCTTGTTTTAAATTTCAGCGATTAGTACGTAGGATACCTAACCACAAACCCGCAAAACACCAAGAGACCCCGTTTTTCCCCGTGCTCAGCTGGGCACGAGAAACTTCACCCGCCCTTTTATCGCCTTATTTTACATTATTTGTTAAATTGTAATAATTCATCAAATTCTACATTACACAAAGAATTTATTCAGTGTAGCTATTTTTGTGGCTTTTAAAATAGCTTTGCCCTGTTTTATTAACATTCGAGGGTTACCCATAGTTCGGAATTTCGAAATGCTGTTACCTAAGTGCTACAGTAATAAACTATTAAGGACTAACGTCAAGACTGTGGTAGTGGCAGATCTCAAGTCGCATGTTGTTCCGATGAATATGGGGTCGTTTTGGCTGAAGACTAATCGATATCCCTTCTTAACTGGTGGTAATATCGCTGGTCTAGGAGGGTGAATCTCGAGGGCCAACCGTCACAGAGAGTGACTCCTCTCACTCTGTCACATGGTAGGAGAGCGTGGTTTGGTTGTATGCGCTGAGTAATTCAACATACTCCATCCACTTTTTGCGGGCTTTCCAGAAGGATAAGCCCAAAGGTTTCCAAAAGAATTCCTTTACCGTCATCCTTTCCCTTTGATAATACATACATCTATTGGCTTTCCCCTTTCAACCTTTAGAGTGTCAGTATAATTAAAAGATATTGAGCTCATTTGAAGGCAATCAATGCCGTGTCCCAATTTAAAAGTCCCAATAGTTGTTCAATCCTAACGATGGAGGTTGATCACCAAGAGATTGGACTCTCAACTCACGGTGGACGCAACTCACTGGACAGCAACCTCTGACAACATTTGTCTCCGCCAGTACTCGTATGTAGGAGCTTTGTTCTCGACCAGTAAATATTATTGAGGTAGTACCATTACGATGGAGGTTAGTCACCTTGAAGTTGTTCAGATATCCTTTCCTGAACCAGAACTTCGTACTACTTTTCATCCCCCCTTTTCCCTCTCATACTTCTGCTACTCAGAAGTATGTCATGTGGGTAGGAGTGTGACAGTGGCAGTTATAGAATCGTTTGTTTTTTCCAGTGAAGATGGGGTCGTTTTGGCTGAAGCCTGATAGATTCTTAACTGGTGATAATATCGCCGGGGGATAATATCTAAGAGGGGGACTCTCGAGGGTCCACCGTCACTCTCCTCACAAGATTGAATTTAACAACACTTTCTGTTAACAAAAAACTGCAGTTATTGCTGAAATAATAATATTATAATAACATAATAGCTCACAAAACAGAATCAAAATCAGAGCCCCATTCCGAGCCTGGGTTAGAGTCAAGCTCCGACCGAAGGAAGAAGAGAGTCAAGTCGGTTGCAGTTCAAGTTCAGATCTTCTTCCTTGAGGTTTGAAGGAGAAGCCTAATTCTGCAGAATGTTGTAACTGTGGCCTTGCCCTGTTCCGGGCCATAGAATACTGATACCTACTAACGCTCTGGACGCGTGAGCACCATGGCAGACACCCACCCATGTTCGCTGTTATCTTCTTCTTTCTTCACATTTCTTGCAGTTCGTGTTCCTTTGAAAGACTAGTTTTCCTCGTGTCCTGTTATTGTTCAAGTTGTTGTTGTTCTTCTCTGGGCTTCTATTCCTGTTGTTAGAACACTCGTCACTACCTTCGGTTCGACCTTCGACATTTTTAGAGTAGGTACCTACTTAGATAATTAGATAGGCTAGGTTAAAACACCATTTTGTGCACCTAGATTTGCATTTAGCTGTTAATAATAAACATTTAGATCAGCGGCTCCCACCTCTTTCGTTCACGCACAATCCCCCACCCCCCTCCAGTACCACAGTTTCAGCCGACGCACACCCGAATTACGTGAATACGATCCATATTCACTTTCACTACTCATTTTCAAACTGGTAATGGTTGAAAACGCTGATTACACAATGGTTTATTATTTACCTGCATAGATGCCCCTTCTGCGTAGATCACCTTGGTCAATACCTACTCTCGAGCTCCCCCCTAGGAAAGCCCTAAATCGTGTACTGGAGCCGGCCCGGGAATGACCGTTTCATAAAAATGCGCGGGATTCAATAATTCAGTCATTAATCGTTTGTTGTTATTCACGAAGCATAGCGTAAATAATAAGCCGTTGTGTAACAAACCGTTGTTTAAGAAACCGTTGTGCAATAATTTACCTGTATAGATGCACCTTCTGCGTAGATAACTGTTTTCTGTGGTCAGTACCCTCGAGCTCCCCCCACGAAAGCCCTAAATCGAGTACTGGAGCCGGAATTATAGTTTCGTAAAAATGCGCGGGATCACGGCCATGGCAGGACTCAATAATTCAATCATTAATGATTACTTGTTGTTATTCAGAAGCATAACGTTTGTTCAAGTTGAAAAAATACCTGTCAACACAATCGAAAAGAGCCATCATTTTTCAAACTAAATAATTCACCGAACAACCAACTCGACGTCATACAGCCACCCGTGATTATAATCAGGTGCTCCCTGATATCTGGGCCGGATTTATACCGTTTGATTCACCATCATGTTGATGAAGCTTTTCGGTGCAAACGAATGGCTGGTCGTACAATGCTCCGGGTGGTCTCAAAGAATTCTTTAGTTCAAGATCAGTCTAAAAACGTAAAAAACCACACCCTTCTATAGAACGTTTTCGAGGTACGGCGTTCTGAAAATTCCAACCCCTATTTTTCACCCCTTAGATATGACGCCGATCTTCGAGGACCAACTAGACCCCAAACGGGACCTACAAACCAAATTTCATTAATTTCGGTTCATGGCAACTAAGAAAGCAGTGATCCGTGTGAAAACAGTACGGCGGGCGTACGGCGGACATTTGAAAAATGAAGGCTGCTTTGGATTTTGTTGATGGGTACTTTTGCAACTTGAACAAACGGTGAAGTATTATTGATGGGTAAATTATTTCACGACGGTAAATTATTACACAACGGTTCATTATAGTATCTACATAGAAGGGGCATCTATGCAGGTAAATTATTACACAACGGTTTATTATTTGCCTTATGCTTCATGAATAACTACAAATAATTAATTATTGAATTATTGAATCCCGGGAATTAGTAGGACACTTTAATTTCGGGGCCGGGTCCAGTACCTACTCGATTCAGGGCTTTCCTGGGAAGGAGCACGAGGGTAGGTATGGACCACAGAAAACAGTGATCTACGTAGAAGGTATATATATATAGGTAAATTTCTACCTATACTGTAACAGAATACCCTTCTGTTACAGATAACAGCTCTCCGTATAGATGACCCTTTATATAACATAATTATGTACTATTCTATACACATTATGTAGATTGCAGACCCTCCGTAGCTTAGTACCTAACCCCGTACTCGTTACTAGGTACCTACCAAAATCACGAGTTAAATGTTGCTAAAATAATTCTGTCGATGACAAGCAGTACCTAAAATGGCAAAAAGAAACGCAAATAATGAAGTTCTGAAGGGAAATTGTTGATCTGGGGTGAAAAAAGTTGCAAACGTACCTACCAACAAACTCCAGCCCCTTCTACGTAGATGGTATAATGAACCGTTGTGTAATAATTTACCGTTCTGTACTAATTTACCACTGTGTAATAATTTACCCATCAATAATACTTCAACGTTTGTTCATGTTTCACTACCTATCAACAAACTCCAAAAGAGCCATCATTTTTCAAATGCAATAGTATCACAGAACAACCAACTCGACTTCATACACCGTGAATATAATCAGGAGATCCCTAGCAATGATGATCTCGGGTCAATTCCCGATTGTTATCGCGTCCCTAGTGATGATATTTGGGCTAAATGTATACAATTTCGTTCACCCTGCTGTTGAAAATGCCTGTCGGTCCAAACTTCTCGGTCTTACTGTGAACGAAGGGCTGGACGTACAATGCTCTGGGTGGTCTTGAAAAACTCCCAAGTTCGAGAACTATTTAAAAACGTAAAAAATTCGAGATAACGGCGTCCTGGATATTTCAACCCCTAGTTTTCACCCCTTAGGGGTGACTGACATTAACGCCGAGCTTCGAGGACCAGCTAGACCCCAAATGGGACCTATAAACCGAATTTCGTCAATTTTGGCTCATGGTAACTAAGAAAAGTGCGAAGTACGACTTACGGCGGACGGACAGAAATTTTGTTATTGCATTTTCGGATTTTACATACCTTGAAACGGAAACCATCAAATTTTGATGGGGGGGGGGGGGGGGTTAACTTTTTTCTTTTTTTTTCATGCTCGATTCCAAAGGTCTATTATTGAAAATAATAAACCAAAATTTCTGTCTGTCTGCGGTACGTCGCACTTCGCACTTTTCTTAGTTATGATGAACCAAAATTGTTGAAATATGGCTTGCATGCCCCGTATGGGGTCTAGTTGGTCCTCGAAGCTCGGCGTTACTGTCAAGAGAAATAGGTGTTGAAATTGTCAGAACGCCGTTGCTCGAAAACTTTCAATAGAAGGGTATGGTTTTGGTTTATTATTCTGTGAATAATACACCTATGTATTCGCTCAGCAAAAAATTTTTATAACACCCCCTCAAAATTTTTTCTTTTCCGTTTCAAGGTGCGTAGATTCAAAAAATGCAATGTCCGTCCGCCGTACGCCGTCCGCCGTATCACGTGTACAGGCTTCATTTTTGGTCTAAAAAATTCGTTCTTTCGCACACATGCTCCATTTGGGCCCTAGTTGTGTCCCGAAACTTTTCCGCCCGATCGGAATATACCCAGGGGTGTTATGAGTGAAAATGTGTGTAAAAATAGGTACTTTTTGCGTTTTAGCAACATGTTAGTAAAATGAGCTTTTGAGGTATCGTTTTTCATGTTTTTGGGGACGAGAAGACCGAATATGAAGTCGATTTTGACCAAAGACGCGGAAATTGAGGTTTTACCATTGGCTCATCTCCCAAAATTGTTTTTTTTTAGTCAAAAACCTGGAAAACTGTCTGAAATCACCATCAATGTGTATACTAACATTAGAAAAAGTGTAAACAGCTGAATCAAGACCATTAAATCGCACTACCAATGATCAAATATGATCTGGGGGGGAAAAAAAAAGTGTAGGTACCTATTTCATGTTTTGGGGGCCAAAATTGGTGGAAATCATCAGGAATAGCGAATTCAATCATTCCACATGAAAGAAACAATAAATTTAACTGCCAACAAGAATCTCTAGAACTCCAATAGAATAATAAACCCATGTGACAAGGACTTTGCAGCGTTTTTTTAACGTTTTTGAATTGATATTTGAACTAAAGCATCTTTTGAGACCACCCGGATCATTGCACGACCAGCCGTTCGTTTTTACCGAAAAGCTTCGTCAACATGATCGTGAATCAAACGGTATAGATCCGTCCCAGTTATCATGGCTAGGGAGCACCTGATTATCATCACGGATGGCTGTCTGAAGTGGAGCTGGTTGTTCTGTGATATTATTGCTCCATTCTAAAAATGGTGAATGTTTTGGATTTCGTTTATAGGTACTTCTGCAACTTCAGCAAACGTTGAAGTATTATTTACACAACGGTTTATTATGCTATCTACGCAGATGGGGCATCTATACAGGCGAATTATTACACAACGGTTTGTTATTTACCTTATGCTTCATGAATAACTACATATAATTAGTGACTGAATTATTGAATTCCGCGCATTTGTATGAAACTTTAATTCCCGTGCCGACTCCAGTACTCCATATTTAAGGCTTTCCTGGAGGGAGATCGAGGGTATTGACCACAGAAAACAGTCTACGCAGAAGGGGCATCTATACAGATAAATAATAAACCACTGTGTAATAATTTGCAGCGTTCTTCTGTATGTGTATCCCAGTGATGCCGTGTGCCCTGAACTATGAAAGGAATAGTGGTAGATATCCTAAAACTCAAAAAGTATAAATCGGATTTTTTCCCAAAAATGTCTTCCATTACACTTTTTCGTCCGCGCACCCCAGGCAGGGAACCGCTGATTTAGATAATCAAGGCGCAGAAGAAGTAATTAAGAAGAAAGCAAAAAATTCCCCATTTTTACCGGGAATTTTCAAGTCGGGGAATACGTCCAATAAACTCCTGCCCTTCCTCGTTGCCCATCACTGACTGAATGATACAGATTGTTGGTTGCAGTGGTTGTGGTACAAATTCTACGCATTATTCCATAATGGAACATGATCTTGAAAATGGATCAAGGTAAGCAATCGATAATGAAGGTGGATTTACCGGTGGACCCTCTAGCATTTCAAAGCAGATTTGTATCGCGACATAGCTACTAATGTACTCTGTGCCGCCGCTGCGGACTATCAAGCGAAAGTATGCCCCCTTTTGTCGACCGCTCCAAGGGGCTCAGCGCGAAGGGAGGATGTGACAGAATGTAGATTGCCAGCTAAAAATGCCGATAGGGCGTATAAGCGATCGCGTTACAAGATGTTGAAATGACGGGCTTGCCGCGAGAGATGATACACCCATTTCCAACATTGCTAACTGCGTGCTTCGACTTTTCTTCACCGCATGTTCCCCGGTAGACCGTCAGCGGGGTGGGCGAGGGACCGTCCCTTCAACTATTTTAATGTACCGCATTCTTCGCCTGATGCCCGACGGAGGTTTTAAATTGAAAAAGTGAAAAACCTTCAGAAAATGAAGGGTCGGTTTTGCTCCATGTTTGAGAGGACTTGGGTATCAGTTATCTGCGCTGCATTTCTTTGCGGACACCTCGTCAGATCTTGGTAACCATTAAATACGTAGTCGCTAGCTGTGCCTCGCTATTTCGATATTCTTGTCAGTCAGGCTTGGGCTAGATAGCTAGATACGTCCAAGTGAAGGGCATAGCAGTTGAGTAGGCATCACAAGAAGAGACTAAATTATTGTACCTACCTACACGGTTGAGCACTTTGCTGTGACACAATCCGAAGATTGTCAGATGAAGACCTATCTACCTACCTTGAGGCTAAATATCCCCGATTTAGTTCCAAAAGCTGCCATCACGTTGTGCATCAAAATGTGCTAAAACTATTATGAAAACTGTGACTAAGCCGCTCATCCGATTTTCCTTATGAAAATTGCTTTGGAAACCATGAATACGTAGAATTGATATGACAATATTTTAATTTTTGCATTTCAAATTTTCCACAAAAAACCTTATTTAAAAAAAATATTTTCAAATTTGAAGGATCAGGCGCGCTAGGGATGTCTATTTGGAGTTCAAATCCGTTTGAAATTTGAAAACCGGATGAGTATCAAGCGAATAGTGCTGTTATTAGGGTTTAGGCAGGGGAAATGCCGCTTATGAATGGAGGCAGGACGACCCAGCCTAGAAGGGGTGCGCGCCTCCTGGTCTATCAAGAAGGGCCATTGACCCCGTCAGTGACAGCAGTTTTTGTGTTCAGGTTGTATTTTTCAATATCCTACTGCTACAGGCGCTACAGTACTATTCCTGATCGACCCTCCAATTGAATCGGTGAATGTTAAAGGGGCAGTAGTCCAAGAAAGCTGACTTTCGGAAAAACGAAAAAAACTGTCCTGTTCCAAATATATTGGCAACTTGTTTAATTGGACCTTACCCTTTAGTTGAACCAGTGATCAGAGAAATATTTGAAGAGGAAAAGAAATGTTAATAGCATTTCCCTATTTAACAGAATTTTTTGAAGGTGGTGGACTACTGCCCTTTCAACTTGCTATAACGAAATTGAGGATTTTGTGTTGGTGTTTTTGTTAAATTGAGGAAAAGCCAAGGTTCTAATGACAAACAATAATTTTTTAAGTGAATCTGAATGTTTATTTATAATTGAACAAAACAAAATTTGGTTGTCATCAGCTGATGCCGCACAGCGACCGTGCAGGTCGACGCACGTAAAAAGGGCCATAGTCCCGGACTACTGCCCCTTTAACATGCTAACCTCAGAAATTCGTAGTTTCCAACCGTCTCTACGCCTCCAAAATGTGGTGGACAACGGTCCTTATAGCATCAAACGATGCGGCTGTTCATATAGAACCCGAAAATGCAAAAAAACGAATATTGACAAAACATGGACAACTGCCCTTTTAACATTCACAGATTCAATTATGAAATGATGCCAACGATATTTAAGGTAGTTTTGGGCATCTCAAGTATTTCTTATGCACGGTTCCGGTGTGCCCGGTACAGGTGTGCATGGTTTGGGTATGCAATCAATCTAAAAATCAATTTTAAAAATAATTGCAATCTGTGCTGATAAAATTGCATCAGCCACAGGGCGTTTCGAACATTGCAACATGAAAATATATCATTAAAGGAAAATATAGATAATATCAGCCAGTGGCAGACGACGATGATGATGGGATGGTATATCATTCTTAAATGACATACTTACACTTCCATGTAGTAAAATTTCAAATACCCAGATGTTGATGAAAATGTACCCTCCTAAATGGCAATGTTTTGAATTTGAGTCTGCCAGTGGTTCATTCGTTTACCATTGGCAGACCAAGGTAAATTTTCCTAGTGGTAATTTCACATAGTAACATTTCAAACGCACTGAAGTTGATAAAATTGTATCCCCAAAACTGCAAATTTTGATCTTGTCTGCTAGTAGTTATCAGCGGTTCGTTAATGACAGACCAAGGTGTATCATCTTGGTCTCAAATCACAAATACTTTCATGGAGTGCCAAACGGCACCCCAAAATTCTCCAGGGTTTTTGTTGTCGTTTCATGTGTTCCTTTTTCATGTATTGTCAAAGGGTCATGTGTTCCTTTTAGCGAATTTTCAAAGAAAATGAAGCTATTGCAATGGCTTCGAAATTTAAATAATATAAATTTTTGGAAATTTTCTTCATAGAAATCCGTTTCAGACCATTCTAAAACGATTCCTGAAATTTAACACTTTTTTATATGTATATATATATATATTTATTTATATATGTGTCACTCCAGACGATAACTCTCGATAGAATTGAGATAAACAGCTCAAATTTGCACAAAAAATCTATCTTGGCAATCGAAAGGCTAAGTTCGAAGATGGGCGAAATTGGCCTACTCTAAGGAGGGTTTTGGCGCATTTAAAGTGCGCAAAAATTACCCAAAAATCCCCAAAATGTTATTTTCCAACAAGTGACCCCTCATTTTAAAGGTTTTTGCACGCTGAACACGATGGTGGAATCGGATTTTAGATATCTTGATCCGTTCTCAAATTAGAGCATTTAAAGTGCGCAAAAATTACCTAAAAATCCCCAAAATGTTATTTTCTAACAAGTGACCCCTCATTTTAAAGGTTTTTGCACGCTGAACACGATGGTGGAATCGGATTTTAGATATCTTGATCCGTTCTCAAATTAGAGCATTTAAAGTGCGCAAAAATTACCCAAAAATCCCCAAAATGTTATTTTCCAACAAGTGACCCCTCATTTTAAAGGTTTTTGCACGCTGAACACGATGGTGGAATCGGATTTTAGATATCTTGATCCGTTCTCAAATTAGAGCATTTAAAGTGCGCAAAAATTACCCAAAAATCCCCAAAATGTTATTTTCTAACAAGTGACCCCTCATTTTAAAGGTTTTTGCACGCTGAACACGATAGTGAAATCGGATTTTAGATATCTAAATCCGTTCTTAAATTAGAGCATTTAAAGTGCGCAAAAATTACCCAAAACTAGGATAATCTTTAAACTCTTACCCCCCACCCCCTTAGAGTGGTCAGATTGAAAAATGTGAGAAGTATTAATTGAAGACGAGAGTTCGAAGCAAAAAAGGGGGAGGCAAACGATTAGTACAACTCCTTGAATTTACCCACAGCGATCAAATAAATAAGCACTTAGTACAATTACGTAATAAACAAACGGTAGAATCAGGATGGACAAAACGTACAAATTAAAATAAATACGAAGAGAATATACATAGAAAACCAAATTTTAGACCGAAGTTTTCCTTTATTCAAAACCATAGCCATTAATTCGAATATTTCTTTGAAAATTCGCTCATTAAGTCATGCTGCATGACTGATTTTTTTTCATACTCCTCCGTTTTTTCGTTCTTGATCTGTTTATACTCCCTTTTGCGGATTAGATACTCCAATTTCCGGTCGTCTGGATATCCTTTTCTTCTGAAATTCCTGTAGCACTTTCTAGCTAGGTACCTGGCAGTCCTGCATTCAGGGGTGTACCAGGGTTTTCGGAAGGTATTTGAGTTTCCGGGTTTGCCATACTCAATGGACATCAAACCACTGCTAGTTCCAACAGCCTCAATTGCCTCCACAAACTGTCTGTACAAAGATTCGCTCGAGTCCCGGTCTACCCTAGGAAGGTCCCATGATTTTAGTTCTGGCTGAAACTTTTTCAGAGCTGTCTGATCCCTGATGTTGCAGTAGCGTCTGGGCTGGGTGGGGAGGATGTTCCCCCTTAGGCTCTGCTCTGGGGCTACTCCAAGGCTGAGAGTCACCGAGCAAGGCAGGTGGTCTGAAATGTGGGAGAAGACCGTTCACATTAAGCATCGCGAGGTCCCCCTGGTCACACTGTACGTACTTTGACGTACGTATAGTTTGTAGGATTGTCCGACAGCGACCGTACATTATACACAATGAGCCCGAATTCATCAAACAACTCAGCCAACAGCCTCCCTCTGTGGTTGATGTTGGTATCAGCTGAACACCTGATCTCACTGAGGTATAATCCTGCAGTCAGCTCCTTGTCCAGCTCTCTTAGGTTTCCAAGTCTTGCGTTCCAACCTCCAAACATGAGCCAAGTACAACCAGCCTGCTGGTAAAGAGTCCACCATGTCATTAAAGAACTCGCCAACCATGTCCCCTGCGGCTTGATCGCAAATATTTCCTGGTGCCAATGACGCACTTGGCAGGGTGATTCTCAGAATAATCCAGAACTTCTTTATATCTAACACAATACTAATCTGGGCAAGCTTCTTTCTCAAATAAATCATTATTCATCCACTGAGAAACAGAGACCGTAATAACTCCCCTTTTGAATTTCCGTATTCAGGTCACTTAATTCAATTGGAAATAAATATATTGATAATAAACAGGTCACTGCGTTATTTTTTTTCTGGACGGAGTCCTCAGTTTTCCCAAAGCCGACTCGGGCTAGCCGGGATGGAGTCCTCAGTTTTTGCTAAGCCAGCTCAGACTGGCCGGGTTGGAATCCTATACTTTTCTTGAGCCGATGCAATTCATTAATGTGGGTTTGGGACGGAGTCCTGGCCTGTCCTTTCACGTAGGTAACCAATCATAGGTAGTTGGGAAGTACAGCTCCGTTAGTTTTCATCCCACGAAAATCATTCATCACTCGTTGGAAAGCTCTCAATTTATCAGACAAGATCAATGCCCCGAAAACATATCCATGATCTTTTCCATGTCTGTTTGCCTGTTTGTAACTAATGAAGAACAACAATCAACAGTAGCTCCAATCGTGAGTGTGTGTTTGTGTGTGTGACAGAGTGAGTGGGGGGGGGGGGGGGGTAATTTTCCCCAAAGAAACTAATCTGAGAGGATGGTTTATTATCTAAGAATAATTAAGTCGTGATGAGGTATATTTTACTGTCATTTCCAAAAATCCGTTGCATATATGATGCAACAAATAATATATGATATAACAAAACACAGCCTTCAAAAGGAATGTGTCCAAGTATGAATAACCAGAAGAAACCTAACTCTCTGTAGTGAAAGTGAAAAGTGTGGAAAAACAAAAAAAGGAACAACAAAGACGCTCTCAAGGATAAGGAAGGTTGTATTAATATCAGCAGACGAACAGTAGCTGTGTGGAGCGAGCCTTAGCAATTATAGCGTGAGATTGTTATTATTTTACGTCGGTTTGTAATAGGGCTACCGACGGAGGGAATAAACTCAAGTTTCCAATTAACATGGGGGAAGCTGCCCCGGACCGTCTCGTCTTCTTCAGGATGTTCCACTTGATTCATACCTCGCCTTGCCCACCTAACCCCCGATATCCAGCAGTAAAACTTTTATGGTTAATGGCTCTCGAAACGCCGATGGAAAGATGAGGGGTCCGACCTGTTGTTGCTCATCATCAGTTTAACCTTTCACCGTTTAACGGATGGTGGCGTTTTCTGGCGGTCCCGACCGTTTTGTAATAATTTGCAGCGTATTTTTCTCCGAATCCTCTCTCAACCACCTCCCCCTCCCGTTTCAAACCGTTTGACCAAAGTGATACAAAATGAAATTGAATTCACACTTAGGTACCTACCTACATCGTTTCAAAAATTTTCCAATTCCAATTCCTTCCATTACAGGATACTCAATGAATATTCAGTAAGATCAGAATGATGGAGATTCTTCGCAATTTCTCATGAGGACCGACAAATTGAATGAGCTATATAACGGAACAAACATGGTGGGACAAAGCAAATTTGAAACACCTGTATCAACAGTCGAACATGGGACTTGAATGAATAGGGTTCAATCCTATATGGATATTAGATTTACATTTCGCGACTATAAAACGGGAAACTGAAATCTTTAACTTCTTTTCTATAACCGATCTCGAAATGTTCGCACTGTAAGTTGCACTGCTTATCTACTTCATTCACAACACTTATTGTAATATAGTAATAAGAACATTTTCGTTTTTGTAGATACCTACCTACTCTACTGTAGGTTGTACACCTATGCAAACAGATGAAGCTGCTAATATACTAATCACCTATAATAGTCACAATTATTGAACTAATCAGGCATTATTGACATTAGAAACACACAAGTTCCAGGTGATATTTTAATGATGAGTTCTTCTTCTGGCAGTCGCCTCATTGGGATCGACCAAAGATGCGAAATGGGTAAACGGAACCTGCCCTAATGGCAAACTCTGCCAAGATACGTTCCTGAAGGAGAGGGGTAAGTTCCGAATCAGTTCGCAACTACTTTATCAATCACAAATAACGAAATTTGGAGGTTAAATAACATTTCAAGATTTGTCTGCTATCTGCCATAGGCGAAATAAACAAATTTCTCTAAAAATAACCTGTCTAGTAATTTTCCTAAACAACACGATCCTAGTTCTGCAATTCAAAACTCTCATGCAAATCAAAATTAAGTAAGGTAAATTCATTTATGATATCACATCACTGATATTAGAATGTACCCATATCATTACTGAATGCTTTTATGATTCAGATAAATCCTTAGTCATAAGGGCGCTTAGACATGGAGGTTTGATTATATCGGGTTTTGTGTTGTCGGTCTTGCTGGTGTCATTGTGGGTGTAAACAGAACGGACTACATAAAGCTGTCAACTCAGTCCTGTTTATTCCGCTGACCGTAAAAGATTTCAGCCTGGAGAAATCTGCAGATTCCTAAATTAATTGAAGTGGTTGGGGGGGGGGGGGGGGAGGAATCTAGGACTAAGTGAGGTTTAGCCAACGCATTTTGCGTTTATTGTCCCCGAGAAGAAGATCCGTTTGAGGGAAAGAGCGAAGAAAAATCTTATGAGCTATTGCTCACAAAACGGTAGTATACCAATCTATACAAAAGAAAGAAGAGTTTCATGACTCACTTCCAAGACACAGAGAACCAACGCTGAAAAAACCTCCTACGAAAAGACTGGATGTAGGTAATGACAATAATTATTCTCAAAATACCGTTTCAATGAAACTACTACTGCTCTGATAACATGCGAAGAGATATTGATGAAACCCATCGAGGACCTCCAAAAACCGCCTTCATGAAGTTCAAGAGAAGTGTCTGTTTCACTTGCGTGAATTTCAGTTCTTGCGTTAGGTAAGCAGATGCTGACTACAGCATGTTTGTCTTTCTGTACCCAAGTTGCTTGCTTATGTAGAGCATCGAATAACGGGTTCTGTGCAAACGAGGGGGCTCTGAGTTTGGGCCAGTGGTAGGAAAACGCGATGGGTTATGGCCAAAAAAGCGATGTGTTTGGGCCAACGCCAAAGGCTACGTCAGGTGCAAAAGTAATGGGTTTGGGCCAACGAAATAAAAAGCCGAAATGCGTAAGAGAAGTTTTATTACCTTAATCTGTCTGAAATCAGTAATCGTGGAAGTCGAAATTATTCCTGTTACACACCACGCCCTGTTACGCCACGTCCTGTTACGTAGGTATCCAAAGGTCAGTTTGTTTGCTAGTTTGAAAAATGGGTTACAACGGCCAAAGTCGCAATAACTCACTTGAATCACAAAGACTATCTCAAGTATCAAACTGTTTCTTTATGTCAATTTAGTTATTTAGGTATTAGATATTTACCTACCAATCAACGAAGATAACTGGCCCAAACGCATTGCTGCCCTTTGGTCCAAACACTTTAGCCCCTTAAATCACTTGCGACGGAGTAGTGGAAATCCATAGCAAAAAACTACAGGACAAAAATAGAAGTTCTATAGTGTACTGATTGTAGAAATACCTTAGCAAATTAGGCTTTATTATTCACAATAAACGTAAAATTTGAGCATGTCAGAGGGTCACAGAAATTATATGAGATGAAACATATGGTGATGATAGAAGAACACGTGATAATAGTTTATTATAAAACTGGATGAATCATAACACTGATGATGGTGTAACAACCGAAACTGGTCTACAGTTTGTTAGTTTGACGTGGAAATAGACTATTTCTATTTTTATCCTGTCGTTTTTTGGTTCTTTTTCACTTTAGCTCGGCAACAACCTTTCACTTTCAGTTGGCCCAAACTCATTGCTCATTGGCCGTAAACGAACATCTAACCAAAAACTGAGAAGAACACTGAAATAGTTTGATAATTAGTCATCATACACTGTACAATACTTCTTGATAAGTTACCTTGATATTTGTACAGAAATACTCGTAATTACTACGATAAAAATAACCAGGTGTAAAAATGAAAATGTCACTGAAATATGCTGAAAAAGGTGTCAAAAGGTAGGTATGTATTTTGTACAATTTGGTCTTCATTTGTTCCCTTTGATGAACAAAACACTTTTATACGAATGATGGAACCAATCTTCCTTCCCATCTCATTACAACTAGCGGCAACATCTTCTTATGAATACTCTTTTTTATCTCCGTTTGCTTCCCAAGTCGGCTCTATCTGGAACAAAATTCAAAAGGAACAATAAGGGAGTGCACCATCGCGCAGAAAATTACTCGTGAAGAACTGTTACAAAGATTTGGTGAGACTAAAGGCGATGACAGTTGCACGCTGCCTTGTACGATCTTGAATCGGCGTCAATTAGTCTCGAATTATACATTACAGCAACCCCCTTCCACCCGGGTACTTTTCTCCCCTAACGGGTTTCTATTATGCTTTAGCAATACAAGGAACTTCCAGACCTCTGCCGACTACGTGCGTAACTACTCGAGCTATTCGTCACAGCACGTTGACGACTCGACGAGACGAGCAATCACGTTTCGCCACCAAAATCAGAGGGTAATGTAATTTCTCATGTCAAAAACATTTTTTGTATTCCCACAGCATCCTTCTTATTTCTCACCTGGGGGAGCCTTTGCATTCCTTTACTGTCTGGTTCTGGGAGTCCACTTCTGACATTCGCCTTCTTTTTCCAGGATACTGGAAGAAATGTGAAACCTAAAGTGGTTTTCACCTGAAGGGCTAAAGCTTTTCAAAAACAAAGCAACGCAGTACACATCGGTTTTGTGAGGTATGAAGAGACCAGAACTGCGTGTTTTTTACGGTACAAAACACATCACAAACGAACTCGTTAAAATACAACCCACGGATAAAATACATACGGATTCTCGGAATTTTACCACAGTAAATATAAAGTTAGAACCTCAGCTATTTGGTGACATTTAAACCAATATCGTATTGGGAAACCTCAACTTTTACATGCATATCTCAGGTTTTACAGCACATCGAATTTTTACCAGTAGCAAATTCATCAAATGCATGAAATCAGGTATCGCATATGAATTAAAAACACAGTGCATCTTTCAATTATGCTCTTCTCCTAATGTTGTCTTCAGAATGCTATTTGAAGCCCAAAAATTCCAACCCCAATTTTCTTTCTACTAGTTGGAGCTGGCGTTCATCATTTTTGGGGTGAAAAACGACTTATCAGAAAACAAATTTTTTGATATAAAAAACGACCTCACTCCCAAAAATAACACTATTAACTGGCAAATAAGGATGTGTTTGAAAAGATCATTAAATTTCCTATCTCCCTGATGCCGGGTCAGTTTTTTTGAAGCAGACTTAATTGGTGACAAATCGGTCTGAAAAATGAATTTCCTCAAATTTCCGGCATAAATTGTTTTTCAGTCGGCTCTAGGTCGAGGAAATCATGAAGGAAGAACGGCATTCTTGACATGAAACTCTTCCTCAGCTTCTTCATGGGAGAGAGTCTTATTTTTGTCCAGTGCGAAGTTTAAAGAACATGGTCTGCCTTCATCCGAACGTGTAGGGCAATTACTTGCTTTGGAGTTATCAAAATACCTACTCATGATGAGAGACACTGCCTTTACTACTGTACATAATTAGGCCTTCTCTTCCTCAGAATCTCAACTTTCCAGCGGTGTAGTATTTTTTATTGCAGAATTTTTTTAAATTGCATTTCCGGATTCTATATACCTTGAAACGTAACCCATCAAATTTTGAGGAGCGGGGAGGGGGGGGGGGTATTTTTTTTTCTTTTTTGGTTTATTATTTTCAATAATGAACCATTGGAATCGAGCATGAAAAAAAAAATTCTTACCCCCCCTCAAAATTTGATGGTTTACGTTTCAAGGTATGTAGAATCCAAAACTGCAATAAAAACGCTGCAAATCCCTGCACAACGGTTTATTATTTTGTATAGAATACCCTTCTGTTACAGATCACAGCTCAATGTATAGATAACCCGTCTATATAATATAATATGTACTATTCTATGCATAATTATGTAGATCGCAGACCCTCCGTAGGTTAGTACCTAACCCCGTACTCGTTACTAGGTACCTACCTAAATCACGAGTTAAATGTTGCTAAAATAATTCTGCCGATGACAAACAGTAGGTACCTACCTAACAAAAAGAAACACACATAATGAAGTTCTGAAAAGAAATTGTAGATGAGGAGTGAAAAAAGTTGCAAAAGTACCTACCAACAAACTCCAGCCCCTTCTACGTAGATGGTATAATGAACCGTTGTGTAATAATTAACCGTTGAGTAATGATTTACCGTAGTAATAATTTACCCATCAATAATTATACTTCAACGTTTGTTCAAGTTTCACTACCTACCAACAAACTCCAAACTCCAAACTCCATTTTTCAAATTAAATAATATCACAGAACAACCAACTCGACTTCATACTCCGCCAATATAATCAGGTGATCCCTACCAATGATTGGCCGTATTCACCAATTCCTGTGGGCGCGTCTCTGGTTACGAGATTTGGTTTGAATTGTATACAATTTCATTCACACTGGAGTCGAAAATGCCTGTCGGTGCAAACTTCGGGGCCTTACTGTGAACGAACGGCTGGACGTACGATGCTCCGGATGGTCTTAAAAAACTCGCAAGTTCCAGAATTATTTAAAACCGTAAAAATATTTACGTAAAAAAATGGTATAGGCGTTTTGAAAATTTCAACCCCTATTTTGAACCCCTTAGAGATGACTCACAGTAACGTCGAGCTTCGAGGACCAACTAGACGCCGAACGGAACCTATAACCCGAATTTCATCAATTTTTTTTCATGGTAACTAAGAAAAGTGGCCCGTACGGCGTACGGCGTACGGCGGACAGACAGAAATATTTTTATTGCAGTTTTGGATTCTACATACCTTGAAACGTAAACCATCAAATTTTGAGGGGGGGTAAGAATTTTTTTTTTCATGCTCGATTCCAATGGTTCATTATTGAAAATAATAAACCAAAATATTTCTGTCTGTCCGCCGTACGCCGTACGGGCCACTTTTCTTAGTTACCATGAAAAAAAATTGATGAAATTCGGGTTATAGGTTCCGTTCGGCGTCTAGTTGGTCCTCGAAGCTCGACGTTACTGTGAGTCATCTCTAAGGGGTTCAAAATAGGGGTTGAAATTTTCAAAACGCCTATACCATTTTTTTACGTAAATATTTTTACGGTTTTAAATATTTCTTGAACTTGCGAGTTTTTTAAGACCATCCGGAGCATCGTACGTCCAGCCGTTCGTTCACAGTAAGGCCCCGAAGTTTGCACCGACAGGCATTTTCGACTCCAGTGTGAATGAAATTGTATACAATTCAAACCAAATCTCGTAACCAGAGACGCGCCCACAATAGGAATTTGTGAATACGGCCAATCATTGGTAGGGATCACCTGATTATATTGGCGGAGTTTTCATACTCGATTCCAAAGGTTTATTACTGAAAATAATAAAACAAAATGTCTGTCTGTCCGCCGTACGCTGTACTCCGTACTTAGCACTTTTAATAGTTACCATGAACTAAAATTTATGAAATTTGGTTTGTAAGTCCCGTTTGAGGTCTAGTTGGTCCTCGAAGCTCAGCGGTACTGTCAGTCATCTCTAAGGGGTGAAAAATAGGGGTTGAGATTTTCAGAACTCGGTAGCTCGAAAACTTGCAATAGAAGGATACGTTCAATAGAAGGGTATGGTTTTTTGCGTTTTTAAATTGATCTTGAACTAAAGAATTTTTTGAGACCGACCGGAGCATTATTGTACGACCAGCCGTTCGTGTGCACCGAAAAGCTTCGTCAACATGATCGTGAATCAAACGGTATAAATCCGGCACAGATATTATTGCTAGGGAGCACCTGATTTTAATCACGGATGGCTGTATGAAGTCGAGTTGGTTGTTTTGTGATATTATTTCATTTTAAAAATGATGGATCTTTTGGATTTTGTCGATAGGTACCTTATGCAACTTGAACAAACATTGAAGTATTGTTGGGTAAATTATTACAAGGGTTATTGTACGATCTACGTAGAAGGGGCACCTATGCTGGTAAATTATTACACAACGGTTTATTATTTTCCTTATGCTTCATGAATAACTGCATATAATTAATGACTGAATTATTGAATTCCGCGCATTTGTATGAAACTTTAATTCCGGGGCCGGCTCCAGTACTCGATTTAGGGCTTTCCTGGGGGGAGCTCGAGGGTAGTAACCACAGAAAACAGTGATTTACGCAGTAGGGGCATCTGTGCAGGTAACTAATAAAACTTTGTGTAATAATTTGCAGAGTTTTTATTCGTGATTTCCTGGACCTAGAACCGACTGAAAAACTAGACATACCGCGAATTTTAGTTAATGTCCTTTTTAGATAAATTTTTGGCCCATGAGGAGTCTGCTTACAAAAATTTGATTCGGTATCCAACGGAGCAATTATTTTCAATTTACTTGTTAAGAGTTATGGTAGTTTTAGTGATATAAAAAAATGTGTGTTCTGAAAAGTAGTTTTTTAACCCAAAATAGTCAAGCGCCATCTCTAACTTCTACAAAAAAAAATTGAGTGAAATTCTGATATTCAAATAGTATTCTGAAGACAATCCTAGGAGAAGAGCTAAATCTGAGGACATTTTTGTTGTTTTGAAACACGCTAATCAGCACTTCCCCGTTTTTCATGTGGAGAACGCTCATCTAATTATACTGGTGTTAGTGTACCGATTCAAGAATATCTGATGATTACACGAAGAATGGTTGGAATAACATGTGCACCTCACCAACAAAGGGCGAGTTTGTACGATATTGTGAATACGTGAATCATATAGAGGAGGTTCTTCTTTCACTTGATAATGTCACTATTCTCTGCACTTTCCAACCATCAGAGAAATACAGGCTTCAATTCGGTGGAGGGTAGTGAATGAGCTCAGGCATTATGATACATAAGGTAAAAGACAGACAGTACCTAATCTAAAACCTTAAATTGGCATTTTGATGTTTTTTTTGTGGGATGCTCCCTGAAATGTCCGAAATGAATCAACTTTTGAATGGAATTGAACTTCGGTGGCAGAGCAAATTCAGAGGCTGTGGAATAGTGCAAAATTCCGTTAAAACGCGATGGCTACATGAGCCACATAACTACGATTACTCAACCAGATTAGTGTAAACACACTTACAACTCTGTTGTTTATGGTGTATCTGTACTGAATAATATTAATAACAAATATTCAAAACTGCACTAAAGTTCTGCTCACTTGTTGCTCTAGAATCGGCGAAGAATTCAGTTTTCATTAATGACGTTTTCCAAAAAGTCGAATGTTAACAAAGTCAACTCATACAGTTAGTGAGAGGATGTGGTTAGGAGCTATAAGAAGGTAATCGTGGATCAAAACAGAGTGGCTGGTATAAGAGGCGGTCACAACTCCAACTCTGATTCTATCAGTTTCATAGACAATATCGCTTAAAATTCACTTGGTAGTTTCTAAGGGCGTATGTTTGCTTCGAGAATATATGCAACTACAGTAGTTTGAAAGGGTTTCAGTGGCCGGGGGGGGGGGGGGGGTGGGGGGTGTCAAGTAGATACTTGAATACTTGAATCCTGGAAATGATAGAGTTGTCCCCTTGGATCCTGTGAGTGAGGATCGCTGCAAAAAGGATGATTCGGAAAAACAAAGCAAAGAGAAATAGAAAGAAGTGGGAAGAAGGAAAATACGAAGGAACGGGGAAAAAGGAAGAAGTGATGTGGAGGAGTAACACCATTACCGCTAATTGAAACTGGTATTGTCGAAAGCTGAGGATTGGAATGTACAACGGGAAAAGTCCTTGCTCCGTCACCACTTAATCATCCCCTCTCTCTCGCTCTCATTGTTCGGCAGTACCTTTGTACTCGGAATCGCCCTCTTCTGTCTCTTTCGCTCCTCAACGCCCCTCCGTATGGCTCTGTCCTCCACTACAATTTTCCTCTCTAATTGTATTGGACTGCGTATCAAACTCAGTAAACAGCTTTCCCATCCTGCCCCCAGCAGTTTCCCTCACAGGGCGATCTGGGCAGGCATCCCTCCTGTACGTCGGACACCCCATCTCCAAGAGATAAAAGTAGAGGAGGCAAGGTGGAGGGCAGCATAAGGCTTTTATTTTGGCAACAGCCACAGTACTGAAGCCTTTATTTCTTAAAAACTCCCCCTTACTATTCAATCAAGGGCTTTTGTTGTCTTCGCTTTTCTAAAAGCAAGTAGGTTAGTTACTATGGAAACTATCAAGCCATCGGTACACCAACCCTCCATGATGAGTTCGAGCGATAATTTTAACGTTATTACTTTTGTCTGTTGGTTTGTATCATAGTACAAATTGTATGTGCTACTTCACTTCAAAGATTCGATGATGATTATTACGATAGTCTCGAAATCCTCACTCATTAATTAGTAATTAGTGAGAGTTTCGTGACTACCGTTGTTAGCAGACATTAGGCTTACAGAAAAGATGAAGTAAGACTTCTTAGTTCATAAAGGACAAACTGGCCTTCCTAGCTCATATACTAAGGCGCATGGAACAACAGAAAACGTAAACAACTAAACAGAACAGCTGATTCGAGAACAGTCGGAGCCGCGTGGGTTGTTGCTCCACCACTCTAATTTAGCTGTAACCTGATTACACGAATTCCTTCGTTTACTCTAGAATAAGTGCATCAATATAAACAGAAAACTCAAGAGGGTGATCCGTGGAGGAAATGCAATTTTTTCGATGTAATAAATAATGAAGAAATAATTGCGTTTGAATCAATCTTCTGCCAAGATGAGGCGTACAGATGATCAATAACGCTCGTCTCAAATATAATAAAAACAGAAAGCCTTTTACAAACGTAAATTATGACCATTAATGGGGAATACAGAACCACCCTTTTGCACAGATAACCGGTCGAAAAAAGAACTTTACCATCCAGGATTCCAACCTGAGAACTTCCGTGCTGTAATAAATTATTGGCGGTGTCGCAGTTGCTGTATTTGACAAATCCTGATGCAAATCTCACTCGGATTTGAAAAATATTAGCCAAGAAAATAGTTTTCTTAGCGACTGTAAATAGGGTTTACATCCGTCTGAACTAGGCAGCTACATTCAGTGAAAGGAATGCTGCTGCTGCTGAAAAACATTGAAAGCAGCGTTTACTAGGTAACTCTGAATGAATAAGATTTGGAAAGTGAAAGCATTTTCATAAATTGTATGGGTAAGTAGGTAGGGCCTAATTTATTAATCAATATCACTAGTTTGGCTTTAGTTGAGACAAATCGTTGATCTATGATTGTTGCATATACAGGGTGTAACATGAGTGATGCAAAACCTCTCTCCCACGTGTTCTACATCTAATTTCCGACCAAAAGTGTCTTGAAACATTTTTTTTTTACTCCGCTTAAAACCCCACTTTTTTCACTTTTAAGATTTTTTTCGAGTTTCCGACCTCGTCTCACAAAAGCAGCTGTAATTTCCTTAATTTAAAAATTAAATTCAAATTTAGAGATACCGCTGGAAACAGCGTTAAATTTCCTGTCTCTCTAATGCCTGAAAAAATTTTTTTAAGAGGATTTGAGAAGTGAAAATTGAGTTTGAAAAGTGAAATTGGTCAAAATCTTAAAACCGTCTGATTTTGCTTGGTGATCCCATTAATTCTTGTAGTAGAATGGTGAAAGTAAGCTAAAAAATGCGCCAAAACGTCAGCTTTCCAAGAGACTAATCAAGACGTTTTTTGGAATTGATTTCAAGAGAGAAAATGAGGTTTGAATACTTAAAAACGTGTTGTTTCCGGCTAAATGTGGGTTTTTCATGAAAAATTTACCTTTTGTGAAGTAGTGAGTCAACTATGGGGTAATTTTCAAATCGAATGGGGACACCCTCACATCATCTCCCAGTATGTATTTGGTCGTTATTTTAATTTTAGTCCAAGGGTGTTGGCATTACAAAGAATGGAACTATGGAAGTTAAGCGGGACTCTGTTCAATCCTTTATTTCCTCAAAATGCCCTCCGTTTTGGCGAATACAGAGACCGATTCGTTTGTGAAGGGTCCATAGGTGGCAGCGAAAAATATAAGAACTCATCCCAACCATTCGTAGAGGTACACAAACACCAGTCGCCTCACGGATCTTTCAATCCTCTTCGCTTAACTTCCATAGTTCCATTCTTTGTAATGCCAACATCCTTGGACTAAAATGAAAATAACGACGAAATACTTACTGGGAGATAATGTGAGGGTGTCACCATTCGATTTGAAAATTACCCCATAGTTGACTCACTACTTCGCAATAGGTACCTAAATTTTTCATGAAAAACCCACGATTTAGCCGGAAACAACACGTTTTTTCGTATTCAAACCTCATTTTCTCTCTTGAAATCAATTCCAAAAAACGTTTTGATTAATCCCTTGGGCAGCTGACGTTTTGGCGCATTTTTTACCTTACCTTCACCATTCTGCTACAAGAATTAATAGGATCACCAAGCGTTTGAAAAAACAGACTATTTTAAGGTTTTGACCAAATTCAGTCTTCAAACTCCATTTTCACTCCTCAAATCCTCCTAAAAAAAATTTGTTAGGCATTAGAGAGACAGGAAATTTAACGCTCTTTCCAATGGTATCTTCAAATTTGAATTTACTCTTTAAATTAAGGAAAGTATAGCTGCTTTAGTGCGACGAGGTCGGAAACTCGAAAAAAACCATAAAAGTGAAAAAAGGGGGGTTTTAAGCGGAGTAAAAAAAAAGTTAGGGGACACTTTTGGTCGGAAATTAGATGTAGAACACGTGGGAGAGAGGTTTTGCATCACCCATGTTACACCCTGTATAACATAATATAATAATTATTGCGTATACTGTTCAAGTAAAGAAATTGTTTGGAGAACTTATTTTGTAATACCTATTCAGTGCGATCATCCATTCAAATATCAAGATCAAGATAAGAGCTATTCATTTTGTCATTCCCGATGGGCGTACCTAATTATTACACTTTCACCGTGCGTTTTTGAGAGCAGGGTTTTTAACAGAAATTTTTCGAAGTACGGGGCGATAATACGTAGCACAGTCAGAGCCGTTGGGACTCAGGGTCGGGATATATTATGATGTAGCTCATAGGTTGTATGATCACTCCATAATAACGATTGATGGAACATTAATCAATACCTAGGTAATTCGCTTCTTTTCATTATTTATTTAATTAAATTTAAATTGAGAAACGTGCCAACAGGCATGTGAGTGGTTATAAATTACAATATAAATATTATTATATGTAAATATTAGTGGTTGTATTTAAGTAGGTAAATCAATATCATCACGATACCTAAATTGGCTTCAAACTGACCACAGTGTTTGCATTCCTGCAGCTGGCATAACAAATTAAAGGCCGAATAACGTCGTAACTTATTGTTAGCAGGTTCCTATTAAGTAGGTAATATGCGGACGAAAGGGGGATTCACATCAAGATATAAGGAGTCAGCAAATGGACGGCGCAGTCCTGCTGTTTTTCAATCATCCCATCTTGGCTAGTCTCACCATCTGCAACACGTACGAAAACATGAGTTCCAGTAATGCGGCATGACCTAATGAGAAAATCTAGAACTATAAATAATAAATATGTGTATGGAGAAACTTTTATAGAATTGACCTAAGTACTATCTGCAATATCAGTAAATGCTGTTTTTGTAAAGTTGAACAGGTTTAACCGTCTCGTAATAGTGAATTGAGCTAGAAGTAGTAGACAAGTTGAGGAGATGTACATTGTAGAGGAACTTCAAAATATGCTCGACAAAGACCTTGGTGTTTGAAATGACATTTTGGGCTCAATGCAATGGCTTATTTTTTCATTTAACAAAACCGCTAAAATTCTAGTAATCTGGTAATCGGACGGCATAATGCAGTAATGTGGTAACCGACATGTTTCCCAAAATTATTGTGTTATTTGTCTGTAGCGTTGAAATCGTTCCGTCAGCGTCCATCGAGTTATTAGATTTTTAGCTCTTTAAATTGAAGGGTGCGTGAAATAATCGTTAAGAAGGTTAAAAGGCGAAAATAAAGTGGTAACTACACAGCAAGGGTGGGATAAATAGATGATGACGCATGTACGACGAACCCGTTTAAACATCGCACTTGAATTTAGGCTCTTTCGCGCTTCCGCTCCTTCTACAAAAATTGAATTCGGGAGACTCGCAAGCGTTTACAAGCTGCGCGCCCTATAAAGGTTTTTTTTGGGGGGGCGAGGAGAATATGAAGTCGATTTTGACGAACGAGCGAAGAATTGAGGTTCTAACAAAGTTTCAGCCATAAATTTACCTTAAATTTTGGTCTAAAATCGTCGTTCTTTCGCACAAAGGCTACAATATTGCCCTACTTGTGTCCCGAAACTTTGCAGCCCGATCAGAATATACCCAAGGGTGTCATGGGTGGAAAATGGGTGTAAAATTAGGGTTTTTTTGTGTGTTTCAGTAACATGAGCTTGTGAGGTATCGTTTTCCATGTTTTTTAGCGCGAGGAGACCGAATATGAAGTCGATTTTGACGAACGAGCGAAGAATTGAGGTTCTAACAAAGTTTCAGCCATAAATTTACCTTAAATTTTGGTCTAAAATCGTCGTTCTTTCGCACAAAGGCTCCATTTGGGCTCTAGTTGTGCTGCGAAGCTCGACAGCCCGATCGGAATATAGGTACCCAAGGGTGTTATAGGTGAAAAATATGAGTAAAGATAGGGGTTTTGGAGTGTTTTTTTTTTTTTGTTTTTTTTTTTTGAGGTGTTACTGAACATGAGCTTGTGAGGCATCGTTTTCCGTGTTTTAAATTGATTTAGAATTTGAGAATTTTTTGGGGCCACCCGGAGCATTATACGACCAGCCGTTCGTTTGCACCGAAAAGCTTCGTCAACATGTTCGTGAATGAAGTAGTATACATGCGGCTCAGATATCACTGCTAGGGAACAACTGGTTATAACCACGCTTGCTGCATGAAATCGAGTTGGTAGAAACTCACTTTTTGTTGGTAGATACTTCTGTAACTTGAAAAAGCGTTACGCTTCTTGAATAACAAAAAATATTTAATGAAGAATTATTCGGAATCCACCGCATATTAGTTTATGAAATTATAATTGCCCGGCTGGGTCCAGTAGGCACTCGATTTAGGGCTTTCCTGAGGGTAGGTATTGACCACAGAAAACGGTGGCCTATGCAGAAGGGGCATCTATACAGTAAATAATAAACCTTTGTGTAATAATTAGCAGCGTTTTCCCTATATACACAATAATTAAAGTGAACATCAGCGTTTGGCTTGGTTTGGTTAATCGCATCCGACATGAGGCCGTTCAGTTATGCGTACTAAACGCACATATTAATATTATCAGTAAAGAGTGCCGGCTGTAGTACACGGGACGCGCTCTATGTGCAGCTTATCCGATCTGAGATGCCAACCCCTGCCATAGTTGTCTTCCGGCCTCTTCCAAAACTCGAACGTGACACCATAATGGGTCATCGTCAAAGCCTGCCCCTCTCGCACTCGTCTGCCGCGCATCCTCCCTCGAAACCCTCAGCGCGTTTTATGACCAGACAACATGATTATGCAACTGCATTGTTAGAGACCTCATTAACTTCGAGGAATTTGCCCGTAATAACGGGTTCGAAAGCTTTCTTTCTCGAAAAACCCTTTTCGAAAAATCCCAACCGAACATCCGTTGTATGCAAATAACGACTAACCTGCAGGCTAAACCAAGAAAAAAACTCATTGCCGAGTATGCAAAACCTGCAATTTCAAGACCGGATCCGAAAACCTTTCCTTCTTTTCGAACGTCTTTTCCAAGAAAGCGACCCCATTGTTAGACCTGTTAATTGCTCCTTTGAAACTTGGACGGACTTAATTTTCGTAAAACGTTCCTTCCTCTGCAATAGCTCACAATAACAGTAGTTACCCTCTGAGCCTGAGGTCAATTTATTAAAAGATCGTTTAATGTTTTTTTTCTTCTTACGGACGAGTTGATTAGTCAATTACCAGGCGTTCCACTGGCGTTGATCATTAAGAAGCCGGCACAATTAGATTAGTGGAGTGATCATTAAGCCTTTACACCAAAATACGTAATTGGTTCCATACCGAAAGCGTATAGCCTGGCGGCGGACAGGAGAGAAGCTATTGGTCGGCTTTCCTCATTGATCGTTGGGACAATCAATTCAACAGAAACTTGTGTCAATCGAGCCATGAGGAGCCGTCCAAGAGATAACATCTTTGAGCTTATGTTTTTGGTGATGTTCAATTCTAAATTGTTGAAGAGAAACAGGAACGAGGACAACTGAGTTGCACCTTTGCATAACAAGCATCGACCTTAGCTTGTTTTTAATAGTTGAGAAGATTTGTCCTATGCCTACTAAATATTGGTGAACTAGCTGGATTTCCTGTTAATTACAGTAGCTCTACAGAAATACGTAGGTAACATCCAAAAACCTCCTAATGGGGCGGAGATGAGGTATATTTACCTATTTTGCCGATAACGGAAACTATTCAATCACAGTAAACCAGTTTCTGGATACCACAACCTGATGGCTTTACATAATAATAACTCACCAGTACCAATTTTTTCTATTATAACTGAATTGCCTACATCCCAAAATGGAATGCCTTGAATCGTACTGGCCTCTAAAACTACAAGTGGTTATCCTACTAATGACTATGATGATAATTATTATCATACCAGCAGGAAACCCCATTATATTTAATACAACGGGCTCGAGAGCGGTAGGCATCGAAGAGAAACCACGAAAAATTCGCACTTGATGGTGGCAGTTTCACAAATTTCTAGACTGCAAGTTCTTGCTGTTTATTCCCCTTTTCCGGTATAAAATACGAACGGCCAATCCCACTGAAATCGTTCTGGTATTGTTAGAATCGACGCAGAAACTTATTTTGAACAAAATCAATTTAAACGGAATTGGAGGCAAAAATTGGTACACGTACCAAGACTCATTTACCGACCACATGTATTTACCCGGATGACGGTTGCGAAGGAGCGTAGGATGAAGGAGAGGAGCATAGGAAATCCAACGATTCCAACCGCGAGAAAATCGGTCCATTCATTAGGAAGGAGACGTCGTACAGACACACACACGTCATCCGCGTTTTATAAATAATGACTCATATAATGATGGTAGACTATGTCCAATAAATAATATTTAAGATTCCGTGATTGTGGAGTTCGTATAGTTTTTTAAGGGAGCCTTATCTCCTTTGTTTTGAGGGATTCATAGCGGGTCGAATCGTCCAAATACGATACTGGAAATATTTTTCAACCGGCTAACTGTCTATTTACGATTGGCCAACATGGAATCAAAACTCGACGAGATCCATCAAAATTCCAAGTTTAATTTGAGTTTCCTTCTATCTCGGTAGCCAAAATAGGAGGGGAAAACCTTATTCTACGAGTATGACGATAGCCGTGGAAAACTCGAGTTTAAGAACCAGTGTGCCGAAGCTATTCTTCAACTCCGTGTCCATTACTCTGAGACCGACGACCTCGGCATTGAACGTGAGGGGTCGACCTTATGGTTGCTGTACCTTGACGAGGCGCTATTGTGCACTTCAGTACCATTCCTGACCTCTTGACATGGAAGACCGAAGGCTGGTAGTGTGAAAACCATTTTCCTTTGAGATCATTGCCCCTAGAACGAGGAAGAACGCGTTTTTTTGTAACTAAGTATCTACTGCAATTGGGGAAATGGATCGCTCTATGAAATTTCTTAGTTGATACATCTAGATTTTCCGCCTCAACATCGATGATTTAAGAACGCCATCGAAAAATCTACTAAAAGCAGAACAATGGGGTCATTTTGGGTTATGGGGGCCATTTTGCAGGTAGGGGAAAGGCCATAAAATTAGGTAACTAACGTAAAAGCATTCCTAATTTCACCAAAAATCATTTAGATCTTGGACAATGTCCTGAGGCCCTTGAAAAAACTGTTCCATTTCGTTTTTTTAAAATTTCGGTGAAACAGGTCGAGTGATTTCTCTAGTCGTCGGGTAGATTTGACCACCAAGGTTTGAACTATGACTGGTGGACCAAAATCAAACTTAATGCGCCCTAAAAAGAGACGGCGTGACTCCAAGAGCTTCATTCACGTTTGATGATTATTTTAGGATCAGTTTTGTCCCGGTTTTCACTTCTGGAGTGAAAGGTGTTTGCACAGCAATTAAGTGAACTCGAGCTTAACTACAATGCGGTCACTGATCGAACAACCAATGGCCATGCTGTGTTATGGTTTATTGAGACAAAAACTCCCGGAAAAATCCATCCAATATTTTGACTGGGCGGGTGGACAAGTGGATAATTCGGTCCGGGCAATCGAAGGACAGTGCCAACAGGTCCCCTCAGCAGCCACTTCTCAGCATTTCGTAGCAAAAGCAATTGAAACGAGATTGAAAGGAGTAAAAGGGGGAAAAAATGAAGGAAGCTGAGGTATGGACGGGCTTCCCGCAGTGCCGTCCCACGGGCGCATCGTTCTCTCGCCCGGTTGGTGCTAACAACCCGGATTGTCCACGGTGTCTTACTACTTACTGTCTTCTGTTCCGGGGCTCGCGGTTAAAAAGCATCTCGTTTCTGGAGCGGTGTGAAAATGTCCGGCGAATTTCATCCTACTTCAGAGAAGCCCGGGTTGAGCCCCTTTCGCCTGATGAAGGATAACGGCGCTTGACTTGACTTCACAGCTGAAAAATTATATTGCAAGTCGTGAGTTAGGGTCGAACGAAAGATGGAAAATGTAAAGGTACAGTCTAGAGGTTTGTTACACAATGCTCGTGAATAGGCTCTACCAAGTATGCTAAATCCAAACTGAGAATAGTAAGCATTTTGGCATAACTTTAACGAGAGCTTGAGGACTGAATTTGAAAAAGAGAATAATCAAACCTCCGGGAGGAAATACAGCAATTCGAGTACTGCGGGTTCGTCCACTTTCGATGTAAGGACGATCATCAGGCCGTTGACTCAGTAAGTCAGTTCGTCAGCTGGTCCTCACGTCGAGAGGGAGAAGTGAAGGGAACTGAAATGTGAGTTAGCAGCAGGGAGTCACCGGAAATTAACCCTATACTTGGCAAACATTTACTATCCATTTCCGAATTTTTTTTAACGGTTTTCGAGTTACTTGAGGCGTAATAAAGTAGTTCCAATAATTAAATTTAAATTTTTTATAAATTTGAACATTTTTTGAACATGTTCAGAATACTGAACATTGCCAAGTCACCGAGCGTTGATGTTCTCCGTTTAAAATACAAATATATGTGCTGCATAATTCCCATTGTCAATTTCTGTATCTGACTGATATCATGAAAGTAACAAGCCATAATCCCTTTTACTGGATTGAATAAACCAGTAAAATCTTATTTTAGAGCTAATTCAAGGAAACAGACTGGAAAAAATCAGCTCTATTGTTTTGGTTTCCGGGGAATACCTTTTTTAAGTGGTGAGTGGTTCAGCTGCAACTAATGAACTAGCAAATGTGACATATTTTCTGTCAGCCTACTTTACCACACACAAATTATTTTTATTGTCGAATTATTTTTAATGCTCGAAAAGAGGAGAAAATAGAAACACTTTTTTCTTTTTTACTTCTTGCACGAATACCTATTGGTATAGTGAGGAAGCAAAATGACAGGTAGGTACCTAATATAAAAAATAGTAGTAAATATAAAATATAGGTAATTAAAACAATATAATTGTCAATATAAATTGTCATTATATAAATGCCCTATATGAAATATCATTCCGAAATATTTATGGGAAACATTTCTGACAATATTTATGAAACCACCAAAATTTAGACTTACACATTCCGGATTGTTGGAATGTGAGTATGACTTGGCAATGAGAAGTATGTGGAACAAAATTACGTATGCAAATGGGTATTCATCATACTACGCAAAGCTGGCAATGTCCAATGTCCAGTACACTTCCCCTGTCTACCGCCGGGGACCCGGCAATGTGAACTATACAGAACATGTTTTTTGTTTGCCCATTTCAGAATAAAATAAGAATGAAATCGGCCAAAAAATGGTGTCGAGGTTTACCTTAGGGTCTGTTTTTGTCAGTTCAGGTGTTATCTTCAAAAATATTTCAGAAAGAAATGATGAAAAACTAGCATGACCGCTCGCTTCGCTCGCTATCCGAGATTCGCTGTACGCAGTATCGTACTTAATTCCGACGTTGCACAACTTGGGAGCCTACTGGATATTGGTGCCAAATTTGGTCGATATCCGTCGAGCCATTCAGGAGTTGACCATGGTCGACCATATTTCCGCTATGGTGAAGGGGACCGAAAAATTCCGACGTTGCCCAACTTGGGAGCCTACTGGATATTCGTGCCAAATTTGGTCGATATCCGTCGAGCCATTCAGGAGTTGACCATGGTCGACCATATTTCCGCTATGATCAGGGAATTAAAAATGCGCCTACGTTCATCTTAGGAGGCTACCGGATATTGGTGCCAAATTTGGTCGATATCCGTTGAGCAATTCGGGATTCGACCATGGAGGGGCCCATGGATGCGCTATGGTCGACCGCGGGGGTAGTCCGAAGGGTCGATCGTAGATAGAATTTCACGTAGATTACGAATACGCGATAAAAAATAGGGGTTACCATTTCAATTAACGAAGTTGACCATGGTCGACCATAGTTCCGCTATGGTGAGGGAATTAAAAATGCGACGTTGCACAACTTGGGAGCCTACTGGATATTCGTGCCAAATTTGGTCGATATCCGTCCAGCCATTCAGGAGTTGACCATGGTCGACCATAGTTCCGCTATGGTGAAGGGGACCGAAAAATTCCGACGTTGCCCAACTTGGGAGCCTACTGGATATTCGTGCCAAATTTGGTCGATATCCGCCGAGCCATTCACGAGTTGACCATGGTCGACCATAGTTCCGCTATGGTGAGGGAATTAAAAATGCGACGTTGCACAACTTGGGAGCCTACTGGATATTCGTGCCAAATTTGGTCGATATCCGTCCAGCCATTCAGGAGTTGACCATGGTCGACCATAGTTCCGCTATGGTGAAGGGGACCGAAAAATTCCGACGTTGCCCAACTTGGGAGCCTACTAGATATTCGTGCCGAATTTGGTCGATATCCGTCGAGCCGTTAGGCCGTGGGAAGACGGACAGACAGACAGACAGACTCACAGAGATTCGTTTTTATAATATATAGAGATGCCGAAATGAAGGGACTCGGCACTAACACTTCTGGGTCGCGAGAGAAGTGCTGCCGTGTTCACATTTTCAGGTTGTTGTTCCAATGTTCAGGTAATTTCTTCTTCTTCTTCTACTTTTCCTATTTTTGAACAAGTTGAGTGAACATTTGTGGGCATTGTTGAGTTCATTCACCGTTCTCATGGAGGAATATTGAATAGTGAATAAGATGTTCAGTATACTTATACAGTGGAGAGGTTGTGACTGTGTTGTTTGCCTGTCCTATCTTCTAGTTTAGAAAACACGATTTTGCCAACGGCATCTTAAATTGCTTTCTCTCTTCTGGTTCAGAACTTGCAGAAGAACTCTTCTGTTCTGGAGCGGTTTTCCGGCGAATTTCATCTTCCTCCAGGGGGTCCTTGGTTGAGCTCCTGTTCAACCCGGCAGCTGCACTTTAGTAGTATATACATAAACAGCTGAAAGCATAATATGAACAAGTCTAGAACTGGGAGTTAGGGTGCAGCGATAACATGTAAGCAACAATGTGAAATGAATTAAAACCCTTCAATTTGATTTGGAAAACCTGGAAATTGTTTGGAAAACCTTGAAATTGACTGTTAACAGTGTTATATTGTCAACGAGATGATGCTTGGCACGAAAAAACTAGATCATGAAGGGATTCAGGAAGGCAAGTGGAATTATCGCTGATTTAAGAAAACTTTACCAAAATTCCAGGGAGGTCTGAATTAAGTTAGAACATCATCGCCAGTCTAGTTACTTCGCACTATTGATCGAATTGCGCGAACCATAAAATCCATAAAAGTCGTAAGTATGAAATCAGTGCTGTTAACATCCAACGTCTTACTCTGTAGTTATGGTGGTGGTTTTCGTACCTCCGCATTCCATTGCCCTTCAACTGCACATTTCACCAGAAGTCTATTGTTCCGTTGCCTGTCGTTATTATCCCATTTACAGCAATTACACTCCTCTAATCAGTCAGTGTTATGCTGCAAATCTTGCGGATTATCAGCTAGAACCAGCAAATCGTCAGAATTCAGCAGTACTTCTGTTTTGATGCCTGTAATGCTCAATAGTACGCACGATTGACCATCCTACCAAAGAGACCAAGCCCTGTCCCTATAAATATTTTTCGTTGGTTTTGGGTACCAACGATTCACCGTAGCCCACCCGTTTCCACTGTCATCTACTGATATTGATACCGCCCTGATCGCGAATTTTAGAAGAGAATGAGCTATCGCCAGCTGCTTGGCTCGTTCCAAAATTTCGGTGATGCCCAATGCGCCAGAAAACTCTCCAAAATCCGTTTTATGCATCGGAGAGCTAAATTGTAGATTTTAAATTTTCGGTTCTCGATTTTAAATTGTAGATTTTCAATAATGTGTGTGTGTGCGCGCCCGCGTCCGTCTCCACATCAAGAGTAACCCAAACCGGTCGCACTGAGCGCAGCGGTCCAAATTTACAAATTTTTGGTCTAAAAAAATCAAAACAAAACAAATTTCAGCAACATAGGCATTTGGGGCGTTGCCAATCATATTGTTTGGGCGCTGAATCGATTGCAACTAGTCCCCACCCGATTAGGCGCACCAAGCGTACCAAATTTACAAAATTGTATCCGAAAAAATTGCATATTTTTTATGTAGGCATGTGTGTTGTCGTTCGCGTTCTCGTTGGTCGCTAAATACATTGCGAGTAGTTTCAGCACGCTCTTACTGCATCGAGTGATCAAAACCAGTATTTTTGGTTCAAAACACCCAAAAAAGATTTGTTGTCACAATTTTTCTGCATTACGTGCCACTCTGGTCTTAACAGGTGCCCAATCGGGCCGTACTGGGCGCAACGGCCAATATAGTCATGTTCATTCAGGTTACATAGCAGGTAGCATATACTTTAGTAAGTATGCTATGTAATGCTAGTAGTTATTGTTATAGTAATTGTAATAAGTCATTGTTTGTTACTGACGATGGTTTTACCATAGAAACTGGTAGCTCAGCAAAAAATTTTTGGAGCGTAGATTCCAAAAACGCAATGACCGTCTGACTTATCATCCATATCTACTTCATTTTCGGTCTAAAAAATTCGTTCTTTCGTACACAGGTGCCATTTGGGCCCTAGTTATGTCCCGACACTTTGCAGACCGATCGGAAAATACCCAGGGGTGTTATGGGTGTAAAAATAGGGGTTTTTGGTTTTATAGTAACAGGAGCTTGTGAGGTATCGTTTTCCATGTTTTTAGGGCGAGGAGACCGAATATGAAGTCATTTTGACTAAAGAGCGAAGAATTGAGGTTCTAACAAAGTTTAAGCCTTAAATTTACGTTAAATTTTGGTGTAAATTCGTCGTTCTTTCGCACACAGCCTCCACTTGGGCTCCAGTTGTGCTGCGAAGCTCGACAGCCCGATCGGAATACATCCCGGGGGATTATGAGTGAAAAATTGGTGTAAAAATAGGTAGTTTTGATGTTTCCGTAAACTTGGGCTTATGAGGAATAGTTTTCCATGTTTTTTTAGGGCGAGAAGACCGAATATTAAGTTGATTTTGACCAAAGAGGTTGTACAAACTCAATTGAGGTTGTAACGAAGGTTCGGCTCCCAAAATTCATTTTCCATGAGTCAAAAAATCACCATAAATTTGTATCACCGTAAATTTGTATAATAAGACTAGAAGTATTATTAACCGGTGAATCAAGACAATTAAATGGCACTATCAATGATCAATGAGAATAATTTGTCAAAAATAGGAGCCTAATTCGTGTTTTTTGGGGCCAAAATTGGTGGAAACCATAAGAAATAGCTATTTAAATTGAAACAATAAACGGACAGCCAACATTACTGTACCTAGGTATGTTCAGTAAAATAAAAAACCCATGTGACAAGGGCTTCGCAGCGTTTTTGGTGTTTTAGTAACTTGAGCTTGTGAGGTACCGTTTTCCATGGTTTTTAGGGCGAGGAGACCGAATATGAAGTCGATTTTGACCAACGAGCGAAAAATTCAGGTTCTAACAGAGTTTCAGTCTTAAATTTTGGTGTAAAATCGTCGCTCTTCTGCACACAGGCTCCATTTTGGGCCTAGTTGTGCTCTGAAGCTCGGCAGCCCGATCGGAATATACCCAGTGATTTTGCGGCAGGGGGGGGGGGGGGGATGGGTGTAAAAAAGGGTTTTTTGGAGGTTTTAGTGAACATGAGCTTGCGAGGTATCGTTTTCCATGTTTTTTAGGGCGAGAAGACCGAATATGAAGACGATTTTGACGGAAGAGCGAAGAATTGATTTCTGTAAGTAATTCCAGTAGAATAATAATCCCATGTGACAAGGGCTTCGCAGCGTTTTATTCTTTGAAATGGATTTCCACGATTTCGTCGCGAGTGATTTAGTTCGCTTAACTTGTACTTTTCTCCATTGGTGGGTTTCGGAAAAATACGCAGTGAAGGGGACGAGAGGGGGAATCTCCCAACGACATTAGATGTAACATGAAAGGGAAAAAGCAGATAATATATCAATCACGATTTTCTTTTCTGTCCACCCAAAAGGGAGGAGAGTGGAAGGCGAGTTATTGGGAAAAGAGAAGAAACTGATAGGGCCTTAATAAATGGAAGTATTAGAGCCTCAAGTAAACAAAACGAATGAAGCCATTGAACCGTTTAAAGCAATAGCCGAAGGCAGCGGTGGGCGACAAAAGAGATATCTATTGGTGGGAGAAGAGATTTAATTAAAGAAGAGGACCGACGTATCTTCTCGGCCTTTTTATCTGGTCACCGCCTCTCACGCTTTCTCCCCGGCCTTTTCGAGGCTGCCAATATAAAGAGGCCGAGGTTTGAGGGATGGAACCCCGGGCCCGTGTGAGGGCCGATTCCTTGGTTTTTCCCGCTCCCTCCGTGAAAGGCTGCGTTTTTCCCCTGGAAGACAAAAGGGCGGGAATGCAATTTGGAGGCTTCAAAGGAGACTGCCGGGGGCCACTACCCCCGCCTTTCCTTTACTCTTCCAAAAAAAAAATGGAGAAAAGAACATTTTCTCTTTTTTTAAGCATCGATTCCCTGGGCGGTGGGAGGGGGGGGAGAAGGGAGTGCTTTTTTTCCCTTCCTCATCGTCATGTCAGGAATGGCAACTTCCCGCACACTGAGACACGGATACAGTTTTTCCTCAGTGTTCTCGGGAGATGCTGCCTACTTTGAGAAAACCAATAAAAGAGGGGAAAACTTCAACGTTAGACTCAAAGTGCTACCCCCGCCCCACGCTCCTCAGTTTCCTTCTTTCTCCCACACTCAATGCGGTTCAATTTCGGGTCATCAGAAATCTTCTGCTTATTCTTTATACTTCGCGAGCCAGCTCAAAGGAAAAGTTCCGGTCACGCAGCATGGCTACAAGAGCAAAATTGCAAAGAATTGTTCGCGCTATTGTGTAAAAAGATGATATATAGCGAAAAGCCATGACACTTATATCATACCTATCAATGTCAATTGTACTATTGTTGTTGTTGTATTATTACGTCAATTATATCATTCTTTTCGTGATTTTAGCCATTATTTGTACCGATTTTTGACGCCTATAAAGTCAAATTGTCCCACTTTTTTGTCTTTTGGTTTATTATTTTCAATAATAGGTAAACCTTTGGAATCGATCATGAAGAAAAAAATGTTAACCCCCCCCCCCCCCCTTCCTCAAAATTTGAAGGTTTACGTTTCAAGGTATGTAGAATTCGAAAATACAATAATTAAAAAATTTTTGTCTGTCCGCCGTACTTCACAATTTTTTTAGTTACCATGAACCAAAATTAACGAAATTTGGTTTGTAGGACCCGTTTGGGGTGTAGCTCGGCGTTACTGTCAGTCATCTCTAAGGGGTGAAAAATAGGGGTTGAATTTTTCAGAACGCCGTAGCTCGAAAACTTTCAATAGAAGGGTATGGTTTTTTTTACGTTTTTAAATTGATCTTGAACTAAAGAGTTTTTTGAGACCACCCGGAGCATTGTACGACCAGCCGTTCGTTTGCACCGAAAAGCTTCGTCAACATGATGGTGAATCAAACGGTATAAATCCGGTATCATTGCTAGGGAGCACCTGATTATAATCACGGATGGATGTATGAATTCGAGTTGGTTGTTCTGTGATATTATTTCATTTGAAAAATCATGGATCTTTTGGATTTTGCTGATAGGTACCTGTACTTTTGCAACTTGAACAAACGTTGAAGTATTCCTGGGTAAATTATTACACAACGGTAAATTATTACGCAGCAGTGAATTATTACATAACGGCAAATTATTACACAACGGTTTATTATACTATCTACGCAGAAGAGGCATCTATACAGGTAAATTATTACACAACGGTTTATTATTTACCTTACGCTTCATGAATAACTACAAACAATTAATTATTGAATTATTGAATCCCGCGCATTTGTATGAAAGTTTAGTTCCGGGGCCGGCTCCAGTACTCGATTTAGGGCTTTCCTGGGGGGCGTGCAGCTTTTTTATTTTTAGTAAAATACTTTTATTATCGAAATAGTGTCCCTCCATCGCGAGTCGGGCCCACACAACGTCAGGTGAATTAATGTTGATTTTAGCCCTTAATACCCATTCCCCCCCCCCCCCCCCCCCCCCAATCATATTTCAGATGTCTGTACGAAAAACCATTGAAATGACATTTTTCTGTCTTTACTCACCCTTCCATATCACTTTCAACGATTTTATATGAACTGTTCACTATTCCAGCCGTTTTTACCGATTTTCGACTCCTAAAAACTCAAGTTGAACCTGAAAATAGCTCATCTCCGAATTCATCCTTTTGTTTGGCAATACAAACGTTTTGGCAAAATTCGAAATTTTTATCTTGCACTCATTGACAGATATCGTCTGGAGTGACACATAAGTAAATAAATAAATATGTATAACATTATATATGTACATTTATAAATGTATACATTTTTGTTAAAATCTAGGGACGAATTCAGGATGCTCTAAAACGGCTTTACCTATTAAAAAATTTCAAAATTCGTGGTCTGAAAATTCTGGGCCCATTGCAATAGCATCATATTCTTTGAAAATTCGCTAAAATAAAAAAAGGTGACGTTGGAGGGGGGGGGGTCAAATGTGTGGACAACAATGGAAAATGTTCAGCGATTCAAGTAGGAACGTTACTTTGAAATTCGCTCATATGGTGGGCGTTGGTATTTGAACCGACTGACCTGAGTCGCCGTTTTAATCCCAACCACCAAGTGGTCGATATTATAATAATAATAAGCGTCATCGCTCAGGGTCAATATTATTATTACTGAGTTAGATTGGGTTGGATTATATTATATTATTTATTGGGTTGGGTTCGATTAATTATAATTAGAATTATAGTATTGATATTCATTAATCATTAATATCAACAGTACCACTGTAATAACTTCAATATAGAAACTTGTGAGAATTTCTGTAGTATTCAAAATGACAGAAATAATCCTGAGCCAAAATGACAGAAAATGACAGAAATAATCAAAATGATAGAAATAATTCAAACTGACAGAAATTATCCAAAATGACAGAAATAATCAAACTGACAGAGATGATCAAAATGACAGAAATAATCAAACTGGCAGAAATAATCAAGTGACAGAAATAATAAAATGACAGAAATATCCAACCTGACAGAAATAATCCATAATGGCAGAAATACATAATCCAAATTTTTAGAAATAATCCAAATTGACAGAAATAATCCAAACTGACAGAAGTAATCAAACTGATAGAAATAATCCAAAATGACAGAAATAATCAATCTGGCAGAAATAAGCCAAACTGAGAGAAGTAATCCAAATGACAGAAATAATCCAAACCCAAAATTGTGAGAATTTCAGTAGTATTCAGAATGACAGAAATAATCCTGAATCGGTGGAAAGAACAGGTAATACCATCAACAGGTTTTAAAGTGGAATTGTATTCCTTTCAAGGGTCATAAAGGAGACAAAAAAAAACGAGGGTGCAGGGTCGGGATTATGAGACCGGTGTCGGAGGTTATTGGTTACCCCTTGTAAAGAAATCACAAGGCCTGCGGTGGAGGGGGGGGGGGCAGCTATATATAAAAGGATATCAAAAAGCGCACGAGTGTGGACAGGGGGAGACAAAAGTGGAACATAGTGGGAAAAGTATTCAAGTAAGGAAAGTTCACTGAGTTTGATACCCTTGGAAAATCAGAGGGGTCGAGGGTGAAGTGTCGCGTGAGGGTTGGAGATTTTTCAAACGGTTTAAGCAACTCGTCCCCAGGGCATATTGGATGCATAAAAGGATTTTCGTCCCCAGTTCAACTGTTGTTGTCAACTTGTGCGAAGACTCCCTCTTAGGAAAAAAATAGATCTTTTTTCGTGTCATTTTTCAATCTCTTTTCCCCTTTTTTTTGTAGCCGAATAAGGAAATCCCGGGCTTAAACATCGGACCCTTTTCTCATGAGTTGATCCAAAGAGGAACAGTTTATTACCCTTTGAGTATTCGGTTCGGAAATTTTTTTTGGAACACCCCCTCAAAATGTTTTCTTTAACGTTTCAAGGTGCTTAGATTTCAAAAACGCTGCAAAGTCCTTGGGCTCGTCCTAAAAAACGGAAGCTCGAAAAACCCTATGTTTACGCCCATCCACCCCCCCCCCCCCCACCTCCCCAACACCCCTGTGTGTATTCCGATCGGGCTGCCGAGCTTCGGAGCACAACCAGGACCCAAATGTGATTCCAAATGGGAATCAAAATTGTGTGCGGAAGAACGAAAAAATATAAAAAACGTTACTGGCAAAAACGTTACAGACAAAAATGTAACGTTCATTTAGGGCTGAAACTTCGTTAGATCCTCAGTTTCCACTCTTTGGTCAAAATCGACTTAATATTCTGTCGTCCCAAAAAAAAATGTGGAAAACAAAACCTCACAAGCTGGTGTTACTAAAACACAAAAAACCTATTTTACACTCATTTTACACCCACTTTACACCCTTGGGTATATTCCGATCGGGCTGCAAAGTTTCAGGACACAACTAGGACTCAAATGGAGCCCGTGTGCGAAAGAAAGATTTTTTAGACCGTAAATAAAGGATATGGATGATACAGCGGACGGACGTTGCATTTTGGTTTATTATTCTCTGAATAATTTTTTCTTTTACTTACGTTTTTACCTACGTGCGTAGATTCCGAAGATGCAATGTCTGTCCGCCGTTTGCCGTATCATCCATATCTACCTTAATTTTCGGTCAAAAAAATCGTTCTTTCGCACACAGGCTCCATTTGGGCCCTAGTTGTGTCCCCTATCTCGGCAGTCCGATCGGAAAACACCCAGGGGTGTTATGGGTTAAAAATGGATGCACAATTGGGTATTTCTGAGGTATTAGTGAATATGGGCTTGTGAGGTACCGTTTTCCATGTTGGTTTTTTATTTTCAATAAAGAACCTTTGGAATTTAGGGTATTGTTTGCTGATTTTAGAGTGTAGGAAGTTGATTTTGTCCGGTGAGTGAAGGACTGAGGTTCTAACGAAGTTTTAATTCTCAAAATTCAATATTTATGAGTCAAAAACCTGTGAAAATGGCTGTAATCACCACAATTTTGTACAATAACACAGGAGGTAGTATTAACAGGTGAATGAAGACAATTCAGTGACAATTTCACTGATGAAAATAATTTTTCAGAAATAGCAGTGTAATGCTCGAGTTTAAAACCGTCAAATTAGGTTTTACGGTTTCTTTACCGAGGTCCCAGTTTTGCACAAAGAAAATGCCTCAAAAACGACAATAAATTACTGGGACAACTACATTTAGGTTTTATTTACTGTCGGAAACCTTGTGAGTGACCTTCTTATAGAAGAAAAACGCTGCAAAGTCCTTGTAACATGTGTTCATAGAAAGGAGGTATTCATTCGAAAATAGTGAACCCGAATTTCATCAATTTTTTTTCATGGTAACTAAGAAAAGTGGCCCGTACGGCGTACGGCGGACAGACAGAAATATTTTGGTTTATTATTTTCAATAATGAACCATTGGAATCGAGCATGAAAAAAAAAATTCTTACCCCCCCTCAAAATTTGATGGTTTACGTTTCAAGGTATGTAGAATCCAAAACTGCAATAAAAATATTTCTGTCTGTCCGCCGTACGCCGTACGCCGTACGGGCCACTTTTCTTAGTTACCATGAAAAAAAATTGATGAAATTCGGGTTATAGGTTCCGTTCGGCGTCTAGTTGGTCCTCGAAGCTCGACGTTACTGTGAGTCATCTCTAAGGGGTTCAAAATAGGGGTTGAAATTTTCAAAACGCCTATACCATTTTTTTACGTAAATATTTTTACGGTTTTAAATAGTTCTTGAACTTGCGAGTTTTTTAAGACCATCCGGAGCATCGTACGTCCAGCCGTTCGTTCACAGTAAGGCCCCGAAGTTTGCACCGACAGGCATTTTCGACTCCAGTGTGAATGAAATTGTATACAATTCAAACCAAATCTCGTAACCAGAGACGCGCCCACAATAGGAATTTGTGAATACGGCCAATCATTGGTAGGGATCACCTGATTATATTGGCGGAGTATGAAGTCGAGTTGGTTGTTCTGTGATATTATTTAATTTGAAAAATGATGGCTCTTTTGGAGTTTGTTGGTAGGTAGTGAAACTTGAACAAACGTTGAAGTATTATTGATGGGTAAATTATTACTACGGTAAATTATTACTCAACGGTAAATTATTACACAACGGTTCATTATACCATCTACGTAGAAGGGGCTGGAGTTTGTTGGTAGGTACTTTTGCAACTTTTATCACTCCTCATCAACAATTTCTTTTCAGAACTTCATTATGTGTGTTTCTTTTTGTTAGGTACTGTTTGTCATCGGCAGAATTATTTTAGCAACATTTAACTCGTGATTTAGGTAGGTACCTAGTAACGAGTACGGGGTTAGGTACTAACCTACGGAGGGTCTGCGATCTACATAATATGTATAGAATAGTACATATCATATTATATAGACGGGTTATCTATACATAGAGCTGTGATCTGTAACAGAAGGGTATTCTATACAAAATAATAAACCGTTGTGCAGGGATTTGCAACGTTTTTTAAAGTCGTTTGCCAGTGCTTTTTTTTAAACAGAATTAGATAACATAAGTGAATCACTACAACCTCCCCATCCACTGACTCCATATAACATTAGTGATTACATATCCTAGAGTTGAGTATAATTCCGTGCAAGGAATTTCCGGGTATATCCTGGATATGAAAGAATTCATCCGAAGGGCGGCCCGCAGTTTGAGTATGGTAGAAGAGGTCAACATCGGCAATACATCATGTTTCCAGAGCCGGAGCCCCCAAAGAAAACGGCAACTTCTCAGAAACAACCGCTCGTTACTCGGTCATTATTTAGGAGCAATTACAGGAAGGGGAAGTGTGTTCAGCAACTTATTTGCTGAGCCGTGCCGTATTGCGCGATCCCCGCAGCACCTCCCTCTGCAAAACCTATAACTCTACCCATGGACCTACTAATTTTAAAACATACACTTACGACCCAGCTTTGCTTTATTGTTTATTACTTCTCCTAATGATATTCTTGGTGATATTCGGAAAAGTTTTTCAATTTTTCCTCGACGGTTTATTATTTACTTTATAGATAACCTTTCTGTTTAGGGCAGTGTGTTGTAACCTTTGAAATGCCAAAAGATTCTTATGGGTGCTGCCACCAAGTACCTACTACCTACATTGCGAATTTTGTACTTTTTTTGCCAACCAACAAACAGAAACTAATTTCTTTCTCTGGAATCGATGATCCGTCTCAGAACAACAAATTCGACCTCAAACCAAGCGTGTTTTGAATCAACTGTTCCCATCACTATCATCAGTTATACCCTTTCATTCGCGGTCATGTTAATGATATTTTTCCGGTTCGAACTCCCAGGCTCTGTGAACGAACAGCTGGTCGAAACGCTCCGTGTAGTTTCAGAAAATCCTGAAAATCTGAATCCATTCGGAAGAAAACCCATTCCTTTCAACTGAAGATTTTTATGGCGTTCTGAAAATGTCGTCCCTTTTCACCCACTGGAGATGGCAGTCAGTAACGCTCAGACCCAAAATGGAAACTGAATTTCATTTATTTTGGTCCGGGGTCTGATAAACCTATTATAATTACAACTATACCACGTAAGTTCGCAGATGTCCAGTAGTAAATATAAATTAATAGACAATCAATAGTTGCTAGAATACCAACCAGTTTTGTTTTTTCCCAATCCTCCTGGTGCCCTTGCAGATTAACGTGCATAACCAACATCATTGCCTCCATATTCAAATCAGCTTGATTCCACCGTTGCTTTCTTCCCAGAGCGACGGCAACTCTCCTCTGGAAATTAAAAAAAAATGTATTGAGATATTGATATCATAAAACTTCTTGAATTCAAAATAACATCGATCAACAGATCAAAAATTATAGGTAAGTGCATTTCGTAAGATTGAGAACCTGAATTGAGCTGCTCGAAAATTGGCTCAAAACTGCGTATCTCAGCTCAAACGATTTGGCAATTTGAAGGTATCCGCTCGCATGTTGCTTTCCCTAGTCAATCGTAAATCTGTAACACAGAAGACAAAAACCATCTTTTAATGCGCCAATAAACGCCATAACTGTTTGAAATAATTAAATTACATAAATTTTATCCGCAGAAATCATTCTCAGAACCTAATCTTGTTGTTAGTTCAGTTGACAGAACATCAAATCTGTCAATGTTGAGTATCCAAGATGCCAAGTAGCCAAGATGTCTTTATGTCTCACAAATCCACTGGGGTTCTATTCACAGATCTTTCCAATAGTGGATGGCAAATAAATATTTTGCTAACTGAGAAAATATTATAGGCAGGTAGGTAAGATACACCTTCGATTGCACCGACTGGATATTGGGTCAAGCTTTTGTTTTATCAGAAAATAATGCTGGCCACCATCCCTGAAGAAAAAATACTGATAGGTTGCTCTACTCATAGGCTGGATTGAATACAGAATACATTGTTCATATATACCTACTACATACTCGAAGATTGTTTGCAACTCGAGGGACATCTGTTATAAAAGTTAGTAGCTCCAATTCAGTCTATAGTCCAAAATTTAGGGCTAAAAGTTGGTCAGTTTGAATATCCTACAAATAGGATTGACTGTAGTTCATTCGATAAAATATTATAAATGAATAACTTTGATCAGGAATCATGAATATGGTGTAGATATAGATTGAAATTAATAATACAATTACGTACATTCTGTGGAATCAGAAATTATAATTATTAAAACAATAAAAAATGTATTTAACTAACTGTACTGCATTTCGGGACAGCCTAATCAGCCTAAAAGCACCTGGCGATATCGCTATGGTAGGTCAGAGTTTTTGTGTAGCTTCCAACAGTACAACAAAAAA